>JAZKLR010000747.1:600000-1165349 GCA_037103525.1 Ganaspis brasiliensis
AAAAAAAAGAAATCTCAATTATCTTTATCCGTTCCCGAGTTAAGATTAAAAGAAAAACTCATTACCCAAAAGTTTAACCCCCGTGTATTTCCAAAATAAATGACATTTTTGAAAAATATTTTAGGGGGAAAAATATGTTCATATATCTATTAAACAGAATAGATAACTTTGTAATCGGAAAAAAAAATTTCTTAAGTGTCCCATTTTACTTATTTTGACCCTTATACGATAAATAAAGAATAGTATAACGTTAAGTATACATTCTAAATCATAAATTTAAATAACTTTACCAACTTGAAAAAAAACTCTTACAAAACATATTTAAACACAAAATTACGTGATATGTGTAGAAGAAAAACACACTGGTTTTTTTTCTTCAAATGTGCGTCAAAATCTTCGTCTATACAAACAACAAAAATGTCCATGTTGGGGCCCTGTCCATCTTGGGACCCACTCCCCTAATAATACCGGAATTTATACAAACTGAATATTGCTTTCTCAATATTATTAAAAAATAATATGCTCATTTTTTAACAAAAAATATTTTTCATAAAAAAGTTCAATTCTTGAAGATTCTAAAAAACTCTTAAAGTAGTTAAGGTTAAAAATATTTTTTCTAAACTTATTGTAATTGAAGTTCTTTTTTTTAAAATATAGTATTAAATTAATTATAATTAAAAAGAAATAAAAAGGAAATTAAAATGATAAAAAATTAATCTTTAGTATTAAAAATAATATTAAATTCGGATCTTACCATTTAATAATCAGTTACTTAAATTAAACGCTTTAAAAAAGCTACTTGTTTTAAATAATTATTCACTATAATAAAAATGTTTTCAGAGAAAAAAATTACATTTTGTTTTTGAAAATAAAAAAATTTGTTTTTTAAATTTAAAGACGAATTTTGAAATACGTCCAACATTGATACCCGACGTACGTAACAGTGGAATGTAACCAACGTTTTAAAAAACCTATATTCCAAAGGTTTTTTTTTTTTTTTATCATAATAAAATAATCAAGTTAACAATTTTTAAAAATAATTTTCCTAATTAGTCTATTAAATAACTTAATTGCGCAATTGTACGTAATTACATAATGGTACGTAAGTGTATGTAAGTATTTGTACGTAATGTTAAAAAATGTAATTACGATTGTAGGTAATTTAGTCCAAAACTCATTAACTGATTGCTTTTAGTAAAAAATGAATTACACATAAAAAACGTATTTCATTGAAACCTCCAACTTTTGTATTAAGACATTTTTTATAATTTAATTACGAAATCTTCCTGCCCTTTCGAACGAAAGAAAAATATTTTTAAAGTCCAAAATTCTCCAATTTTTATATCAAAAGAAAAATTTTTTAAAGTAAAAAATACACGTATCTTTTTTATCGAAAGGAAAATATTTAAAAAGCGAAAATCCATAACTTCTTTATCAAAAGAAAAATATTTTCAAAGACGAAATTCCATGTGACTTTTTTATCGACAGGAAAATTTTTTTAAAGTTCAAATTCCACGTGCCTTTTTGATCGACAGGAAAAAAATTTTAAAGTCTAAATTCTTCTTGACTTTTTTATAGAAAGGAAAATATTTTCAAAGTTGATAATCCACGAAGAAATCCTCGAGGAATTCCACGTGGATTTTGTCTAAAATTATTTTTTGATAAGGATTATATATTGCAATAGAGATGAAATATTAGAATTATCTTGCGGTATGGATACTTACATCAGAATCTGCACCTTTATCAACTCCGGGGCAAGTAAATGTAACATACTCATGACAACGCTTATGAACTACGAAACTGCAAACTAGAACAAAAAAGTATGCTTCCTTTAGATAGTCTCAGCATTGGTCTATGTTTTTAAAAAGGTTGCAATTTATCAATCAGGCAAGCTAACATTGAATCCTTCACGGTCGCGGAAGGCAATAAGTGCCTTGTTCACACCCGCTAGGTAGCCGGGATTTTTCTGACACGATTGAAATATTCTGAGCCGGAGATTTGACGTCGAAGACTATTTGTATATCATTGAGACTTTAAAGATATACATTCAGACTCGACTGTCGATAAATCGTCTGTACTCAGTAAAGGTTTCCCGTAGTTTTCCTTCACTCTGGTCAGAGAGGAACCATTGTAAATTTGACAGTTTCTGCTTACATACTTCTTTGTTAAGGAACGATTTTTTACATAAATTTAAAACATAATACCAATACCTTATAGAAAAAATATTGATTTTATAATTTTTTCGTCAAGATATTTGTATTATCTTTTAAAATTATGTAAAAAATCCCTAAACGAAAAAGTAAGTAAGCAGAGACTGGTAAATTTACAACGGTTTAAAACTAATATTTTCCTAAAAATGATTAACATTTTTTACGTTCTTTCCCTTATCCCTGAGATAATTATATTTTCTAAACAATCGAGGTTACTTTTCTTCAAACTGTAAACTGTCAAACAAATTGCATCACTGTGTACACAGTTCACAGGATTAATTAAAAGTGTAAAAATATTTTTTTTAAAATGGGAATGTATTTTCTATAAACATTATACACAAATTTCAAAAAAAAAAAAAAAATATGGAAATAATCGTTTTCTACAATTACAATTGACCCTGACGAAAGTATCGGATTGAATTTCAATCAGCTTCAATAAGTTTTAATGAGTATTCTTTCGAGATATTCCACAATTTTTTTCCGAACTAATTAGTTTCTATCCAAATCTAAAATATGCGAATTATCACAAAAAATTCTTTTCGAATCATTCCGAATTAATCCGTTTCAATCAAACACTAAATTTTAATCCTTTTGTTTTTTGGTATTTTATTCCGAATCAATTTTAAAAACAAATAAATTTAATCTGAATTGAAACGGATTGATTCCAAATAAAGTGAAAGGGATCGAAACGATTAAAATGTAGCTTTGGAATGAAACAGATTAATCACAAATAATAATTGGGAAAGAATTTTTTTCCTAGTGAAATATTAGCTATTACTGAAAAGAATAAAAAACCATATTTATTTTGTTTTTTGTCGGATGTCCTGAAAAGAATATTAAAATATTGGTCAACATTTTCCGAATATTCAGATCTAATATTCAGAGAAGTTTCGTGAAAGAATAAAAATGTCCGCCTATAGGAAATATTGGACGCGAAAGTTCCCTCAAAATGTATTTTTAATTTTCAGGGAATTTCCGTGTCTAATATTCCTACAATATTCATATTATTTGTATATTCATTTCACATGATGCGAACTGGTCGAACTTGGTTTCTGTGACCTGTACGGCTGCAAAGTAGTTTTTAATTTTCTACAATTCTACGGACGTCAAATATGACGTAGAATTCTGATCAATTACTAGATAAAAAGTATTTAACTTTTATTTAACATTCCCTAAATTTTGTAGAAATAGTAGACGTAAAAATTCCCTGAGAATTAGAAATACATTTTTAGAGAACTTTTGTGTTCAATATTCCCTATAGGCGGACATTTTGGGGAGATTTCATATCAACTGATCAAGGTGAAAAAAAATTTTTCACTTGTGACTTTCCAATTCAGGTATTTTGTAGTCCTATTGGATGGTAATTATAGGTAAATTTTTTTTTACATTTCGATTAATATTTACTGAGGGGGAGGGGGTGAAAATTTTGGGTTACCGTCTGTTAATAATTTTGCCGGTTTGCATAGATGAGGACGAAAACTGAGGATTTAAACTTGTCTTTAAATGTCATGAAGAGTGCAAGGATCAAGAAATAAATACCACTTTGTTCATTTTATAGTAAACAAACAATTATTAAACTTTAATTATAATAAACTTAGAAAATACATTTTAACAGGTTAATCGTCACACACTCAACGCCCTTACTTGGCTAACTGACTCACTTGCGAATCAAGGTACAAAAAGGAAATTTTCGTGTGAATATAAGTAAGCTCGGGATTGGCCGATCATTACAGTATTGTGTCAATCTTGATCTGACCTCCGATTTCTTCAAATCATGAAAACGCTTTAACATTCCGCCCGAATTGACGGGACGTCAAATAAACTGAAATACTCTAAATTATTTTAGAAATGAAACTGAAAAGGAGCTCTTTTTACCCTTTTTGTATGATTAAATAATTTCACTCATTTGTGATTGATTCATACTATTATATTTTCTAAACGTATCTATAAATTATTAAACAGCCCTTTCTATTTATTTATTTTTTTTTTTTTTCAATTTGTTGACTGTAGAAGAGGGCACAATTTTACAATAGGTCTTGTGAACGTAGACTTAGCAGTACGAACAGTCACTACTCTAATTTTTCCATCTTTTCCGGGATGGCAGTCGACAATTCGAGCCAGGGACCACTTTGCTGGTGGAAGAGTTTGATCTTTTACGATAACTAAATCGTTGACCTTGGGAGCTGATGTTGATCCTAACCATTTGAGTCTTTGTTGTTAAGTGTTCAAATAGTCAGAGGACCATAATTTCCAGAATTGCTCAACCTTTTTTTGAACATAGTCCCATCGATTTAAAAAGTGTTCATTTAAGTCTAATTTTGATAATTCTGGTAAAGCGGTCGGAGAGTCTCCCATCAAAAAATGACCGGGAGTGAGACATGTCATGTCTTGAGGATCGGACTTTAATGCAATTAAGGGTCGCGAATTCATACATGCCTCAATTTGAGAAAGCAAGGTGTTTAATTCTTCAAAGGTTAATTTTCTGGGCCCCATAATGCGACGAAGATGATGCTTACAACTTTTTATTCCAGCCTCCCAAATGCCTCCAAAAAGTGTCTGCACCTTGAAATGTTGTCCCATTATCACTATACATAACGCTTGGATAGGACCGACGACTTATGAATCTTTTCAGGGCAGCAATAAATGCTTCAGATGAGTAATTTGACACAAGCTTAATGTGAACCGCTCGTGTTGCTAGACAAATAAAAAGGCAAATGTACGCTTTTGAGACAGGACTGTTGCGTTTGTGATGAAGTCGAATTTCGATGGGGCCAGCGTAATCTACTCCGCAATGCGAAAACACTTTAGATGGAGTTACTCGCTCTGATGGTAAGGGACTCATTATTTGGATCATGTTATTTTTACGAAAACGAGCACAAGTAACGCAATGATAAATGTGCTTGCGTATCAACGATCGCGCTTTGAGTATCCAATATTCTTGCAATATAATTCGCGAAGTTAATTGCGCTCCTCCATGCAGCGCTCGCAAATGAGATTGCTTAATAATTAATTCGCTAATAGGGTGATTTCCTAACAGGATCGGATGTTTTTCTGAGTACGATAAGACAGAATTCTCAAGTCTCCCTCCTACCCTCAGGACGCCGTTTTGATCGAGAAATGGATTTAGTTTTACAACAGTACTTTTTTGGGAGATTTTTTCTTTATTTTTTAATTTCTGAATTTCTATTGAGAATAATTCTTCTTGACATTTTTTTACCCACACTTGACGGGAATGATTTATATAATCGCGATCGGTTCCATTAAGACTCTCAAGTTTTTTAGCAAGAGCTGATGAGAATAAATTCGGATTTTGTAACAATTTGTTTTTTAATTTTAAATGCAATAAATGAATGAAACGTAGGCATTTAGCTGTAACTCGGATGAGTTTGGGCCATGAACTATATTTAAGATATAATGGATCTTCTAATTGATTTACCACGATATTATGAATAATTACGTTGGACTGAGTCGGTTGAGGAATGTTCGGATTAATTTGAAACATGGACGAATTGATTGGCCACGAGTCTTGAGGTAAAGATAACCATTGTGGTCCTCTCCACCATAATACATTATTTTTAAGTTCGGAGGGGGACATTCCTCTCGAGGCACAGTCCGCGGGGTTCTCCAATGTGTTGATATAGTTCCAACTCGCCTTTGGAATTCGTGAGAAAATTTCACCAATACGATTGTTGTTAAAAATTTCTGATCGAGCTGGTGGTTTTTTTAACCAATTCAGCACTATCGTTGAATCTGACCATGCGTAGATTGGAACAGACTCTATTTGAAGAGCGTTTTGAACATATTGGATTCCCCGACTTAATAACGTAGCAGCATTTAATTCCAATTTTGGAATAGATAGAGTATTAGCTTTTAATAGCGTGACTCTAGATTTCGCATACATTAATGAGACGTAAATCTGGTCATAATTGTTTACAAGCAGATAAATAACTGCTGCGTATGCATTTTGAGAGGCATCGGCTAATCCATGGATTTGAATACTGTTTGTATTTAAAGTAACATGAGCCCATATTAAAATTGAAACGTTTTTGAGATTTTCTAGATCTTTACAAAAGTCAATCCAAATTTCTTTAAATTCGATAGGGAGGGGGTCGTTCCAATCTAAATTATTTAACCATAATTTTAAATTCCCATAGAATCGTACAGGCGTGCTATAGTTGAAAGAACCGACCGTTTGGTAGGATTTTTATTGACGGTCAAATTAATTTGAATTTTTAGAGAATCTTGTTTTGGGTCCCACTTTAATACTAACAGTTTAATGGATTTTGATTCATCTTCTGGTAAAAATATTTTATTTGAAGTTTTACTTTGATTGACTAATGTTGAATCATTACTGATCCATTTATTTAATGTAAAACCGCCTGACTTGAGAATCTGAATTAATTGATTTTTTGCTTCTAAAGCTAATTGAGGAGTATCTGCTCCGAAGGCAGCATCGTCAACATAGAAATTGTTTTTTAAAATTTCGGAACCAATAGGAAAACGTTCCTCCTCATCATTAGCTAATTGTTGCATGACTTTCAAGGCTAAATATGGCGCTGCTGATGTGCCATACGTCACAGTTAGTAATCGTTTTTCCTCTAGCGGGTGATCGGGATTTAATCGGAGAATTATTCTCTGAAAATCGGTATCTCGTTTATCGATAAGAATTTGCCTGTACATTTTGGTTACATCGGCTGTGAAAACGATACGATGCAAGCGCCATCGCATTATAATAAGAGGTAGTTCTATTTGTAATTTAGGACCAGCAAGGAGATGGGAATTTAAACTTGTTCCATTGGAGGATGGACTTGGCGCGTTGAAGACTACGCGTAATGGAGTAGTGCTTGAAGATTCTCTCATTATGTAATGATGAGGTATATGAACAAGCTGATTATTAATAATTCCCGAATATTGTTGACTTTCTGGAATATATTCTAAGTGATCAAGCGTTTGATATTCATGCATGAATTTTCGCCAAAGAGTATGCGCTTCTGAATTTTTTACAAGTCGACTTTCGATTGATAAGAATTGTGACCTTGCATTCTCATATGTTTCCCCGATTTTAATAGGGGGGCCATCTTTAAAGGGGAGACGAACAACGTATCTTCCAGAATCATCTCGCGAATGAGTTTCCGTAAAGTGTTTTTCACACTTTCGCTCCTCAGTGGTTAAAGGAGTTTTTATTGGAATGTCTTCACTTTTCCAAATAGTTTCCTGGGCGGCAGGACTTCCTTTTGGTCCCTTTTTTGAACCGTTTAAAATAATATCAACGTATACATCAGCACCCAAAATGACTTCAATTTTTTCTTGTGAAAATGGATCGGGATCTGACATTTTAAGATTTTGTAAATGAGTCCATGACTCTAATAGTTGACTATTTAATTCTGGAGGTTTGTGATTTGAAACTTCTTGACAAACAAGCGCATCAAGTTCTACTTGTTCTATTGACTTAAAACGTGATTCGATTTTTACAGAAACTTCAGATTTTAAAGTAGTAAGATAGTTTCCCCCTACGCCTTCTAGAACAGTTTCCACTCGACGTCGTGCTAACCTTAATTGTTGTGTAAGAGACTTTGATATTATCGATCGATCAGAACATCGATCAATCATCGCGCGAGCTATTTTTGCTCGGCCATTAGGACTTAGAACTAAAACTTTTATTGTACCCATAAATGTTGCACGACGCTTTGGAGAAACTCCTCTAGTTAAATGACAAATTGATTTGACAGGTTTTTCGTTGTCAAAAGACGTACCGGGTTTATTAGACATTACGGTATTATTTGTCTCGTGATTTTGTTTAATTGAATCTCTTTTTAATTTTTGAGAATAGAAGTTATCATCATGCAGTAGTGTATGATGTCTTTTATTACATTTGAAACAATTGTGTTTATTATGACAATCTTTGGGAGCATGACCGCCTTTTAAACAATTAAAACAATGTTTATATTTTTTTATAAGATCAAAGCGTTGTTCTAATGATAGTTCTTTAAATTTTAAACAATATGCTAATTGATGAGTTTCATTGCAAAGTACACATTTATTGAATTTGTTATTATTGTTATTACTTGTGGTCATGTGAGTTCGCGCTGTTTTGACATTAGATCCAGAGGCTAATTTTTGTTTTTCAGTATGATGAGAAAATGTTTCTTATGCGTCAATTCTATCAATAATAAATTTTCGCAGAGTCTTAAATGATGGATATTCTTTTTGTGAATCAAGAGAAAATTCCCAAGCCTTACGAGTTTGTTTATCTAATTTTCGTACAAATATATGTACTAACAAAAAATCCCAGTGTTCTACAGGACATTCTAAATTACTTAGTGATTCAGTAGCTGCTTGAAAGCTATTATACAAGGTGCGAAGATCTTTTCCTGATTCTTGATTCAAGCCAGGAATATCCATAATCGTATCGAGCAATTCAGATATCATTAATCGATTTTTATCATAACAATCGCTTAAAGCTTCCCATGCTGAGTTATAATTTGCATCAGTTAATTGAATATTTTTTATTAAATTTAGAGCTTCGCCTTGGACTTTACTTTTTAAATAATATAGTTTTTGAACATCGGAATAATTTGAATTATTTGCAACAAGTGATTGAAATAAATCGCGAAAACATGGCCAATCAGAATAAGAACCCGAAAAACTTGGAAGCTCGATTTTTGCTAGTTTAATATCATTAGAAACAGGTTGACTTACATTTGAATTTGGAAAATGCTTATCTTTATAAATGGTGAGATGATCCATCGCTTGAAGAAACAACGATTCCGCTTTTCCAAAGTGGTCATCCGTAAAATACTTGATTTTCTTGATGTCATCGGTGGTTGATTTTGATTTGATCTCGTTGTGTAGACTTCGGCAGGAGCTCCAGTTTTCCTCAAGAATTTGCATTCTTTGATCTATCACGCCACACGTTTTATTTTTCTTATTTATGTTGTGGAAAAGCTCAATAGTTTTCTTGATATATTCCATAACAGTCGATTGTTCGAGAATAAGGTCTGACAGAGTTGTCATGATGCTTGCGTAAATGTAAACAAAGATTTAAAATCCACTTCAGCTTGGATATATTTTGAATTGCCTGGACCGCTTTGATAGCTGTGTGAGTGTAGCTCCTGTTGATTTTAGTGCATGTGTACTTAATCCTTTGGAAGGGATAAGAAAGAGTGTAGAACCAGAGATGCTACTGACGTAATGCTTACGTATTAGATTTTGGTGATTTTCCACTTAATGGCGGAAACTTGGTAGCGTTTCTCAAAAGTGGCGATGTTTAATAATTGAGATTATTTTCTTGTTCACTTCCAGATTTGTTTGATTAAAAAACAAACAAAACACGTTTAGTTCACAGTTTTCTTTGATCACTCACTTTTTGTTAATCCGGTTCGAAGGACCAATATTTGTTAATAATTTTGCCGGTTTGCATAGATGAGGACGAAAACTGAGGATTTAAACTTGTCTTTAAATGTCATGAAGAGTGCAAGGATCAAGAAATAAATACCACTTTGTTCATTTTATAGTAAACAAACAATTATTAAACTTTAATTATAATAAACTTAGAAAATACATTTTAACAGGTTAATCGTCACACACTCAACACCCTTACTTGGCTAACTGACTCACTTGCGAATCAAGGCACAAAACGGAAATTTTCGTGTGAATATAAGTAAGCTCGGGATTGGCCGATCATTACAGTATTGTGTCAATCTTGATCTGACCTCCGATTTCTTCAAATCATGAAAACGCTTAAACACCGTCTTATTTGCTCTTGAATAAATAAATAAAAAATTTTCAGTAATACCATTTTCGATAGATTTTTTCATGACCTTTCGATTGGTAATAAAATAGTATATTATGCATCAAGGGAGGGAAGTCCGTGTTTTTTTATTATAAGCACAAATGTTCGAAGAACGAGTGTAGCACGAGCGTAGCGAGTGCGAAACGAGTTTAATTTTAATTGGATTTAATTTTAAAAACCCTCGACAGAGTTTTTTTTATTATAGGCTTAAAATCTTCTAATTTCATCACTGAACAAATTTTTGTAAAAAACCTTTTAGTGATAAGTCCATTGGATTAAACTTCGTCAAGCCCCACCGTAGAGACAACGTTTTCACTCCGCGACTATGCTTCATTTTACAATCAAAGGAACATAAAGTAAAATAAACACAATTATCAAAAATAACTTTTTAATAAACCGAACTAATAAAAACAACTTACAAAAAGTAATTAAATTATGGCCAAGCACAGCCACGACCGACGGCAGTATAAACTCCCGTACCTTCCACTTCGAGGTAAAAGAGTCACTAACCTTGGAGCCAGCAAATCGTCTAGTTCGGATTCATTACGGCTGACTTGCTTTCGGCAGGAAAAAATCGGTCTGGTGTCCGTAGTTTTCGTTCACCAAAAAGCACAAACGTTGTCACTGCGTTCGAGTCTCAGCACACACTGAGCTCTCCAGGGCCCGGCGCACGCTACGTTGGTTCATGAGCTTGCCAGTTGGTGGTCCTGGTTTGCTGTTCCCTCCTGTCCGGATCCTCTACATCGGCCTCTTCGTCGTGGTTCAAGTGTCGGGTAGTGTAGTGTTTCTCTCGGGGTACGCGAACTGTGCTTTGTTTTCATTATTATACACAATAATAAAAGAAAATACAAAATCGTGTTGTTTTCGTGTCGACAAAATCGCAATTTAACAAGTTTACAAAAATATTGCTTAACAAAAGCAATGATGTAAGGAAAATACAAAATCAAGAAATAATGTGTGTTGAGTGCGTGCTGAGAGCATTTCCCAGACATTATTTCTCCGCTTTTCCGCGTTCCAAGCAACCAGGTAAGGTTAGCTTTGTCGAAATCCCGGAGCTTTGTTTACTAACGTGTGTTTTCTTAAAAACCACGTTACAATTTCCCCGGACCTAGACGAAGCTTACCTGCTATTCTTCATCCGCGTGACTCTAATCCCGGTCTCCTCTTTTACTCGAACCGAAGCACAGTGGGATGAATCTGGAATTTACTGTTCAAAAATGTCCAGAGCCTCCAATTCTTGACCAAATTTAAAGTTTTTTTTTTAAATTAAAGCTTAATAAATTTCTAAAAACATTGTCGGAGCCGATTTTTGAAAAAAAATTTTGTTAACGTTTTTATTAATGTTTAAATCCAATAAAAGAGAATAATGTATCAACATTTCACACGCTTAATCTACGTCACTTAGTGATATCTGAACAAAAAAAAATTATTAACTTTACTTTCAGGAAAGTAAAATTTTATTTATTAAATAAAAATTTGCTTTCCTGAAAGTAAAGTTATTAATTTTTTTTTGCTCAAATATCACTAAGTGAAGCAGATTAAACATGTGGAATGTTGATACTTTGCTCTTTTATTGCATTTAAACATTAATAAAAACGTTAACAAAATTATTTTCAAAAATAGGCTTCAACAATGTTTTTAGAAATTTATTAAGCTTTAATTTAAAAAAAAAACTTTAAATTTGGTCAAGAATTGGAGTCTCTGGACATTTTTGAACAGTAAATTCCAGATTCATCCCACTGTGCGAAGGCACGTCTCTGCACTCGTGTTCCTCTGGTGAATAGAAGAGTATTATCACACAGTCGTCTAGTCGCTTATTAACAAGGCCTTAGACTCCCCAGCCTGGCTCTGGCTTGACACTAGTTCAACTCTTAACCCAGACCGTCCTGTCCACTTACCTCTTTTGTCTTATTTTTGTAAACTTTATTGAATTTTTACATTCTACTCGAGTTCTACACCCACCTAGGAAGGTTGTCGGAAAATGAATTTAAATTCCAACTATCCCAGGTAACGTATCGAGTTATTCTACCCCCCGCATCCCTAATGTCTACTGATGGGCGGATTCAATGTCTCTGACACGAAATTTACATCAAAAATAAATTTTTTTTGTTTATTGTGCACCTCCTTGCACACTCACGCGTCAGTGAGGGGGTGACCTCACAAGAAAATACAAATTCTCGGATACCTACAATCCCAAAAAAACTTAGTGTTCCCCCTGCACTCTCATGTCTGTAAGGGGGCTGCCTGAAACTCTTAGCTGGTTTGTAGGACTTATCTTAATAACTATGGCACGATCACTTTAAAAAATAATGCCTCTTTACGAGGGATAACAATTAACCAACGTCATTTTTACTTCTGGTCGGGTGTGACTGGTGGGTGGGATATCTAAGCTTTCATCTTCTTCACCCTCTTTCACCTCCCTAGGTTCTTGGTCACGGTACGGAATTAGAAGCTTGACCGGGAACCTACCTAATCGTTGCACTTTTGCTGTCCCTAATTCGTAGACGGAGGGTCCTACTACACTGATTAGGACGTACGGTCCCTGATACTTGTCCCCGAAACTACGCGTGATGCCTTTTCTACCCGAGGACGTGACTTGGCCTTTGCGCATCACCTTATGTCTGACTTGGAAAACCGCGTGACGTCGGCGTCGATCGTAATAGCTCTTCTGCTTGTCGAACGCGTTTTCGTGATTCAAGGTCACGATATCTTGTAATTCTCTGAGTTATAACATTCTTTCTTGCTACTCAGTTGTTTCTGCCGGAACTGGATAGACCGGCTCCTCGACCTCTCTCCGTAAACTATTGCAAGGGCGTGGCTCTCTAGCAAGATACAGGTAAGTCGGACTAACCCCTGTCGTACTATATACCGTTGTGTTGTAGGCAAACCTAAAATCTCTTAAATAGACGTCCCAACGCCTATGCTCTTTCTCTACGTACGCAGAGATCATTGTCTAGAGCACTCTGTTTACTCGCTCCACTGGATCCGCTTGCGCGTGGTACACCGGAGTAAATGAGTGTCGGATACCATACGCTTTCGTAAGCTCTTCAAACGCTTGGTTTACGTATTCGGTTCCGTTGTCCGAGACTAGCACTTCCGATGCGCTTTAGCGATACAGTATTAGGTCTTTGAAAGCCTTTATGATCGTTTCTGCATTGGCCTTTCTCATGGGTGTTAACTCGATATACTTCGTGAAAACGTTTTCAAACAGCACGCAATACTCGTAGCCTAATGCTGTCTTAGGCAACGGGCCCATGAAGTCGGTCGCGACGACTTGCCAGGGCTGTTGCACCACTTGTCTTCCCATCAGACCAGCTGCCGGTCGTTGGTCAGCTTTGATCCTTTGACATGTATCACAGGTGCGCACCCACGCTCTCATGTCGCGAAACATACCGAGCCAGTAGTATTGAACAAAGGCTCTTCGATAAGTCTTTTCGATTCCTAGATGTGCGGACTGTGGATCCAAGTGGGCTTCTTGAAAGACATCTGGTCTTCTTTCGGTTGGGACCACCAACATCTACGCATCTAGGTCCTCCATTACCGAGTCAATAAGTGGGTTCGGAGAATAGCGATAAAGCATGCCGCCAGACACTTTCCAGCCATGAAACTTTCTGGGGGCTTCCAGTACTTCCTGTCTGCATCGGCTGTACGAATCATCTTCAACCGGTTCTAAGGCAGCTATCGGGATGGCTTTTTCCTCCTTATACATCCGTGAAAGGGCGTCCGGAGCGAGATGTTCGGTACCTTTCCGGTGGATGACTTAAAAGTCATACTCGAGGAGGTCTAGGGCCTATCTGGTCAGTCAACCGGTAGGATTGTGAAGATTGTGTAACCAGGGCAGCGAACGTCTCGTTTACGATAACGATATCGTTGAGATACGCGTAAACGTTCGGCTCCATCTCGGGACCTATTAAAGAGTCTACAAGTCTATAAAACGTGGCTGGTGCCCTAGAGAGTTTGAAGGGCATCCGGTTAAATTGAAATAACCCCATCCCTGGGACTGTGAGAGCCGTATACTCCTTGCTGTCTTTTGCCATGGAGACCTGGTGGTAGCTCCATTTCAAATCGAGCGTTGTTATATAATTCGCGGCTCTCAATTTTTCGAGTATCATGTCCATCTTGGGGAGGGGGTAAGCGTTCTTTTTTGCCACTTTGTTCAGTTTCCGGTAGTCTACGCAGAATCGGTAAGTCGCGTCGGACTTCCGGACCATAACTACCGGGCTGGACTATCAGTTTTTGGACGGCTCTATTATCCCCTCCGCCAACAGTCGCGCTGTCTCCTCTAGCATTGCGTCCAGGACCTTAGGCGACCCCCGATAGTATCTTTGCTTTATCGGCAGGTGTTCATCGAGTTCAGCTCGTTAGCCCTCTGTAATTTGTTTAAGCCCACAGAGGAAATTCAAGTTTAGCGGCTCACCGCTGTTTTCCTTAACTGGCCATCGTGTACTATCCCGAACGTATGGATGAAGTATATTTCAAAGAATACCTGCTCTCCCATTTCTGGGACGATGTAGACTCTCATCATACGGGATACACGAGGTATCTCGATGGGAAATGAACAACTACCTTGCACTGAGCGTATGGTACCATCGGCGGTGACGACAGATTTTACATGAGTCTTCTGTATCGTCGCTTGGTACCACTCAGTTATCGCTAGGCCTATATCTCCCATGACAGTTTGTGAGGCACCACCATCGATCAAGGCTTGGACATCTGAGGTATTACCGATCCGTGCAGTCGTGAAAACTCGCATGGTAAAACCGATGTCCGCGTTCGGTGGTTCCAGGACCCTTAATCGTAATGGTGTCTCTTCTTCTGGAGTAACGATCGCTTCTGGCGCATCACCTGATCGCAGGATTGCCAGAATAACCTGGTTCGTTTTCCATGGGTGCTCCCCGTCTTTGCTCTCGATCCTGTCATTGATCACAATAGTGTCTTTGGCTCCTATTGGCTTCTGAGCCCTAGTTTAATATAACGTTGATGGTTGAGCAATATCGGATTGGGTAGGGTTGTCGACTTTTGTCGTGTCTGCGTCTATCTTGTTTTTTACCCTTTGCTTAACTATTGCTCGAGTTACACACGGGTGCTGTACTCGAGCTTCTTGTAGCGGTTTAACTAGCAGTCTTAGAGTCTCTTAACTCTTGTCTTGGTTAGTTGGACTCGCTTGAGCCATGTTTGAGGAACTTGAGTCTGGTTGCTGGGGAAGAGATGCGACCCTTATTTCTTTCCCCGCTCCTTGTTTCCCGGACACGGATTACACTCTTTAGTCGATACGCACTTTTTACCGCATCGCATGCAGTAGTCTTTGCGGCGTGGCTTCGGACAACCTCGCTGGTAGTGTCCTTCGGCTTTGCAATTGAAGCAAATCACTTTCAGATTTTCGCCAGAATTCGAAGTCGACGCTTCCGGTTCTTCCCTTTCTTTAGGACTCACTGCTTTTTTTGGGCAGGGGTGCTTTCTTTTGTTTCGGCTTGTTACCCCCCAACTCACTTTGAACCTAGGCTTTACCGGAGTTCGAGACGCCTTTTACGGCTACTAAAGCTTCATATTTCTTTGACAGCTCCTCGAACTGTTTAGACCATTTCTCTTTTTCCGGCTGCTCCGACACTGCTGCTATCGCCGGAGCCTTTTTCAGTCGCGGCGCCTTTCCCTTGTACGCGAAATCTAGGATCAACGCTTTTTTGACCGGAAGGGAAGGCGTATGCTCTAGTATGGTCTCTGCGACCCGCTCATACTGACTGGCTAGGACGGCTAACCCGTTATGGTCCGCAAAGTTGTACCTAGGTATTGCTCTATGGAATTTGGCCTCAGATTCTCGTATATGCGGTTGAGCTGTTTCTTTAGAGAAAGCTGTACCTTGGACAACTGAAACTGCCCAAACATGCATGTCAGAAAGTCTGTCGCAGACTCATACTCTCCCTGCTTTTTGAGTAAGATCTCTTCTTCAATCTTTTCTTGATAGCGGGATTTCCGAATCGGGTTCGGAATTGTATCTTCAATTGATACCAGTTGGCCCACCGTTCCTAGTTCTGGCGATACCAGTGGTATGCCATGCCGTCTAGGAGAAAGGGCATAGCGAGAAGCAACTCTTCGTCGGTAAGGTAGGCACCAGCCTTTCCTTCCTCGATCCTCCATAGAAACTGGTGTATGTTCTCGCTCCTTTCTCCCTTTAACTTTAACCTCCACGCTCCTACGACCTTAAAAACATCGCGTTGGGTCCTTGGGGTCTGTGAGACGTCTGTCCCCCACTTTGCCCTGCGCCAAACGTAGTTGCGTGAAATGGGTTAGGGTTCAACGGTTGTTGGTTTCATTGCGGTCCAGCTGTCGGAAACGAACATCCCCAATGCTAGTTTTCTGGACCGCTTTAGAACCCTGTCGATCCTTGTGGAAAAACGAAATTGTTCTGTTCGTAAGTTTGCCGGATTAAGTTTTCGATCCAACTTGATTCTGACCGGAAGAATTCAGGCCCGCTTTGAGAGGGGAAACACGCTTCCATTTGGTGTCTCCGTAGCCCCAGTATCGTCGCTATTCTCGAGTACCGTTCTTGCGCCTCCCCACTCTTCTGTGTTCCTGCCCCCCAACTTTCCCTTGTCACGTTTTTTGGGTTAACCTGCGGAAACAAATAAGTCGGATTGCTCCGGGCGTCCATTGGGACCTGCCAACCTAACGAAGTCGTTGGCTGCCCAAAAGAAGCGTGTGTCATTGTCTGTGTGGTTTGTCGCGTATTCGTTAAATTCTGTGTTTGTGCATGTATTCCTGGCCACATTGGCCGGGAGCTATCGTTTTCCTCTAAGTAACTCGGTTGCGTCCTCCAGTGGTTGTTTTAATTCCAGCTCAGTCCACTGAACTGGGAGCACCAGCTCTGCACCTGGGCTGTGGTCACTATAGAAGGAGCTGTTGTCGTATTGGGCGTATTCCAGGACGATAAGGTGCATGCGGCTAAATGTGGGCCCACGTTACTACTGGCCTCCGTAGCCTTCGGTACCTTATTTGCTACTGTAGTAGGAGTGGAATTCGCGGGAGACGTTCCTGATAGAGCCGCTTGCGCCCTCTCTAATTCTGCTTTTAATTGCAGGATCAGTTCTTGCTGGCCTTTTACCAGCTCCATCAAGGACTCAATGTTCTTTGCTAAATTATCCCCGTCTGCTTGGTCTGGGATGTCCGAACCTGTAGCGCCACCTCGCCACCGCGTGTTTACATTATCAAAGTTGAAAGTGTTTTCGAGTAGCGGCGGTGCGAAACTTACGGATCTTCGAACACTATCGGCTGTCGTCCCTGCGAACGTGTTATGCGGGATCCTCCCGGCCTCATTAGGAGACGGCGAGCTATCCCCTCTACTGCTATTTCCAGTTTCCCGAAAACGGGA
This sequence comes from Ganaspis brasiliensis, assembly GCA_037103525.1. Classification (NCBI taxonomy): domain Eukaryota; kingdom Metazoa; phylum Arthropoda; class Insecta; order Hymenoptera; family Figitidae; genus Ganaspis; species Ganaspis brasiliensis. Next base: position 617,368 of record JAZKLR010000747.1, read on the forward strand.
CCATCGCGTTACGTTGGGGTGGGAGCCTGACTCGTGGTCTGTCGGTGCCTCGTCCTCGGAGTCCCATGGAGCTGTCATGTCCCCTCCCCTTCGGATCACGTACCGATCTAACCTGTCGCGCAAAACTTCCTTGGTTCCCGCCGCGTTTAACCCGTACTGTACAGCCACGGCCCTTAGTTGCAGTTCTGTACAACTTTGCAAACATCCTGGCTACTTTGTTTTCACCACCATCCGTATTATCGATCTCTGGTGGTGGCGGGATCCCTCTTTCACCATCCCACTTTTTTTCGTCTACTGAGTTTTCTCCTTTACAGGTTCCCAAAGTATTCATTTTTGGATTTAAATACCGCGAAAAATAGTTAAATTAAGAAAAATTTGATTTGGGGTGCAGTTTACCGACTAGAAAAGAGATATCCTGGGTCTTAGGGATTTTAGAAACTCAATAATTAATAAAAAAAAACAAATAAAGTTTCCGTTCGATTCTTCTCACGTTATTTCCCAAAAATTCAAAATTTTGCCAAATTTTCGAAATTTCCGAGAAAAATTGATCTTAGCAAGTCGTTATGATCGGCTGACCGTCAATTCCATTGATTTACACGAGAAATACCCCAAAATTTCCTAAGATTTCTTAAAATTACATAAAATTTCAAAAAATTATCGAAAACTACCTAAAGTTTCCAAAAATTACTTAACTTTTCCAACAATCCTTTCAAGTTACCGAAAGCTTCCCAAAAATTTCAAAAGTTTCCTAAAATTACCGGAAACTTTCCAAACTTCTCTTGGTACTGTAATTTTTCCTTAGAAATATCCCGAAAATTTTCTCACGTCGATTAAGTGTACTCGAGCGTCCTCTAGTAGTACACTTATTTCCTAGGAACTTCCTAGGGACTGTTGCGCACAGCGTGTAGGAACGAGTTTAAAGTTCACACAAATTGTCAACCAAATTTGATCATGGGATCTTATACTTAATATCATAAGGTGTAATCTTTACTTTTACTTATTTCATTCGTTACAATTAAAACAATTGATATAGTGTTATGTAACCTAATATTAATCGTGTTTTTGCAAAATGTCGCAGTATTTAACTCATTCAGAAAATCGAAAGAAAGTTTGTGCTGTGTGTGGCAAAAGTACTTATTTTTTGCTTACCAAAAATTATTTTTTTGCCACACACAGCACAAACTTTCTTTCGGTTTTCTGAATGAGTTAAATACTGCGACATTTTGCAAAAACACGATTAATATTAGGTTACATAACACTCACTAGAAAAATAAAATCTTACTTTGTTTACAACTGAAACTCAAAATAACTTAAAATCAGCCAATTTTTCGGGTTAAAATCAGTTTCAGTACATTTTATGGATGAAATCCAGTCGAATTTGAGTCTCATGTAAACAATAGCAGTCCAAAGTGGGCTTAAATCAAAACTTTTTTTTAGAGTGCTATATCAATTGTTTTAATTGTATCGAATGAAATAAGTAAAAGTAAAGATTATTTTTGAATTCGCGAAACCTTATTTACACTAATTTTAATAATTTATTCATTAGTATAAATGGTTTCTTCAGTTTGTATGACTCAGAAATGTTTTTTAAACCATTACTTGAAGTAAAGAGCAAACAAAATTAATAAAAATAAAAAATAAAAATTTTTGTTTGGAAATTTTTAAATTTTTTTAAATTTTAAGAGCAATTAAGCAAATAGGATTTTTAAAAAAATTGATTATTACACCTTATGATATTAAGTATAAGATCCCATGATCAAATTTGGTTGACAATTTGTGTGAACTTTAAACTCGTTCCTACACGCTGTGGTCAAAAGACTTTTTTTTGTAGATATCATGTAAAATCGTTGAAAATCTTTAACTTTCTACAGGACTACTCTGTTTCTCTTTACAAATACTCACAGAATAACACTCAATTATTTACATATGAAACCTGTTTGGTTTACTATTTTTTACAGGACCTAAAAGTTGACCAAAAGTATAAACCAAAATTGGTTATTATATTGACAAAAATTATTAATTCTCAAAAAGACAAAAAAATTTCGATTCCTAATTATGATTTCTACGGTTTTTTGAGGTCGCTGAATTCGAATATGTTTGTTATATTTAAAAATTCAAAATGGCAAATTCATGATGGCTGACAAGATTTTTAAAATTGTTTAATTTATCTGAAAATGAGAACTCGGGGGTTTTTGGGATAGCTAAATTGGAATATGTTTCTTAAATTCAAAAATTTAAATTGGCAGATTCAACATAGTAAACAAAAAATTTTAAAAATCGTTGATTTTGACTAAAAATGGATATTTAGGGATTTTTGGAGGCGTTGAATTCGAATATGTTTGGTAACTTGAAAAATTCATAATAGTGGATTTAAGATGGAGGACAAAAATGTTTAAATTTTTTGAATTTATCTTAAAAAACATCTGTGAACTAATAATAAGCTCTTTGGGACAACCTTTAATTGAAAGAGGTATTTATCCTTTCTTTAAAAAGCTATTATTAGAAAAACTCAAAAGGACTCGAAAAATTTGAAATTTAACGGTAGCATATTGATTACCAGTACTATCAATATCCTGAAATTTCATTTTCCCGAAAACAAATGTAATGCAGCACGAAGAAAAAAAATTAATTTAATTAATTTAATTAATTTATTTAATTTAGACCCAACGGTCCTTTTACAAGAAAATAAAAAAAATACATAATAATAGAATAGAAATAAATAGTACATTTCAGGCGATTTCTGAGTAATGTATAGGAAATAAAATTTAAAGTCTTTTGGTAAAACGCACGTGTAGATTTACAAACTCTAGCGTATACAAAAGACAGACACAAATAGGGTCCTTTCGAACTATACGTATATATCACAGGTTCATTCGTTGTGAAGTTCAACTATTTTCAAAAACATTAAAAAGAACTTTTTTATAATTGAGATCCTAGAGGTAGACAGGATTTCCTTCCAAAACGACTCATGGCAATCCCCAGACAGAAGATCAGGAAAGAAGGATATTCGAGTGTCGGTAAATCTAGGACAATCTGCCAAAAAGTAGTGCAAATCGTAACTGTCTGCTCCACAAAAGAGGCAGCTATCTTGGGACTCTACTTAAGGGGGGGGGGGGTATGGTTTAAATAGCAAAAAAAAATCCTTTTTAAACATTTTTTTTTTACGAAACTACTAAATATTTTTTAATCCTTTTATTACTACATTATTTATTAACTTTTAAAGTAACTTTTTGAATTTTTTAAGAAAAAAATGTCCAGAAACAACGGAGTTGCAGCCACTTCCAGTAGGCCATGTCGAATTTTACGCTGTCCCGGATTTAAAATCGAAGAATCATCTAAAACACATGGGATTAAGAAAAATTAGTTATTTGGAAGTATACCTCTCAGTCAACGTTGCCCTTTTATTTTTTTTTGCTTCTGATCGATTGTGCAGCCTTTTTTTTTAATGGCGCCTTTTTTAGGCTAAAAAACGTACTTTGACATTAAACGACAGTAAAAAAATAGAATTTTTTTTTTTTTAATAAAAGGGCAACGTTGACTGGGAGGTATACTTCCAAATAACCAATTTTTCTTAATCCCATGTGTTTCAGATGATTCTACGATTTTAAATCCGGGACAGCGTAAAATTCGACATGGCCTGCTGGAAGTGGCTGCAACTCCGTTGTTTCTGGACATTTTTTTCTTAAAAAATTCAAAAAGTTACTTTAAAAGTTACTAAATAATGTAGTAATAAAAGGATTAAAAAATATTTAGTAGTTTCGTCAAAAAAAATGTTTAAAAAGGGTTTTTTTTTGCTATTTAAACCATACCCCCCCCCCCCCTTAAAGAACATTTTGTTTAATCGAATATAACTAGCATACGAGCTAGAAAGACGTACTTGGATAAATAATCTTTTAATGTCAAGCTCCATTCTGCAATGTAAGTAGTCCTGGGTCCCAGATTTTATTTCGAGAAAAGGCCATATTAGCAAATTTTTTGAATTTTCCCTTGAATTTAAGTCACGAACTGTCAGAGATCTCGCGTTTTTCTGCAAAATAAGGCCTGCATTGGCTACAACATGTTCTGGATTGGTAGAGCTAATGCGGTCCGTTAGGCCCCCTTCTTCCAAAAAATGCCTGATATTGGAATACCAATTGAATTTACAACCATTTCGACCCGATACGGACAGTTCCGCCAGTCTGAATGAACAATGTCCTGGGTACCGTGAATTATTATTCATTAAACAAATTTTATTAAGCCAAGACAAGGTTCTTCTGAGTAAAACAAAGGTAAGAGGGGGTCTGCCCGTCTCGAGCCGAATAGCGTACCCGGGGATCGTCTGTTGGAGCAAAAATAACCTTTTAAAAAAATTGAGCTGAGTTCTTTCAAGTAGTTCAAGATGTTGATGGCCCCAGATTTGAACCTCGTAAAGAAGTGTGCTAATTACTGAGCTTTTAAATAGTCTGTTGTAAGATTGCCAAGAGTCAGCCCTGGATTGGTAGATTAAATTCATAGTCGCACCTATCGCTGAGTTGGCTGAGCTTTCAAACCTGGTTGTCGCTTCTTTAAAAGAGCCTGAGTTCGTAAAAATTACTCCCAAATACTGATAACTTTTAACGACCTCGATTTTCATTTCACCACATTTAAAAGAGGTAAATTTTTTAAAGGAAAAGTTGCCTCCTCGATGAAAAATGACAATTTTCGTTTTATCAACGTTTATATCTAGGCAATTTTGTTTACAATAAAGTTACAAGGCTTCGAGCTTTCTTGATAACTCTACCGGATTGTCTGATAGTAAAACTAAATCATTGGCGTATGCTAAAATAAGGATTTCACATAAACTATTTATAGACAAGCCTCTACAACCTTGAGAAATTAAAAACTGTTCCTAATCGTGGATGAGAATGGAAAATCAGAGCGGGCTCAGCACATCCCCCTGTAGCACCCCTTGAGTAATTTTAACAAAGTTAGTCTAAGCTCCGTTACATTTAACTGAGGCGTAAGCGTTTTTATAAAAATTAACTATAATTCTAATTAATTTCGAACTAACACCGGCCTTGTGTAGCTTGAACCATAGTAGGTTATGATCCACTGAAGGAAAGGCGCTTTTAAAGTCAATAAAGGCCGCGAAGACAGCCCTTCTAGGATGCCTGAGGTTAATCTGAATAGCAGATAGAAGGAAGAATAGATTGTCAACACAACCCCTTCCCCCCTGAAACCTGAATGAAATTCTGGAATTAAGTTATGTTCTATGGTCTAATTAGAAAGTCAATTATGCAATAACTGCGTAAAAATGTTTGCTGTACAATTAACCAAAGATATGGGTCTGTAATTATTGTAGTCAGTAGGATCACCTTTCTTATGTAGCATTGTTATATTTAATTCACCCCAGGCAATCGGTATCGTTTCAGTATCAAAAATTTTATTGAACATAGTTTCAAGGAATAGAATCCAGTTGTCAGGCAAATTTTTTAAGAAACCGTAATTAATACCGTCATGCCCAGCTGCCTTCGCGTCCTACATCTCCTCAAACACTTTCTGATCTTAGCTTCTTCAACCCTGTAATCTAGGGAGGGATTAAAGTCAGTAGGAGGGGGTAAGGGAAGTGTGGGTTTATCAGGAAATGCTTCAGTAAGGTAGGAGAACCAGCCATCCACATTGATAGAAGACACTTTGTTCAGGGTAAAGCGATTTTTTTTTAATAGCAGCTCAGAAAGTTTTTGAGTCACGAGCCGCAGCCAACTCATTAATCAGCTTAATCTCATATTCATTCTTCTTACTTTTTACAATTTTTTTATATGTCGTCTCTAAATTTTTATAAAGAGCAAAACAATCCGTTTGAAAATTTTTAGCAATTGCAGTCATTATATGCCGAGTACATAGCTCGTTTCGCTAATTTACAAGATTCATCGAACCACGGTTTGTTTTTGAAACAGGAAGCTAAAGTATTTTCATTGGAACTCACTTTGCACATGCCCAATTCAGTGGCCACAGATTTATTTTATTTATTAATGTAGAATAAGTATATAGTAGATTTCTAATGCACTTGGGCGACCCAACTAACCCCAGCCAAAACGAGCCCACTGACCCCACCTGTGTTTTTCAAATATTTGATTTTTTTCTATTGATACTGCAAATATAAATTAAAATCTCTTCATTGTCCTTTAAAAGGAACTATTCAAAGATCAAAATTTGATAATTAAACTTGTTTTAAAACTATTACTCAGGAATATATTACAAAAAATCCAAGTCGGTAAAAATTTACTTTGGAGTATCAAAATTAGTTTTTCTTACATTTACTCCACATAAATGATGATATAATAATAAAACTTGGCACAAACTTGCATCTCACTATGTAAAATAATGTTCGTGTAGAGAGGAATTAATTCGACTAATAACATTTGTGTAAACTGCAATGACCCAATCTACCCCTGACACAACTCCTAACTGGCTCCGGTCTCCCCTACACTTCACGTTTTTATGCAAATTTGAAGTTTTTAATATTTTTTTTTTGTGTATAGAAAAAAGCAAAGGAAAATTCTGTAAAACCAGAAAAAGCTGTCTTGAAAATGTTGCGTCTTAAAATAAGACAGCTTTTCTGCCTTAAAATAAGACTTTCTTTTTACAGTGTATAAGTAATGGCACAAATGTTCAGAAGTTACATTTTAAGTTTTATTTTTTAAGAGGAAAATGTACTGAAAGTGTCAGGCGACACGCGTTAGTTGTATGGACATATACAGATTTTTCGTTGGTCCCTTACAATTAACGCGTATTGCTTGACACTTTCAGTATGAGACGGTCATGAAACGATAGTGGGAGGGCGCTTCATGTTACAAACGCTTGATTTTTTTCTCCGTGTATTATATTACATATCAATAGGAAATAGCAAAAGTAAGTTATAGGTTACAATTCTTAATGTAAAACTAAAACTTCACTCTGAAGTTTAACAATCGATTATTGACTTTAAATCCAAAATTATTATTAATGTTTTGGCAGTTTATAACGATTAACTTAACCTATTTATCAAAAAATTAATTAACTTATTTTTAAATAGTAATAGGTAGTAATAATTTTGTTTGTTTTAACTGATCTGAGTTTCTAAAGGATTTATTTCAATTTTCTTTATAAAGAAAATAAAATCAAATTTTAAATTATGATAAATAGTCGACACAAAAAGGTAGGAATGTTTTTAGGTTAGAAACGTTCGATAAATATAATTTAAAAAATAAAATTTACGAACACATGTACTAGTCTTATATGATTATAATTACTAATTTATATAATTTTTCAGTGTACTTAGAAATCCAAAAATTGGTAATTTCTGAAGAGGTTTCTCTTAGAGAGACGAAAGCAAAAATATGACTTTATTTTCTTTATAAAAAAAATTGAAATAAATCCTTTAGAAACTCAGATCAGTTAAAACAAACAAAATTATTACTACCTATTACTATATAATAATACTGATCAAAAACTGAAACAACAACATTATTTTTAAATATGTAATTCGTTGATATGTTTTGTTCTGTCTTTATTTTGTGCAATAAGAATTGCGAGGAAAGAAAACAACCTTTTTTCAACCTTTCGAGGAATTGTCGGAAAATAATAAAGTTCTTTTGAAATTATGATTAAATTGTTCTGATTATTTATTATTTATAATTTATATAATAACACATATAGTGTATATTTAATAATTTGTATTTTATTTTTGATTTTATTTGAATTTATAATTATTTTCATTAATAATTGTTAAGGGTTTTTAAATTATTTATTAACAGAAAGAAATATAGAATTAAAAATAAAAGTAAAAACAATTTTTTCCTAATTATTTTAACAAATTTTCATTTCAAATTGAAAATGTTTCTTATCATTAGTTGATGAGATTTATTTTATTAATCATTAAAAACTAAAATACAAAATTTCAAAGAAAAACACATCCGCTATTCAATGATTTTTAAAAACCAATTATTGTAATAAAGTAGAAGTTAAAATGGAAAATTATTAATTAATAAAAATTAAATTCTTTCTTTACGAGTAAGTAATAAAATTAGAGACTAAACTATGTACAATTTGCAGTCCTTAATTATAAATTCAAATTTAACAAAAATCAATACACCAGTTAGTAAAATTTGATATATTTTATTGATATTTTCTTACACCACTTTGATCCTAATTTATTATTAATTCTTTATTAGACCACAATTGTCCATACAGAGTCTAGTTTGAGAACATAAAAATAAAACAAAATCAATTTGGAAATTCAATACAATAAAGAAAAATATACATATCAATAACGATAACTCGCACGTATAGTACACTCAACATTAAGGTGAACGCAAATCTAGCATTGCAGAAAACATGGCAATAAACTTCTTTATATCTGACGTATTTCGAGAAGCAAGAATCGCAATCCAAAACGATTCCTGGTTGGTACAGTCATTCAATTCCGTGAAGTATTTACGTTTCACTTCCACATACTTAGGGCATTCTACTAAAAAATGATGCAGATCCTCTTTCAGAGCGTCACATAATGCACAATGGTTTAAGGAAGGGAGAGACAAACTTTTATTGTCATGATACAGAAATTTAGAAAAATTATTTGTAAGTCGTATCTGCGCAAAACATCTTTTGAAATTCAGATCTAATCTGTTGACAAGATAAGGCTGAGGTCCCTTCGCGAGGGGAAGATGTGGCCATATTTGTAGACTAGTTGATTTTAATCGCGACATATTATCTTTATTTTCGAGAAAATTTCTGTATTTATTTAAGATTACCTCTGCATTAACCACAATTTCCTCCAACGAGGACTCTGCCCATAAACTTTTCTGGTCACACGCCTCAAAAAATTGTCTCAACCTACCAAACCAATTTAAAGAGGAGGAACCGTCCTCAGCTCTCGCCCTCTCTACGAGGCGAAGGAGACATTGTCTGGGATACCGAGAAAAAGACATACTATTTATTTTTTTAATCCAGTTCAACGATCTCTCTAACACCAAGTATGATAACGACAGTGAGCCCGTCTCTAGTCGGACAGCATAAGCTGGTGTGCACCGCGGTAATAGAAGTAAATTTTTTAAGAATGCCTGTGACACCCCCTCAAGAAGTTCCACATGCCCAAGACCCCAAATTTCAATTGCATAGATCAATGAACTCTTTATTAAACCCGAATAAAGTTTCGCATACGTCAACCAGGAATCTGCCTTGGTACCATAGATAATGCGCATTGACGCTCCTATTGCAGAGTTGGCAGAAGCGACGAAGCCCTGAGCCGCCTCTTTAAATGAACAGTGATTCGAAAAAATGACACCTAAGTAAACATATTCTTTAACTACCTCTATTTTAAAATTATTTACATTAAAAGCTTTAAAACGTTTTACGGAGTTATTACCCCCCTTATGGAAAATAACAATCTTAGTCTTGTCCTCATTAATATCCAGCTGATTCAGTTTACAGTATAATATTAGTGCATTTAGCTTTTTTATAAGTTCAATTGGAGTATCAGATAACAAGACCAAGTCGTCTGCATATGCCAGAACCAAGATTTCCATAAGTCGGTTAACTGAGAGCCCACGACAGCCCTGTTTCAGTAGGAATCTCTCCAGATCAGAAAGAAAAAAAGAGAATAGAAGCGGACTCAAAACTTCGCCCTGTAGGACGCCTCTGGTGACCTTTACAAAGTCTGTGAATTCGCCATTGCTTCTTATACAGGTGTACGCTTTGTTATAAAGATCTTTTATTATATTAATCACTTTGGTACTAATCCCTTGTCCACTTAACTTGTACCACAAAAGATTATGAGCAACCGAAGGAAACGCGCTCCTGAAGTCTATAAATGCAGCATAAACCGCTCTTCTAGGGTAACTAAGGTGTAGTTCAATTATAGCCTCAAGAGTGAACAAATTATCCACACATCCCCTGCCTCCCCTGAATCCAGACTGAAACTCCGGTACTATGCTATTCAGCTCCGCCCACCTGTTCAACCGATCCGCAAGAATTTGCGTAAAAATCTTCGCAATACAATTTATCAGTGTGATCGGTCGATAATTATTCACGCAAGATGGATCACCCTTTTTTAGTATCATGACTGTTAACATTTTACCCCAACTCATAGGAACTGATTCGGAGGTTAAAATTTTATTAAAAAGGTCTTCTAGATAAACTGTCCAATTCTCCGGTAAATATTTATAAAAACTAAAATCCACACCATCGAAACCCGGTGCTTTAGCTTTCTTACACTTCCTAAGACTAACTAAAACTTCCTCATAAGAAATATAACAGTCCAATAAAGGGTGGGTGGAGCTAAGCAGCACGACATCCGCGGAGTCAATCTGAGAAAAGCATCTAGAAAGGTAGTCGTACCAGGCGTGAATATCAATATCGCATACATTTATTGGTTTTTTTCGAAATCTATTTACTATTCTCCAAAAATCCCCAGAGTTATTTGCGACTGCCAACTCGTCTGTAATTCGCTTCTGAAATAACAATTCCTTATTTTTTAGAAGCTCTTTGTACACTTTACGTTGATTTTTATAAAATACTTTTTCAGATACATTAAAATTCCCAGACTTCATTACTATGTAACATTCTTTAAGCTTCTTTTTCGCTAAGTAACAATCCGAATCGAACCAGGGTTTCCCCTTGTCAATGATACCCGATCTCTGAACAGTAATTCCCTCAAATCCCATAATACGTGCCACGTTAATTATTGCCGACGATAAATTCTCACTCAAAAAATTGGTATCGGGCCCATTTAATGCGATTTCATCCCTCCATCTCAAACATTTCTTATATTTATCAATTTCCTCGAAGTTAAAAACTAATTTATTAACTGACTTTGCTGAAAGCGTCTTATGAGAGATGGAAAGATGTTTGCTCAAAGAAACTAAGACAGGAAAGTGATCTGAAAACGTGGACATGTTTAAAACTTCAAAATTTTCTATTACATCTAAACAATCCAAAGAACACCACAACAAATCAATCACGCTACTTCCGCATGCACTAGAGAATGTATAATTCGCTGGAGTGTCTAATGATGACCTTCCATTACATATAAAAAATTCGTTTTCTTCCATAAAGTTCACAAGTTGCAGTCCCTTACTATTGTAAAAATTATCACATGTTTGTCTTAGATGGGTGAAATTACAATTATTATTAAAAATATTTTCGTCTAGAATATTGAAATTTGCGATACGGCAATTAAAATCTCCACCCAGAAAAAAAGGGAGCACTGGAAATGCTTTACGCGTAGAGGCTAAAGTTGGCCCGAGAGTCTGGAAAAACTCTGACAAATCGGCAGTCGGGGCAAGATACACAACGCAGAGCAGAAAAGAAAGAAACTGTGAGTTTACCTTGATGATGATCATCTCATTTGTACTGGTAAGAAGGGTTGAAGAATAAATTTTCTTATTTAAAATAATCGCTATGCCACCCTTCCATCTTCCCCTTGCGGCATCCCTTACCCCAATGGATTGATGAATCATAAAATCCTTGGTGAATAAATTGATTACCGGATGAACAGATGATGCCCAAGTCTCGTAGACGCAAAGAATGTCCTCACTGGTATAATACTTTCTCAGGTCCTCTATATTGGAGTGTCCGTGAACATTCCAAAAATATATTTTATTACCCAAGAAATTTGTCTCTTGATCTAATCCCAAATTCTCTGCTGCAAAACTCTGGCGCATGACTTGCGAATTTAAAGGTTGAGTGGGGGGCTGCTATTTAGCAGCAGTTGAAAATTGTTCATGACTTGAAACTTTTGGAGGTTGGGAAGGGACATCTTGTAACAAGAATTGATCCAAACTTTGATTGTGTAAGTCTCTCTTCTGCACCTCGTTTTTTGACTTTCCTCTCTTGCGAGTTGATCCTGAATTGGGTGTATTAAAAATTTCATTTTCTAGCTTTCTCTTTCGTGATGAATCGGTATCAGGTTTGTTGAGATTTGTAATGTAACTCTCCAGGTCTTTGACATGAATGGACTTGTCGTTAACAAATAAATAGTCACCTTTCATCTTTGTTTCAAATCCCTTCTCTCTCAAAATTTTCGAGTAATTTAGAAGATTTCTTCTTATCTCCCTTTCTTCCGGTGAGCGATCATTTGCAACGACCAGTCCAATGTCATGAAAATTCTTAATTTTCACAAATACGGCCCTGACCCATCGAGCAGCAATAAATTTAATTAGAATTGGTCTATTATTGTTATTTCTTGGTTTACCCATCCTAAAGACATCTGCGATTGCAAGGTCAGGTACAATAATATTTAATTTCAGGAACACAGCAGACACAGAAGAAATTAAATCTGCATCGTTACTCTGATTTTCCTCCAGATTAAAAATCACAATATTATTGGCTCTCTCAGCGCGCTTCAGGGAACCCATCTCAGAATTAATTTTAGATATTTTATTCGTAAGAGACTTAATTCCATCTGCAGCCTCCTTCGACACCCTGCAGGATGAGTTCACTTCTTCCTTCAACTGGTCGTGCGATGTAGTAAGGGTTTGAATCTGTGTGGATATTGCATCCAGGGCCTTTTTTAACTCCGTATCCATGCTTTTACACTTATGACAAATAAATATTAAAAGTCACAAATTTCAGCACAATTTGAACCATTAATCATACAAAATCACAGTATATCGAGAAACACTTAGCGAATGAAAATGTTATTGACTAAGCAAAACAAAAACACGTCCGATCACCACAACGATTTAAACGAGACTCCCCACTTTGATCCTAATTTGGAAAATTGTAAAAATATAAATTTTCAAATTTAGACTTTTTTTTATTAATATTAATCGTTATGACTGACAAACCATAAATAATAATTTTGGATTTAAAGTCAATATAACTAAAAATATACTCAAAAAAATTAAACTTCGTTTTTGAAAATATATATTTTTTTTTAATTTAAAGACGAATTAAAAACTTTTTTAGTTTTCAGAAATTTAAAAAATTTTAATTACATTCAAGATAATATTAAATTTGAATCGTTGCAACTGTCGACCCAACACATGGAGCTAAGAGAGAAAGAGTCGAAACAAAAGAGATTGACTCAGCACAGACGGATAACGAGGCTTTGGAAATTAAAATTAAATTCGACACGAGGTAATTTAATTTTAAAAATAAAAATAAAATTCGAGTCTTGGCAAAGAGTTTATTTGCAGCCCTGAGCAAATAAATTTCTTTGAATTTTAAAAGGGTTTTCTGACATTTTCTTGTCGAATTAAAAATAATATTATTTAATGAAAATAAATCAAAAATGTATTTTAACAATTTTTTGAATTTTATAATTTGCATTATTCGAAAATGTGCATGAAAAATGTTTGTTCTTAATTATTTCTTGTAGCTGGCTCTGGCTTATTCTTTTAACCTATACCGTTCCCCACAACCTGGCTTCAGATTTATGTTTTTTTTTAGTCTTAAGGAAATTGTTTGTTTTTTTGAGTAGAGGTTACAAAGACGAACCAATCGGAAATAGTATAATTGATGAAAAGATGGATCATTATCAATTTCAGGAAATAGGAAATTCTTGATTTAATAATAAATTCGACCTTAAATAATTTATCAAAATGGTCCCCGCCTTCTATTATTGAAATTAACTACATTGGCATTTTAAGGCCGGGTTCCTCCAAAAAACGTGGTTTTTCAAACTTATTTTATTGATACTACAAAAAATACTTTTGAATCAAACTTTTTTCATATACAAAGACACATAAAAATACTAATTGAAAAAAAATGAAAATTTTTTTTTTTTTCAAAATGGCGGCACCGAAAACTGCTTTTCAAAAAAATCCCTTTTGTTGGGGGGTGTCACGATATCTCTGGATCCATTCAATTGACAGCAAAAATCAAAATGGTTTCTTATTCTGTATGATATTGGCTATGGTGTGAACTAGAATAAAACATTTTCACAAAAAAAAAAAAAAAAAAATGGTGGACTTTTCAATTTTTAACCCTTTTTTTCACTTTTAATTGTTTATAACTTTTGTAAATGATGATGAATATTTTTGGTTCTAGTTCACACCATAGAGAGACATTTGAAGAGTAAAATGCCGTTTGGTTCATGTTGATAAATGCAATATTTTCTAAATAAGAGTGACACCCAGTTCAAAAAACGTGGTTTCGAGAAAAACGTAATTTCGAGAAAAAGGCGATTAAAGTTTTTGTTCGTAAAAAATCGTAAAAAAAGTGGATTTTACACATATATCCAAACCGGCTGCGTACACAACTTCTTCCTGGTCATCATAGGTGTCATTTTCAAGAATTTTTGCATTTCTTGCTGCAGTCCTGTAATCTTTAGACGCTTCTGTGGCCGCTTGAGCGGCCGGATTAACCGCTTAGCGCACACCGCTCTCTCCTCTTTTATACCAACTTCTCGGTTGTGCGGACCTTTGAGACTAATTCTATATTATTTCTAAGAGTATTTTCTAGCAATTTACGGAGGAAAAAATTTTTAGATTTTTTAAAAATTGTTTGGAGGAACCTGGCCTTAATATACTATCACTTTTTGTAGACACTTTAAGCACTTCATAACGCTAACTATATTAAAAATAGTTTGCCGTCAGGGGCGTAGCCAGGGGGGGTTTTAGAAGTTGCTTGCTGTACCTAAATACTTCCTCATAGTGGAAGCAATATATGTGACGATTTCTGGTGAATGGAACCTTACGCGACAATAGCATTAGGCTCAGTGTTTCGTTGCGCAGTGCACGAAAAGTGAGCCTATTGTTCTTGTAAATCGTCACATATTAATAATGTAAAAATTAATTAAAGAATTTTTAATTAAAAAAAAAAAAATAAGTGGGAAAAAAGTTGTCCCGTAAAAAATTATAATAAATTCGGAAAAGTCCTTCTTCAGCAGAAGAAGGACTTTTCCGAATTTTTTTATTTTTATTTTAGTACCAAACTTAAAAATCCGGTGGGGGACGTTGAAAAAGTTAAGTAGTTTTTTTTATTTTTAAGAAAAACTGCAATTTTTTTAATACATTTTTGACAATTTTAGTTTTCTTTTGCAACATTTCCGAATTTTTGGTATTTTTTCACGGGCTAATTTTTTTTCACTTACTTTAGTACCAAACTACAAAATCAAGCATTGGAAGTTGAAAAAGTTAAGTATTTTTTTTTGTTTTTAAGAAAAACTTCCATTTTTTCAATATATTTGTGGCAATTAACTTATATGTACTAACAATCGATATTTATCCGAACATTTCAATGTTTTCGATTCCATTAAATTACTATTTAATTATTTAGGCACCAAAACAAATAAGCCGGTGTGGGGGATTGAAAAAGTTTACATAGTTTTTTGATTTTTATGAAAGCTTCTATTTTTTAATATAATCAAATTTCACTGATGAAACTAATTTTTTTGCTTAAACAACATTAAAATTTTTAATATCTGTTTTTGATTTATTGGTTAAGTAAATACTACACTTTCACTATTATTTTGACAAATGTAAACATGCTCAGGGAGGAGGATTAAGAGATTAAGGGAATAGAATTGACCAATCAGAAAATGCTTTCCAATGTGAGCAGTTATTTGACTGGTTTATTCTATTCCCTTGATCCCGTAATGCATATTTTTTCACTTTTTCTGAGGAAGTCACTTTAAAATAATATATTATGAATATGTACTAGAATATACACTAAAACTGCATATAACTGCACGTTTTTTCCCTAGTATATGTAAAAAATAAGGAAATGACAATCATAAGACCAAACTAGAGGGGGGTGGGGTACCACTGTTAGTGGCAATCCCCTCCTACTTTGGTCCTTACTCCATGTGTTATTATATTTTAGAGACAAAATTTGCAGCGCGGCCGGGGGCCGCGCATCTACAACCTTCCCTCGGTGTTTTAGAAGAATTGTAGTACGTTAATATACATATTAAAAATGACATATTCTGCAGCTAACTTCAGTAAGCGGCTACTAAACTTGAGTTTAACTGTGATTTTCTCTGACAAATTGAAGGTAATTATTTAGAATCGCGGATTTTGCGAATTTTCAAGTTTTTTCATCGGGACCAAGCCAAAGTGGTGTATTTTAGCACCAAAATGAATAATCCGATGGGGAAGATTAAAAAAGTTTACCTGCTTTTTTTATTTTTACAAAAAATGTCAATTTTTTAACCAATGTAAATAATGCATTTTTAATTACTTTTTTGCGCCAAAAGTACTTCAAACAGTTAAATATTAACTGCAATCGTACAATTATAATAAAACTTATTATATACCACGTGGACAACTTTTCTCCGATTTTTGACCCCCCCCCCTCCCCCCATCGTGGACAATCGTGGACATTTGTCTAACCCCCCTCCCCCCCCCCCCTAAATGTCCACGTGGACAATTTTAGTGAAAAATAGTTTTTGGATGTTAAAATCAAAGAACTATTCAAAGGAAATATGAATATTCGAGTAAACTTCACAACTCTTTATGACAAATTCTTTGAAATAGGATGCTCTTTTACGTGAAATTAGGTAAATAAATAGATCTTCAATTGTTCTTAAAAAATTTAATCACAGCTTTTTATTAATACGAACATACTTTATAAGTTCTACTAGTAAATAATAAAAAGTTTAAGAAGTTCTACAAGTAATAGGTAAATTGCCATATTTGGTAGAATACTTTGGAAGGAACATTTTCAATTATAAAAAATAAAAATAATTTTTTGTCACAAATCTAATATTCGTTATTAGATATTTCAGGATTATCTTCGGCAATCCACGGGGGCACTAACCACTCTGAAATATTGTCAATGTTAGCAAAACAATCGTCATTTTGCACCGTTGTGGAATCTATTTATTATTATTGGATATTGAAGAATGAATTAAAAATTTTAAAAAAATTGAAAATTCAAAAAAATTATTAAAAATTGAAAAAAAAATTTGAAAATTTAAGAAATATATCGAATTTTTAAGAAAATAATTGATAGTTTTAAAAAAAGTACTAAATGACAAAAATAATTAAACATTAAAGAAAACAATCGAGAAATGAGGAAACTAATTGACAATTTTAAAAAATGACTAGATTAATTCACACTTGAAAGAAAAAAATTGAAAAAATTAAAGAATAATTATAAAACGTTAAGAGAATAAATAAAAATTTAAAAGATTGTATACACACAAAACCTAAGAAGCTCAAAACGTTGCATAATGATACCGATTTTTCGATTTATTTCACAAATTGAGCTCAAAAATGGCATTTTTATGCAACGTTTTGAGCTTTTCAAGTTTTGTGTGTAGGAAATAACTTAAAATTGAAGAAAATAATTAGGAATTATAGGAATTATAGGAATAATTGATGGAAATAGTTGCTAATTGAACAACTGGATTGAAAATAAAAAAAATAGTTGAAATTGAAGAAAAAATTGAAATTAAGGAGTGATATTAAAATTTAAAGAATCTAAATAAAAATTAAAAAATGGAATTGAAAGAAGTCGAGATATATCGAATATAGAATACAAAACTTGAAGGAGGGAATTAAAGTTTTAAAAAAATAATGTCAGTGGTGCGCAATTGAAACGTTGAATAAAGGAAATATAAGAAATAAAAAAACATTTTTAATTGAGACATTTTGCGAATCACACATAATTGTCCACGTGGACATTTGACGAAACCCCCCCTCCCCCCGTCGTGGACAAACGTGGACATTTGGCGAACCCCCCCTCCCCCCCTAAGCTGTCCACGTGGTATATGAACGGCCTTTAATAACACCTGTCATTTTGACAGCTGTAAATAATGTCAGAGTTGTGAACTCAAGCGCAAGAATGCGTAGTAACGTACAATTTCTGTGCAAGTGTGTTCACTGTAGTTCACACATAAATACTGTTCTACCGGTTAATTTTCCAAATAATTACCACTTATTTTACATGATTTTACTTAAATGAATGCTAAAATATTACATTAGATGTTAATTGTAAAAAAATCAATTTTTAACAATAGAAATAAATCATATTTTTTTACTATCTAAGAAATAATCAATTTAAATTAATAAATTATTAATTTTAGATTTAAAAATTTAATAAAACTTTATATAATAACGCAAAATTTGACAGTTGTCAATATGTCTAGGGTTTTTCACTAACTGCACTAAGACAGGCAGTTACGCATCTTTTTAAAAGTGATTACTTACGTAAGGGTGAAAACAGCTATCTTAAATTATAAAGGTCATAAAAATAAGACTGTTTTTGGCTGAGTTATACGTGATAATGTAAAAATCGTTTCAACTCACCTCGGTCTCCCCTATGCACCGACACAGGTAGTGCAAAGTGACTACAGAATGCCTTTGTTACATAACATATAGTATGTACCATGTGTTATAGGTGTTTTTCGTCTCGCGTGATATTTCCGAACCTGTCTTCGGCTCGTTGGAAATATCAACGCTTGACTTCAGACACTTGATGCATAATATACTATTATATCTCTTAAATAACAATAATGAGTATTTACTTGTTAGTTAGGAATGTCCCCATTTTTGGGAATCCGATCATCTAAAATTACAGGTTCGCAGCGGTAGCGTTCCTTGCGGGAAAAGTATGAGGTATTGGATATTCTTTGTATAGTCGTTTGTTACAGTTTACTGTCATTATATTTTGAGGTTGAATAGAGAGAAAGTTTTCACCTTTTACACATTTTATTTGACTTCATTTTTTGAAAATAATATTTAATAATCACTATGCTTTTAAAATAATCGTTGAAAACTCAGTTTATTTTAAAACTCTTACTGAATTTTCTGAGAGTTTTTGGTCTTAAAAATTATTAATATAGACCACAAAAGAAGAAACAATTTACTTAATTTTTTTAAAAATCTATGAGTTATCAGTTGAAAATACTAATAATTTACATTAATCCTTTTAAAATTATTTAAATAAAAATATACCTACTTAATTTCCAATATTTACCTTTAAAAAAATTAAGGATTAAGGATTGTATTAAGGATTTTTTCACTGAATGTTTAAAAAAAAATTAATTTTTCAACTATTGTTTGTATAGTAGGGTGGCCCAAAAATGCATTGTACAAATTTTTTTCGTAGAAAAAAGTAAGAAACTCTCAGGATTTTTGCTCCAATA
This sequence comes from Ganaspis brasiliensis, assembly GCA_037103525.1. NCBI lineage: Eukaryota > Metazoa > Arthropoda > Insecta > Hymenoptera > Figitidae > Ganaspis > Ganaspis brasiliensis. The sequence goes on from JAZKLR010000747.1 coordinate 636,401, forward strand.
TGAAAAAAATTAGTAATTTCTGATTTTTCAAATTTTTTATATTAACTCAATTTTCCCATATAAAATATTCAGTCTCTTGTTGTTCAATGTACTATTAGATCAGAGTTTTTAATTGTTGATCAAAGTTGAAAAAAATAGTTTTTGAACAATTTTTTATTAAAAAAAATTATTTAAATAAATTAAAAGTGTTTCAAAAATTGTCATTTCATTATAAAATAATTAAGAATACTTTAACTACTGAGTAAAAACATGATCTGACAAAAGAAAAAAAAAGCGATCAAAATTCGATATTGTATCTCAAAAACACGTTAAGTTGTAAATATTTAAAAGGAAGGTAACTTTGGGGTAGTATTTTACCGGGTTAGGGTTGTCAAAATTAAAAGTTATAAGACGATTTTCACGTTAGAGAGACAATTATAAGATTCCGAAGTTTAATGTTAACTTTTCTTGAACCCTCGTAAATGATTTTGATTTTCCGAAAATTGAAAATTTTCCTATGCATTTTACGTGGGAAAATTGAGGTGCCCGGTGATAACAGTTAATATGAAAATTTTGAAAAATCCAAAAATACTCATTTTTTTTTTAATTGCAACAAATTCCGGGGGTCCCTATTGAAAAAAATGGCCACATTTGTGCCCTCATTTGTGCCCACATTTAAGGCCACATTTGAGGCGACAAATGTGGTAGCGGATTTGAAACAGCTTATGCGCCCACAAATGAGGCCTCAAATGTGGGCACAAATGTGGCCTCAAATGTGGCCTCAAATGTGGGCACAAATGTGGGCGCAAATGTGGGCACAAATGAGGCAGAGAAGTATCCACATTGAAAAAAATATAAAATAAAAAAAATATTATTAATCTTGATTTACACTATATTATTTACAAGATACTTAGCATTACGAAGATAATTCTGAAAATAAATTTGGGGGTATGGGGATTCGAACCCGGGTTCGACGCACGCAAACTAACTACCGAACCACTGAGCTACATAGGCGACTGCCAATAGAAAGGATAATCTTTCTCTTGAGGTGCAAGTGATTTTATTGGCTGACAAAACGGCGGGTTTATTTAAAAAAGTTTTCACCACATTTTTCAAGTATTGAAACATTTGCTTTTATAACAGTTAATTCTTATTTAAAAATTTATTCCTAATTTATTACGTTATTATTTGAGGTTTCTTTGATTAATTCACTATTTTTTTACCTATTCTGTTGTAAAGTACACATATTAAGTATGTTAGTGGGAAAAATTGGAACGAAGTTCCTTGATACTTTGTTATAAATTATAAACTTCTGTTATTTTATGATTTTAAATTTTTACCAAAGATTATTTTGAACCCAATTATGAAATATTTCGAAAATCCTTATAGCATTTTTTGAACTTGCGAAAATTACATTTTCTCTGGAAGAAAAAATGAAAATTAGAAATTTTATTAATTTTTGAGTTTAGATACTTGACAAAAATTTTAAAAAAACGTGAAAATTATTTTGAAAATTTAATTAATATTTTGTAATTTTTCAACTATTATTCAAAGTTTTGAACATTTAATACCTACTGTGACAGAAAAAATCAATTAAAGTTGCTTAAAATTTTGTTAGTTAACGATTCTAAATACTTCTCAATTGCAGTAGGGACAATTTGGTTTTTGAATCTTTAAATAAGAGTAGGAGAATTACAAAGTATTAAAGAATTTATTTTTAAAGTCAATCCAATTTCATAATTAAAAAGTTCACAAGTTAATTATTATTTTTAATCATAAATTAACAAACTTGTAAACTTTAAAATTCTTATTTTAAATTTTAATACATTTTTAAAAATCACAAGTTTTGTTCTTTCGTGATTTTAAATGTTTAAAAAAAGCTTAAGGAAAATGGATTTTATGGATTTTAAAAACAGATTTTCGAATAAATAAATTATTAGAAATTTCAGTTAGTTAGTGCTAGTAAAAATCAGGATTTTTTTTAAAGAAATCAAAAAATCAGATTTTTTTATTTAAATAAAAAATGGTTGTTTTAATTGCAATCAGTATATAAAATCTCTGCAAATGTTCATTTTCAGTAGTTTATTTTTAAAACTGAAAACATTTAATAAGAAATAATGAATAATAATAAAACATTTAATCAAAATCAAATAAATTATGTCAAATAAATAAGAAAATTTCAAAAAAAATTTCTTCAAATTCATATGATCATAAAATTAAGAAAATTAGGTAAAAGCAACGAAAAAATAATAAATTAAAGAAAAAGCAAGAACGTAAAAAGATAAGAAAACAATCTATTAAAATAATGATAAAATTCTTTTTAATAAAAAATGTCATGCTTATTATTAAAGAAATGAAGAAAAATTAAAAAAAACAACTCAGTAATGAAACAGTAACATAAAAATATGTGTATAAAAAAGTAGGAACACTTTTCAAAATTTTAAACTATTTGCGGACGTTTTTTTAATTAAAAAAATAAATAAGAAGATAGTTTAAAAAATATTAAAATACATTACTAAAGAGGAAAAAAATTTTTAATTTGAGAAGTTGGTTCACAAAATAAAATTAATAAAATTTTGTTAATTGGAAAAAATTTTAGAAGTAGAAAATTCTATAACATAGAAGAACGATGTTAATATGAAAATATTTAGTCTAAGCTTAAATTTACAAAATATAAAATGAAAGATTACAAGGCTGCCAAAAAGAAGAAAATTTAAAAATTTTTAAAATGATTAATGAATCGAACAAATATTTTCAATAATTTTTAATTACAAAATAAAACAGAAAATTTTAAATAAAGGATCAATATTTTTATAAGAAAAATGATGGCAAAAAGTCTAAAGAATTAATTAAAACGCAAGAAAGGACTAAAAAAATAATATTACATCAATCGTAGGTGAAAATTATGTCCATTTCATGGACATTTCACTTCCAAGTAAGAAAATATTTTTCCTCCTCATAGAGGAAGCAATAAATGAATAATATAAAATATAATTGGAGAATTTATTTAAAAAATAATTTTAAATGCAAAAAAAATATATAAATATAAATTATTTTACGAACTTTTGATTAATTATAAAACTTATATAGGTCAATCGATTTGTTTTGAGATAAGGAATATGATTTTTGTATTGCTTAAGTTGTATTTTGAGCATAAAAGAAATTTTGTCAAAAAACAAAATTTTTTAATAGAAAAAGGTGCTAAAGAAAATTTGAATAGGTACATATTTTAAAAAATCCCTGTTATCAAATTTAGATATTCATAAGCTTAATAAGTCATCGAAATTTTATTGAAATCCGTTGAAGGTTTCTCAAGATATCCTCGCGACAAAAAACGCTATGACATTTGCTTAAAAATGAAAATTTACGCTTTTTAGATGAAAAAGGGTCGATTTAGAGTATTTTTGGAAAACCGAAAATCTTAACGACCACAAAGCTTCCTCTATAAGGAAGCAAAATTAAATAAATAGGAAGAAAATGGACAAATGTTTATTTCCCTAATTTAACAGACTGTAAAAAATATAGAAAGTAAAAAAAAGTAATAAAATTTGGGAATAATCTACTGAAGAATTAGAATTAATAAAAATAGAATACAAAATGGAAAGATAAATAAAATGTGCAAAAAAGAAATTTAATAATCTTTTAAAAATAAAAAAGTTTAGTTTAATTAAACCCAAATTTTTTTTATAATATTACACTTAAATCAAGTTCAATAATAAATATAAAGAATAAAAAAATCTAAAAATTTTAAGAAAGAATAAATAAGTTCACATAAAAGCTGGCAAAAAAATCGGCAAATCACAAGATGTAAAAACAAATTAAACAAATTTACAAACAGATGATCGTATTTTTTTATTTTTTATTATTATAATAACAAAATTGTGTAAAATAATATTAAATAATTTACATATAAGAAGAAGATAATTAAAAAAAATCCAAAAATAAAAAGACACATGTACAAAAAAATCAAAAGTAAACAGAGACAAAATCTTAGAATTTTGTAAAAATAAAAAATTAAACAGTTTGAAAAAAGTGAAATTTCTTAGAAAAATTGTAAGAATTAAAAATAAGATTATTGTGAATATGAAAAATAATTAACATTATTGAATTATTTTGCATTAATTAATGTGAATTTAAGTTTCAATTAATTCAAATTTAAAAGTTTAATCAAATTGAAATATAAGTTAATTGACGATTGGAATTTATTTAATTTATAAGAACTTAAGGATATAAAAATGTAATACTATTTTTGGCTATATTAACACCAAAAATTTTTATATCTAAGTTATTATGATAATCGGTATTAGCACAATTTTTAAAATTTTATATTGAATAAAATATTAAATTAAAAGGTTTATATATCTAAAAGCTTGTCGCTTTTTTATAGTTTGCGATTATTTACATAAGGAATTAGACAACCGGAAAAGAATCATATATTTATAAATTTATTTCCTCTTTAGTAATGTATTTTAATAATTTTTAAATTATCTTCTTATTTATTTTTTTAATTAAAAAAACGTCCGCAAATAGTTTAAAATTTTGAAAAGTGTTCCTACTTTTTTATACACATATTTTTATGTTACTGTTTCATTACTGAGTTGTTTTTTTTAATTTTTCTTCATTTCTTTAATAATAAGCATGACATTTTTTATTAAAAAGAATTTTATCATTATTTTAATAGATTGTTTTCTTATCTTTTTACGTTCTTGCTTTTTCTTTAATTTATTATTTTTTCGTTGCTTTTACCTAATTTTCTTAATTTTATGATCATATGAATTTGAAGAAATTTTTTTTGAAATTTTCTTATTTATTTGACATAATTTATTTGATTTTGATTAAATGTTTTATTATTATTCATTATTTCTTATTAAATGTTTTCCGTTTTAAAAATAAACTACTGAAAATAAACATTTGCAGAGATTTTATATACTGATTGCAATTAAAACAACCATTTTTTATTTAAATAAAAAAATCTGATTTTTTGATTTCTTTAAAAAAAATCCTGATTTTTACTAGCACTAACTAACTGAAATTTCTAATAATTTATTTATTCGAAAATCTGTTTTTAAAATCCATAAAATCCATTTTCCTTAAGCTTTTTTTAAACATTTAAAATCACGAAAGAACAAAACTTGTGATTTTTAAAAATGTATTAAAATTTAAAATAAGAATTTTAAAGTTTACAAGTTTGTTAATTTATGATTAAAAATAATAATTAACTTGTGAACTTTTTAATTATGAAATTGGATTGACTTTAAAAATAAATTCTTTAATACTTTGTAATTCTCCTACTCTTATTTAAAGATTCAAAAACCAAATTGTCCCTACTGCAATTGAGAAGTATTTAGAATCGTTAACTAACAAAATTTTAAGCAACTTTAATTGATTTTTTCTGTCACAGTAGGTATTAAATGTTCAAAACTTTGAATAATAGTTGAAAAATTACAAAATATTAATTAAATTTTCAAAATAATTTTCACGTTTTTTTAAAATTTTTGTCAAGTATCTAAACTCAAAAATTAATAAAATTTCTAATTTTCATTTTTTCTTCCAGAGAAAATGTAATTTTCGCAAGTTCAAAAAATGCTATAAGGATTTTCGAAATATTTCATAATTGGGTTCAAAATAATCTTTGGTAAAAATTTAAAATCATAAAATAACAGAAGTTTATAATTTATAACAAAGTATCAAGGAACTTCGTTCCAATTTTTCCCACTAACATACTTAATATGTGTACTTTACAACAGAATAGGTAAAAAAATAGTGAATTAATCAAAGAAACCTCAAATAATAACGTAATAAATTAGGAATAAATTTTTAAATAAGAATTAACTGTTATAAAAGCAAATGTTTCAATACTTGAAAAATGTGGTGAAAACTTTTTTAAATAAACCCGCCGTTTTGTCAGCCAATAAAATCACTTGCACCTCAAGAGAAAGATTATCCTTTCTATTGGCAGTCGCCTATGTAGCTCAGTGGTTCGGTAGTTAGTTTGCGTGCGTCGAACCCGGGTTCGAATCCCCATACCCCCAAATTTATTTTCAGAATTATCTTCGTAATGCTAAGTATCTAAAGTTAATTAAGGCAACTACTTGTAAATAATATAGTGTAAATCAAGATTAATAATATTTTTTTTATTTTATATTTTTTTCAATGTGGATACTTCTCTGCCTCATTTGTGCCCACATTTGCGCCCACATTTGTGCCCACATTTGAGGCCACATTTGTGCCCACATTTGAGGAGCAATTACAAGGAAATCATCAATTACTGCGAGAATAAGAGCATTGTTATTTTGAACAGGACATAGCTTAATTTGTTCGTCATGAAATTTGATGTATTTTAAAGATATGACTCTTTCAATTGAATGCGATGTTATGTTCATTTTTGACATATATATGGGCAATTCCATATCGAATTTACAATCCAGATTTTAAATTTAGTTAAATCTACTCTTTATTTGTTCCTTATAAAAAATAATAGATACGTATTTTTTTTTTATTTTTTTTTAAGTGCCAAAATTTTCGAGTAATAAATTTTCCAAATTTCAGGTTTTTAAAAGTAGATCTACACGGGAAAAATATTGTAAGCGAGAAGCACCAATCTGTGAGCAGTATTTGTCCTATGGGTTATGTGTAGCAGCTATTCTTTTTTCGGGCAGCTCCTGCTCGATACATGAGTATCAGCTATCCAAGCATGGGATAATGTTTTTGGCATGGGCTCCAGTTATCCAGCGTTTGGGCAGGAGCTGCCCGAAATAGTTATTTTCGTATCTAGGGCGCAAAACAGGTGATTACAGCGAGGGCGAGATTAGGGAAACCGAGGGGATCTGAAGCGCCCGAGGCGAAGCCGAGGTCGCGGGAGGATCGCCGAGGTTTTCCTAATCTCGTCCAAGCTACAATCACCTTGCGCCCGTGGTGCGAACAACGTTTTTTGTCCTACTTGCATGGTAAGTATGGCATTGAGGGCACAAGCGGCAAAACCTTCAGCTAATTAACAATTAATGAACATATTGTATAAATACCATAAAAATTTGTGTGTTATGTAATACTACTGCGCATGTGTTCATAACTTTTGCGCCCACTCCTCTGACGTCAGCGGGCGGGAAAGTATTTTGCGCCCGCTTCTATGACGTCAGCGGGCGGGAATGTATTTTGCGCCCGCTTCGGTGACGTCAGCGGGCGGAAATGTATTTTGCGCCCGCTTACCCTACCCCCGGGCGGGAATGACTCACTTTGCACCCGCATTAAGTGCCCGAAATGACATACTTTCCATGCATGTAGGACAAAAAGAATATTTGCTACACATAACCCATAGTACAAATACTGCTCACAGATTGGAGCTTCTCATGAACAATATTCTTTCCCGTGTATCTTCTATCACATATATAACTCTGAACTTACAGAATTTATAAAATGCGTTCTGCAATACATAAAAAGGTGGATTTTTAAAAACGTTTGAGTAAAGTAAAAAATTATGTTTTCTAATTTCCACAAATAATATTTTATATACTAATTTCTTTTTTTTTAATTTGAACCAGATGAAAAAATTTTTTTGTTTTATTTATACCTTCAAATACCTTAATGTAAAGAGTCATTGTTAACAAGCTCTTCAAGCCGCAATGAAAGACACTGATACACTGGTCAGTTTGGCGACCAGCTATTATTGTCTGTCGCTATTAACACATACAAGAGATATTCCACGGCATCGTAATAATAGTGTGTTACTATTACAATTTATAATAACAATTGCAACTTTTGTATATGTTAGTATATCGACAAAAGCACCCCGACATTTGGGCATCGAACTAGTCAGAGCACTAGTATCTTTCAATGCCTCTTGGAGAGTCTAAGTCTTAAGTTTTCGATGCTTACCTTGGCACTGATAACCTTGTTTTCCAAATCCCCTGAAACATATAAAAAAAAGAAGGTGATTTTTTATCCAATGCTTTTTGAAATTAAATATAGTATACAATAGTGTATATAAAGGAACCAATTATTCATTATGATCAACTGCTACAGTAGGGTGTGTAAAAAAAACAAAAAATTCTTTTCCTTTAGTCTCACCCTTAAAAACCTTCTACTTAGTGATAAAAGATGTGTCAATCTTTTGCAGATTCTAAAACAATGTTTCGACCACATATAAAACTGTAGTCGATTCCTTAAATATTCAATAAATAATTATTTATCAACTATATTAAAAATTAATCATAAGTTCAATTATTATGTACACCGGGTAATCTCCTTTTTTGTATATGTATAAAATTATTATTAGTGCAGTAGTGTAACTAGGGATGTACTAGCGAACAGTTCCGACTTTCACCGTTAGGTGGCGCAGCAGTCAGTTATCTGCAGTGGATTTTAAACCGTTTTATTGATAAATTACCGTAGGTCAGTAATGTAGTTTTCGCTTGTGTTACCATGTGGTTTTCCTTGTGTCCGTATTGCAGATTCCTTGCTTGCTCGACGGATATTATCCCTGGAGCAGAAAGCGGTCTTAACCCCTTCACGCCCATGGGACATATATGTCCCACCTACAAAAACCTCAATATCTTCGAAGAAAATTAATGTTTTTCATTCAATCTTGGTGCGTTCTCTTCAGGAAGGATAAAGCTTTAAAAATATGTAGACTGGATTAAGCTTTAATTTTTCTTTTGTTTAAAAAAATATATAAATAATTGTTAAAATTTATGAATTTTTATAACATTTTAGATTCGCCTGAAATTGGTTACTCTGGGGGTTTTGGTGTCGCTGATTACGAATACAGTGTTAGTTTTTGAAAATTCAAACTGTCGGATCCAATATGGCAGACTAATTTTGAAGAATGTCAGGATGTTCGAATCTCGTTCATCCACTTCCTCTACTTGCTCCGCAAGTTGCTCCGTCGTTTCATCGCTAGTAGTATAACCAAAGTGGCCGCTAGTCAGGGTTGGAGATAGCGGAGCATTCTCCACGTAGGACCCCTGTTCCATTTGCACGAGACTCGGCTGATTTATTATCAGATTTTCTTCGTCGCTGTGCACCACACGCTCCCCCTCCACCTCTTCTATGGGCTCATAGAAGAGGGTTTCCGCATCACTGGGTAACCCCTTTTTGACATAACAGGTTCACAGCATCACTAACTCACTCAACAAGATGGATTTCTGGAAAAAGCAGCATGGACCAGAAACAGCAGCAGAAGCCATGGTGGGACTTGATGAAGCCCCAGAACCTGAGGGAGAGCCAGAACGTGGTTGAGCCTCAGGACGTTGCGTTGTGGAGACCTAGAACGTCGTGGAAACTCCGGACGTGTTAGAGGCTTAGAAAGTGGACGAAATGCATACTGTCAAAACGAGGGTACACTGTGATGCGGAATCCCTCTTCTATGAGCCCATAGAATACTACTAGCGATGAAACGAAGGAGCAACGTGCGGAGCAAGTTGAGGAAGTGGGTGAACGAGATCCGAACATCCTGACATTTTTCAACGTTCCTGTAACTTACTGGGTAATTGAGAGGCTGGTTTGGTGTTCCTCTGGAGGACTTTGTCGACATGAATCCGCAAGAGGTTAACATTACATTTTTAATACATTATACATATATTATTTTCGTATTTCAATAAATTTTTTATATATATTATGTTATTAATAGTTTGAAATTTTTTCAGTTGTCACATCTATTTATGGCGAGAATAGAAAGGTGAAACACACGGGGGACAATAAGAACGCAAACTGATGATGTAGAAAATTCAAGAAAATGTAAACGTCGGCATCGGCGTCGATGTCATTGCCATAGTCAACACCGCTGCCGCCGTCACTGTCACTGCCATCGTCATCGTCACCATCACTGACAATATTCTTTCAAAACTAATTAAATAAAAATTAAACTATTCTACATGAACATTCACACACACACACACACACATACACATTCACACAGAGTTTGTATATATATATTTACTTAATTTAAAAAAAAATATTCAATATAATAACAGTCTATTTCTTGTAGTTTATTTACCTATTAGATTTAAAATATTGTTAGTCATAAAACAGTAATACATAAAATCGTACATAAATACATAATACATAAATAAAGTATTACTTTATGTCGGTATTGCAGATTTCATTCTCACTTCGTTAGTGTATCCTTACATGGTAACGTTCCGGTAGGTAAAATATTGATCACTGAATGATAGATCATAGGATTTTTGCTACAATCTTCAGCTTTTTCCCAACTATTGCGCTGAAGTTAATATTGAGGACAAAATCTTCGCGACCAATAAGAATATTCATATTCTGTTAGAATACGTTAAAACTTCCAAAAATGACGTTGTCTGCTTGCCTATTCTGTATTACTTATTATTAATATATACATTTAATTAAATAATTTATTAACATGAGAAATATTAATGAAAAATGTATTCTTTTATTATGAAATTAAAATTTGAGTAAAAAAACGTGTATGAAAGAAGTGTTTTCTCTCATGAATTATGTTTAACCCTATACAAAAAAGTGCTAAAGAATACAACCAATCACCATTTACATAGACATACATATATTGGCTCTAATTGGCTATACATGCTGTAATTCTTTGATATCTGAACGCAAATTCAAATCAAAATAAAGTTGTATATTTTTAAATTTAAATTTTATGAATGTTGAATAATATTGTAACGTTTATTCGCAAATATACTAACGTCTAAATATTTTAAAGATAAAATTATGTATCTTAACAAAATAAATGGAAAGCAAAGTTTGAGTGATCCTAGGAGAAAAATTATGTATCTAAAAGTGCCTAGTTGTTACTATGAAGAATCGTGGAAAATGTAGACAATTGCAGCTTTTGTTCTAGATGTAAGTACTCATTTTTCTGTTTTCTTTTTAAATTTCAAAATACATACACTCGAACAGACACATACACTCATAAACAAAATATGTTGTTTAAAACAAAATACGTTGTGTTAAACAGATTGGGCTACAAGTGACAGAAGTAACTACACGTGGAATATTTGGTCTACCGCCAATCATAAAAACACGACAAATAGAAATACCAACAATAATAAAAGCCACAACGACGTCAGAATGGACATCAGGAATAACAATGACAGCAACAACAGCAACAGTAAAATTAACAATATCAACAAGGAAATCAACATCACTAACATTACAAACATCACTAACATGAAACTGTGCAACATGAAAATTCTGAACCAATTTTTGAGAACTGCCGCTGAAAGTACCTGCAATAACTAGAAATTCTGCGTTATTACTCTTGCTAATTTGGTTCCGGTTTGGATTTTATGCTATCATCCATTTTTTTGCTCAAATTGGATTTTGACAACTTTTTTGATATTTTGATAAGGCTATTTCTCGTAAACCGAGAGAAATATCTTTTCTGTGTCTTCAGCAAAGTTGTAGGTTTCGAATGGGAGAAAAAAATGCAGAACAAATTTACCCGAAAAAATTGCATGTGGTGCCTCAAAATCGCAAAACTGACCATTTTTTAACCATTTTTCTTACAATTTTCTACCATTTTTGGTCAATAGCTCGACCACACATCCATAAATATATCGTTTTTTTGCTTTATTTCGAATAAAACAAATGTATGAAATTTATTGTCAATAATGTCTGTTTATTGGTTAAAATAATTTTGCAGAATAATAAAAATTCTATGGATTCGCCCATAAATGTTAATTGCTGCCATCTATTGAACTTAATGCCCCTGGTTCTGATGATCTCAATCTTTTCGTGGGTGGTTTAAAATCATCATCTGAGTCTTCATTATCATCAGAAGATAAAGAATTTAATAACATATCTATTTCGGTGTGTCCTTCAAATCTAGTGTAATTTAGATCTTCAATGTTTTCAGTGTCTTCATATTCGCACTGAAGATCCCAATTACACTAGATATGAAGGACACACAGAAATAGATATGTTATTAAATTCTTTATCTTCAGATGATAATGAAGACTTTGAACCACCCACGAAAAGATTGAAATCATCAGAACTAGGGGCATTAAGTTCAATGGATTTCAGCAATTAACATTTATGGGCAAATCCATAGAACCAGTCAATTTTCATTTATAAAAATTTTCAAATTACGAGCACACCCTTAATTTATGGTTTATTTACTTGAAATATATATTTGTAATATTTGCAAACCTTTTGAATAATAAAATATTTATATTTATGACAATTAATATTTATATACTAGCTTTTTATATACTAGAATTATAGTATATATATTTATATACTAGAAATCTAGTGCCGTGCCATAAACAGTATTTTTTGACCAAAAGTATTTTCTGACAGAAAGTATTTTTTGACCAAAAGTATTTTCTGACAGAAAGTATTTTTTGACCAAAAGTATTTTCTGAAAGAAAGTATTTTTTGACCAAAAGTATTTTTTGACAGAAAGTATTTTTTGCCAAAAAATATATTCTGACAAAAATTATTTTCATGCAGAGAGTGTTTGAAACAAACTTTTCTAAGCAACATAGTTCTCTTTAAAAAATTATTAAATTGCAATATCCATTATTGAATATACATCCGATTAGCACATATTCTAGATTTCTTTTAAACTTCTTTACTTACATATTTTGATGTGCTAATTACGATTATCATAGTGAAAATTGGCATCTAAAAAGATTCCCTTGGAAACATCCCGGAAACACTCCCTCGGAAACTTCCCGTAAACACACCTTGGGAACTTCCTGGGAACTTCCCGGAAACATTCCTTGAAAACTTATTGGAAACTTTTCAAAAACTTCCCTTGGAGACTTCCTGTACATTTCCTGGAGACTTCGTTTGGAAACTTCTCTAAAACATCCCTTGTTAACTTCCCGGAAACTTTCCTTGGTAACTTCCCTAAAACATATCTTGTAAAATTCCTGAAAACTTTCCGGAAACATTCCTCGGGAACTTCCTGGAAACTTTTCGGAAAGTCCCTTTGGAAACTTTCTGGAAATTTCTCGGAGACTTCGTTTGGAAACTTCTCTAAAACATCCCTTAAAAATTTCCTGGAAACTTTATGGGAACTTTCTTTGGTAACTTCTCTAAAACATCCCTTGTAAACTTCCTGAAAACTTTCCGGAAACATTCCTTCGAATTTTCCAGAAGACCTACTTTGGAAACTTGCCGAAAACATTCCTTAGGAACTTCCTAAAAACTTCTCGGAGACTTCCTTTGAAAACTTCCAGGAAACATCCCTTGAAAACTTTCCAGAAACTTCCATTGGAAACTTCCTAGAAACTGCCTTTGAAAACTTCTCTGAAACATCCCTTGAAAACTTCCTGTAAATTTCCCGGAAACATTCCTTAGAATGTTCCTGAAAACAACCCTTGGAAACTTTCAGTTATTTTTTTTTAACTTAAATGATAAATAATTTTTTAAAAAAGAGTTGTTAATTTTTCTTTAGAAAGCTGACAATTTAACAGTGAGGTGTAATATTAAATAATTTAATAATTAAAGCGCCATAATAAGTATAATAAGCTCCTAATACAGGGTGGTTATAGGGTGTCATACAAAGTATAAACTGCTTTTAAATCAAAAGACATTTGGGTATAACATTTTTTTCAATTATCAGATTATTGTTCATTGTTCATTAATAGTATAGAGGCTATTTTCATCGTCATTGACACGTTTTTTATTTTTTAAAGAAAAGTATTAACTTTTTGTGAAAAATATATACAACATAAAATGTCTATTTTTATTAGATCTAAAACTTCTGTCTAAAATATTTTTTATAATCCTTGTAAAAAAATTCTGATTATTTTATGAAAATCTAACAAAAACCGTATATTGTTATGGTATTTTAATGGTTTTTACCTCGATAACCTAATTTACGCTAATTTTCACTATTATTTTTGTAGTCTGTGGATCAAGATACAGAAGTATACCAAATTTCATTAAAATCAAAGGTATGAAGTTTTCGTAAGTACACCCTTAACCCTTTACTTGTTTACTGATGTTTTATAATATTTTGTACATTATAATTTTGCAGAAATAATTTATTTATATTGGGCCCTATAATGCCTAATTTTTATTTTCGGACAAAGAGTGAACAGCTGAATTATTATTAACCACTTTGGCGGTATGACGCCAATTTTGGCCGCTAAATTGGCGTCATACCGCCGAAGGGGTTAACAAACTTTCTTATATTTTAAACGATTTTCTAAAAAAAACTGTACAAAACTAATTTTTTTTTATTTTGGGCCTTATAATGCCCAATTTTTATTTCTGATAAAATCTGAGTCACCGACCTATAATACACCCCTCTACCAATTTTAAATGCAATATTTTTGATTAACTGATTTTTCATTTTTTTAAATAAAAAGAATTCAGATTCAAAAATTGATATTTTCTATTATTTCATCTAAAATCGATTTTGATATTAATTTTTTAAAATGTATAGCAAAATATGTTGTAAGAAACAACAAAAAATTATTAAAAAAAGATTAGAAGTAATCTAACAGAAAGTCAGTAATATAAAAAAATATGGGGTTTTCAAATTTTTTGAAAAATTGGCATATCTTCCGTTCTAATTAAAATTTTTGAATTTTCTTAGCTTATAAACCTAACTTGGGTCAACACATAATATACCACCAAATTTTATTTAAATCGGTTAATTCGTTTAAATGTGATTGGCGTACAAACTTTTGTGACAGGCAGACAGATAGACAGACAGACAGACATGACATTTTTATTGACACTTTTGGATTCCTTGATGCTCAAAACGAATGTTTATGTTAAAAATTTGAGATTTTAAACAATATACAGAGAAAACTCTGATTTTATTTAAAAGGATTATACGTAAATAGTAGTTACAGTCTAACAAAAAATAAATAATTTTAGAATTTTTTTATTTTTAACATTTTTTGAAAAATTGATTAATCTTCCTTTACAATGAACATTTTTTTAACTAAGTTAATTTATAATTTAAATAAAAAAATCTGAATTGAAGACCTAAAAAATAAACCAGTATCAAAGTTAAACACAATTAATTGTAGTAATTATGTTTTTGATTTTTTGAAAATTTAATGTTTTACTCGAATGTTTTGAATTTTAAATATGAAATTTTTCTATTTGACGATAAAATTTTAATCAGAAACAATAAAAATAACCATGTAATAAGTTTAAGTCAAATTGATTAAAATATAACAAAAAATCAAAATTCTTGTCGATAGTATTTTCGGAAAATTTAAAGTATAGAAAAAAAAATATAACAGAAATTTTCAATTCTGTGCAATGTACACACAAAACTCTGATTTTATTTATAAAGATTTATGATTAGCCTAATAATCAAAAAATTATAATTTCATTTTAGCATTTATTTTTTTATTATTCTGCAAAATTATTTTAACCAATAAACAGACATTATTGACAATAAATTTGATACATTTATTTCATTCGAATTAAAGGAAAAAAAAAACGATATATTTGTGAATGTGTGGTCAAGCTATTGACCAAAAATGGTAGAAAATTGTAAAAAAAATGGTTAAAAAATGGTCATTTTTGCGATTTTGAGGCACCAGATGCAATTTTTTCGGGTAAGTTTGTGCTGCATTTTTTTTCTCCCATTCAATACCTACAACTTTGCTGCAGACACAAAAAATATATTTCTCTTGGTTTACGAGATATAGCCGTATCAAAATATTAAAAAAGTTGTCAAAATCCAATTTAAGCAAAAAAATTGATGATAGCAACAAATCTAAACCCGAACCAAATTGGCAAAAGTAATAACGCAGAATTTCTAGTTTTTGCAAGTACTTTCAGCGCCAATTCTCAAAAATCGGTTCAGAATCGATGACCTTAAAAATGTTGCACAGT
Source organism: Ganaspis brasiliensis (assembly GCA_037103525.1). NCBI lineage: Eukaryota > Metazoa > Arthropoda > Insecta > Hymenoptera > Figitidae > Ganaspis > Ganaspis brasiliensis. The sequence goes on from JAZKLR010000747.1 coordinate 652,181, forward strand.
GCATTACAAACATCAATAACATGAAAACCAATAACAACAAAAACATGACCCAAATCAACACCACGAAAACCACTAAAACCAACAACACCAAAAACAATTTTACTACTGGAAACACTACTACCACCACCACCACCACCACCAAGAACAAGAATGCCAACATCAAGACCAAAAAATCAACAAACGCATAAAAAAAGAAAGGTATTATTTTATAATTAAATTTTAATCTAATTCTTTTTACCTGGAAATGTTTTTAATATTCATGCTTTGTTATTTTCCAGAGACAATCTTAAAAAGTTCTTCTCGAGAAGGAAGACAAAAATTAGCCTCACAGACATCCAGAACATCGTTATCGCGAGCAAGCTCGAAAGAACATTTAACATCACGAGGAATGTCGATAGGACCCTCAACATCGCAAGCATGGTCGAGAGCACCCTCAACATCACAAGGAATGTCGAAAGAACCTTCAACGCAAGCAAGAAGGATATACGATTATTATGATGCACATCGTCATCATTAGGATTATTATACAAATGGTCGCTCTTCACAGGGAGAAAAAACAGAGGTAATATTTTATAATTTAATTTAAGTATAAAAATTATTATTATTTTAAAAAAAGTTAAATATTGTTGCTGCATGATATAGAAATGGGACGCATGATTATACCCCAAAGATCATTATTTCGAATTTTCAATGAATAAAATTTCACAATTTCGGAAATCAATTTATGCGAAATATAAGAATTATAACTGTTTTATATCTGACTTCTTATCTTTTCTAATTATATTTTCAAAGAACATTAAAAGAAGCGATTTTTTGTTTAATCTAATTATTATTTGCAAGACTATTTTTGTATAAGAAATTGAAAAGTGCAGTCATTGTATTGGATTGAATTTTACATAGTAGGAAATTAAATAAATATAAATTACAAAATAAAGGAACTTTAAAATTACCGAACTTACATTCGTCCGAAATTTGAAATCACCGAACTCACGTTTGGCCGATCTTTAAAATCCTTGAACTTGCATTTAGCCAAACTTTGAAATTACCGAACTTGCATTTATCCGAACTTTAAAATCACCGAACTTACATTCGTCCGAAATTTGAAATCACCGAACTCACGTTTGGCCGATCTCTTAAATCCCCGAACTTGCATTTAGCCGAACTTTGAAATTACCGAACTTGCATTTATCCGAACTTTGAAATCACCGAACTTGCATTTGTCACACTCCTTAAGTCACCGACCACGCAAGTCACCGAATTTTCATTTGTCCGAAACTCGGAAAGTAGGTTTTCTAAAGGAGTCTTCTGATTGGCTGGTAAATTTATACATAATTTCTGAACACCCTGTATATATTTCTATATTAATATAGAAAAGAGAAAGTGGCTACAGGGTATATAAATGGTTTCTAAGCAGCTGGGGTGCTCTTCTATTGTATTGTATACATATAGCCATTTTCGTGTTACATGACATTTTGCACTTTTTTAGGTTATATCTCCTACATCTGAAAACAGTGTGTCAAACTCGTGGGTAGCCAGCACCCCACCATAACTACTTTGCGCACTACTACTGATTAATACTGATTACTACTGACTATTACTAATTACTACTGATTATAACTCATAGAGACGGACAGATCTATGTAGTGGTACTACTCACGGACAGGAGCAACTAATCAGTAGTAGTACCCAGAGTAGTGAAGGTGGAGGGGCTGACTACCCACGAGTTTGACACACTGTCTGGAAAGAGTTGGTTAATTTTTTTGTGTATTTATTTTTCTAGTATATTAATCTAAATATTTCAATTGAGAGTTTCATGGGATCTTCTGGGTTGTCTACTTTTTTAATACTTTTTTCTAATTTCCAAGAAAAGTAATTTCAGAAAAGATAACCTTAAAATATGTAAAATTTCCGAAATACAATAATAATTTTATTTAATTGGATTACAGGATATTAAAATACATATCTTTAGAAATATTTTCCATTTTGTCTCATGAAGATTAAAGCACACAATTAAAATATATTCCTCTTGAAAGTAACTGCACGTTTTTCAGCACTGTTAGGTAGCGAACCAATTTAACGCGTAGGTCAACATTGACTTGACGTATATTATTCCTTATGGATTCTAAGCTTCGTAATATTTCACTACAGTATGCAGAAATATGTCAGTTACTTTATTCAATAGTTCAAACCTTTAAATTAAAAATTTTTTTTGGGGGGTTTTGTCCAGGTTTTTTGCAATCTGGCCCACTGTGCTATGGTACCGTTTATACCCAAGTACGGGTACCCAGGTTAAAAGCTATACCCACTTTCGAATTTAGGGATTTCACCAAACAGATACCTTGCAGTGTGTACCCCCTTGGGCCCCATCATCAAAGTGACCAACGTTCGAGAACCGTTCGATGGCCAAATCTAAGAACTTTTTAAAGCAAGGTATACACCGCGACGTCCGTTAACCATTATTAGTTGATCCTCTCGAACTTAAGGGATCGGTTGACTTTTGGGACGTCGCTCGCTGTTCAGGACTGCTTTGCAGTATACTTAGGCCGAGGCCAGAGTACCCCTTAGCCACAACAACTAAAGGCACGCGCCGTTGCACGAGCTATGCAAGGTGCTCATCACAGAGACGCAAAAGCGTACTTAAGCTAATTTCTTCACATATGTCACCACCGGCAAGGCCTAAGGAAACCTCGTGATGAGACGCCCAACTTTTTTATTTGCAAAAATTCTTCATTGTGGTAGCTAACAGAGGTAGGAGTGATAAAATATGTCAATTTGACGATTTTCAAGAATTAATTACTAACTGTGGGTTTTTCTATTAAATCGTAAGGAAATTATTAATATTATTGAAAAAAAATATTTGTCCTACAAAATATATAGTTTAATGAAAGAGTCCCCTCCTTCCAATATGTATCGGTAAGGACATCATAAAAAATTATTACTAACTAGCTAATTTTTTAGACTGATTTGTCCACGACCACCTTTATTTGCCCCACTGTCCGTCCTCAACTACTTCTGAGCGTAGGACTATTACCTATCATAATGGAGAATTTTTTTAAGAGCATAAGTTGGGCGTCTCATTGAAACAACGTTATTCACAAAGATTCAGCTTGATAGTAATTAATTTTATATCAGCGATCTGTGCTACAATTTTGGAGCGTAGGAGCGGGATAACGTACCACGCAATTTGTAGGACAATGTGGAGATTAAATTACATAAATATTAATTAAGCAACAGTAAAAAAATAAGCTAGTTAGTAATAATTTTTTATGATCTCGTTATCGAGACATATTGGAAGGGGGGAATTTTTCATTAAACTATATATTTTGTAGAACAAATATTTTTTTCAATAATATTAATAATTTCCTTACGATTTAATAAAAAAACCCAGTTAGTAATAAATTTTTGAGAATCGTCAAATTGACATATTTTGTCCCTCCTACCTCTGTTAGCTACCACAATGGAGAATTTTTGCAAATAAAAAAGTTGGGCGTCTCATCAAAACCAAGCTGCTCAAGGAAAATTACCTTGTTAGTAATTAATGTCATAGTAAAAATTATTAATTATTTTTAAGTTCTGTTTCTTGCATATTCTTGTGTATTTTTTGTTAATCTGTTTCATGGAAAAGTCCCGAAAAGTTGCATATAAAGAGAGTGACGTGTAATATAAAGAAATTATCTCAAACACATTGATAACAACCAACACAATAACATAACATGTTAACTCCACTAAGAAAAACAGTATCTTCTACCAAGGGTAAAAATATGGTTGGACTGAAATTTTAGATAAAGAATAATTGTTTTTGAAGCAAGAATATTATTCTTAGTCTTGGATCAAAAATAATTATAATATAATTCTTTCCTTGCTCGAAGCAAAAAGTTTAAAATGAATAGAATTGTGGGATAGTAATTTACTATCCTTCCCATCTTTTCCTATCCATGCCTACCTCTTTTTATCGTCGTGGGTAGGAAAGGATTAAAAATTTTTACCCTTCCCAAATGTACAAGCTTTGAATCTTTTTCCTTTTTTTGTTCTATCTATGCCTATATACAACGTCTATTTCTTTTTACCAAATTTTCGATACAAATTGATACAAACTTTCTATACATTTTAATCTACGTAAAATTTATAAATCTTTATCTTTTTCTATCCACTTAAATATATATATAATTAATTTGTTTATTTTACACCCAAGATTAATTGTTTAATAATCATCTGAAAATGTAAATACGCTTTTCTAATTCTAATACAACGCAAGAAATATTTGACAAATCTAAAAGTAGGAAAATCCCTATCCCTTCTAATACTTACTTTTTTATCCTCTCTTATCTTCCATTTTATCCACATCTTCTTAATATCATCTCTTCATATATCTACGCACCTACATATTTATTTATTTTTTTCCTTAGTTAAATCTTTCGTAAAAACAAATATAACCTTAACGTCCGACACAAATATTAAAGAAACAATTTACCATCAATTCGCGGACGAAAATTTAGTAAAACCCTGTATCAAAACTGGAAAGGGAGATGAAAGGTAAGTAGGAACCTCCTCAATCCACAAGCCCACTACCTACTACCTCTTATCTCCCTTAGCTAAAAAGAAACAAAATTAGGTAAACAATATAAAAAATCGAAGTTTCAGCACTCACCCAGTGCCCCAATCAGGAGCTGGAAAAGAGAAAAAAAGATTAGTAGTATTCCGGTCAGTTATCCGGAAACTGCAAGATTTAGGAAACCCAAATCTACTACCCATAGCTACCCAAAATCCCACCACCAAAGCTACTGCCCGAAAGACCACCCTCAAAAACGAACATGCAAAACCCGTAACCACACCCAACGCCGTCAACACGTCACTCAACCAAATGTTTTCACATTCCTTTTTTTTTCTTCTTTTTTTTGCATTTTTTTTATAATATAATAATTAAAAATTATATTGAATCCCAAATTGATTTTGCATATTTTTATTTATTTTTATACTTTTTTTTTCTTTTTTTTCTCAAAAAATTAAGTTGCGTGTTTTTCTCTAAGCATCACATAACTTGAGTCTGTTAATTATACTTTTTTTTTATTTATATATATGCATATTTATGTATTTTTATTTTTTATTTTTTTGTTAAGAAATAAAACCTTGAATCATGTGTAGTTACACTAAGGAAAACAAACGAAACATAAGGAAGCTAAAACTAAAACTTATTTTAATATTTTAAAAATCTAAGTGTATTATTATAGCTAGAATTTAATGTTTGAATGTCAGTTTTAAGGTTGTTTGCCATATCACCTTCATTCTTAATGCAAATCATTTCCACGAAACGGCGCTTTGTTAAGTTAGATTCCCTATGCAAAATTTCTACATTATGCCATTCAAAATCATGATCCCTGCACTTTTTCTTATGTTTTGAAATAACATTATCATAATAGGGATTTCTACCAAAAAATGTCTTTGTGTTCATTTACTCTTGTCAATATCAATCTACCCTTTACTCCAACATATAATTTTTCGCATTTATTACATTTTAATTTATAAATAACCCCGCTTTTATCAAATTTAGATAATGGATACTTACCCAGAGATATCAATGAGTCAAATTTTTAAGCAGTTACATGGGTTTTAAATGTCAAAAAAAGCACTTTTTTAATCATTTTTTTTTATGTAATAAACGAATTAATTTATTGAGCCCTTTTACCACATACAAGTACAATATTTAAAGAATAAATTTTATAAATTTAATTAAAAAATTATAAAAAATGAGCCATCGAGGACTGACGTTTTAACACCACTGAGAAAAAAATGTTTTTGCGGTGGACATGATAATTCCATATAGCTTTATCCGAAATCAAAAAACGAACGATTTTCTGTTAGAAGGGGAGTCTGGCTAGTGTCTAACGAAGGATTTAAAATTTTTTTAATTTTTGAATTTTTGGCAGAGTTTTATGCAAAAACTACCATTTTTTATACACTTTTTGACTTCATATATCTTTATAAAATTGGTTGTGATTAAAAAGAAAAAAATCCTTCGTTCAGGCACAATTCAATGCTATTGACAAGAAGTGTACCAAATTTCAAGAAAATCGGTGCATTAGTTTTTAAGAAATCGTGTCCACCGTCTTCAAAAATCGAGTTTTGAGAAAAAAGCAATTAAAGTTGAAGGTTCAAAAAGTTGAATTTTTTAGGATATTGGCGGATTTTTTGTTCTCCACGAAAAATAATCAATTGATACTTGCTAATTGGAAATATGAAATTATAAATTTTTAAATTTAGAGTGATAGGCACGATGTTTTTCGATTTCAAACCATTGAGTGCCAGTCGAATATAATGAGAGAAAATTCCAAATTCTCTTTCTTTCTCTCTCTCTCTCACCTAGAGTTTAAATCAAATTAACTTGAAACTTGGGAAAAATATTCTTGACATGTTATACTATTAAATAAAAAAATTTTTAAAGACATATTTTTTGAAGCTTTAAAACCCATGTAACCCCTTAAGGAACTCTAAAAATAGAATGAATGTTGTATTTACGCAATAAAACCTTTAAAGATTCAGAAACCCTGCCAATATAAAAAAGCACAATTGTATTATTACTAGAATGTTCAGATTTAGTAACACCTCCCCGCAAGGAACGATTACATAAAAAATTTCTTTTAGCCTACTGTCAACATGTTTTTTAACAAAAAAGCAAGAATAATGATTTAACCGCAAAGTATTTTTAACAATATCAATATTCTCAGAATGAAAACGTTCATCAGATAATTTATTTGCTCTAACTACAAGACTCTTGACTACACCAATCTTGTTTTGAATGGGATGTGCTAAAAAAAATTGAAAACTCTACCTTAGAAGGTCTCCTTTCTATATCAATAAGTTAATATCTGACCAAAATTATCTCTGAACAACTGCAGATCCAAGAAACTAATCCTATTATTCTTTTTCATTTCAAGAGCAAACTTCAAACGTGGATGATACCAGTTAAAACTTCTGAAATTGCATTAATTTTATCCTTAGAAATATACATAATTGTATCATCTACACATCAAAAAAATAAAAGGGTATACAGAAATTTTATTTTAATACCGAATAAAACTAGCTCTAAAGGTGTATTAGGAAACATGGACACTACATCCAGAGAAACCAAAACATGATCTTGTGGAATAGGGAGTTTTGAAATAATATCCTTAGATTCCTAGGAATTTTTAACGACCTAGAAAGGTAATTTAATAAAAGATTTTAATATACTACTGAAATATACACTGTAAAAAATTTCGGAATTTTCTCCGATGAATTAGTAGGAAATTATTCCGAAACTGGTAGGTAACACATGTTTCCGAATATTTTGTAGGAAAAATTTCCGAAAAGAGGAGGAAAAATACTTTATCCACAGAAAACCGGAAATTATTCCACAAACTTCGGAAAAATTTCCAATCAAAACGGATTTTTAGCCTATAGTAGTAGGAAATATTTCCGGATAGAGTCGGAAAAATACTTTTTTCCTATACAACCGGAAATTATTCCACAAACTTTGGAAAAATTTCCAAGCAAAACGGATTTTTAACCTACAGTAGTAGGAAATATTTCCGAATGGAATGGGAAAAATACATTTTCCACAAAAAACCGGAATTTATTCCTTATACTTCGGGAAAATTTCCAATAAAATGGGATTTTTATCCTATGGTAGTAGGAAATATTTCCGAATGGAGTCGGAATAATACTTTTCTCACATAAAACCGGAAATTATTCCACAAACTTCGGAAAAATTTCTAAACAAAACGGATTTTTAACCTATAGTAAAAGGAAATATTTCCGAATGCAGTCGGAAAAATACATTTTCCACAAAAAACCGGAAATTATTCCTCAAACTTCGGAAAAATTTCCAAACAAAACGGGTTTTTAACCTATAGTAAAAGGAAATATTTCCTAATGCAGTCGGAAAAATACATTTTCCACAAAAAACCGGAAATTATTCCTCAAACTTCGGAAAAATTTCCAAACAAAACGGATTTTTAACCTATAGTAAAAGGAAATATTTCCGAATGCAGTCGGAAAAATACATTTTCCACAAAAAACCGGAAATTATTTCTCAAACTTCAGAAAAATTTCCAAACTAAACGGATTTTTAACTTGTGCATATTATATTGCTCAATCTAAGAAAATTTTATTTTGTACTCCTACTAAAAGAAACTCCTAGGTTTATTTTTTTAAAAATAAAAATCACTTAATTAGTTTCTCATAATTATTTTATTTATTATAGTTATGAAAAATTTATTTATGTGAAGAACAAATGTTATTTTGTACTCCTACTAAAAGGAACTCCTAGTTTCATTTTTTAAAAAATACAAATGACTTAATTAGTTTCTTCTAATTATTTTATTTATTATAATTATGAAAAATTTATTTATGTGAAGAACAAAAATTTTACTAAAAGATTGTTGATACAGAACTAATAGATCTAACATGTTTTTGTTATAAAAATTTTGTTTTACATATTTATTACTATTATATTTTAATATTTAATTCTTCTGTTTAATTTATAAAAAAAAAATTGTTTTGGGCAATGTTTGCATTTTAAAAATATTACTTTTATTAATATAAATAAATGAAATTGTTTAAAACGTTAATCAATTTATTTGTATTCATTTTATTGAAGTTAATCAATTTGTTTGTATTCATTTTATTGATAATCTGTATCCGAGCCTGTATTCTTTTATCATTTTTAAATATCGATTAATTATTGTTCTCAATTATTTTTCCTAATACATATAATTTAATTTTAAACTATTTTGTTTGAACCAGTTAATATTGTTAAGAATGTTTACTTATTTAATTTATTGGTAATTTAGTAACGATAAATAATTTTTTTACCAAATAAATTTAATCTTATGTTAATTTCAATCAGAAAAAAAGTAAACATTGTTAGTAATGATTGTAATAAAATTTTAAATTTTAATATTAGAAATGTTTTCTATCTTTGAATGTTTCTTAATAATATAAACAGATATACAGATTATACAAAAAATGAAAATTTCTCCGAATATAAATTATCTTATTTCAAATAAATATTTTTAAATTTTATTTGGATAAGATTCTTAAAAATCTTCTCCAAAAAAATGTCTTAATCTTTAAAATAATGGATTCACAAAAAATTTGTCGAAAGGAATTTATTGCCATTCTCCTTTTGGTGAAAATATGTGTGAGTGTCACATGCCAGTAATGCTAACTAAACCATAGGACCAAAATTTATGAGAGTCTATTGTTGACGGGCGATGCCATTGCGGGGGTTCATCTGCACGTGGCGACCAAACGAAACTTGAGATCACCAAGTTCTTTGAGAAGAGAATTTCATAGCCAAGATGGCTCAATGGTTAGGTGCTCTTATCGTAATATGCGTATTTGCGTTTAGCGTTAGGGTTAGTGCGTTCGAATCTCAGTGTCGCTAGGATTTTTCAAAAATTTCGTATGTATGCGTTTAGTTGCGTTTAAGGTATAAATAAAATGTTAATTAATAATCAAATGTAATTTCAGCACAACACAACAATTGAATTAAATAAGTATGTAAAAACAAACCCAAATCCCATACTGTAAAATATAAATTTCCTTAATGTTTTAAATCTGTTGATTTGATTTTTATTATTGAATAATCAATGGGATTTTTTGTATCAGGATAAACATATTTCTTTATTACAACTGAACATGTAATGTTTCATATATGAGTTGGGTCAGGCCATATAATAGTCAACCACCCACTTTGGTTAGAAACGAATTTTCGTTTGTTTATTAAACCCAACCCTTTTTTTCCGTGTACAAAATTTGAATAATTTCCGGTAATTTTGGAAAAAATTCCAACTTAATGTCAGGACAAATATCCGACGTATTCGGAAAAATGTCCAACTTCATATGCGGAAAAATTTCCGATAATTTCGGAAAAAATTCCTCTTCATCAGTAGGAAAAGTTTCCGAAAAAGTTGGAAATAAAACCAATTTTTTTTTCGGAAAAATTTCCACCGTCTGGGGTTCCGTGCTGTCCGAATTTTTTCGGAAAAATTTCCGAAAAATTTTTTACAGTGTACTATTGGATGTAGTGTGCATGTTTTCTAATATACCTTTAGAGCTAGCTTTATCCGGTATTAAAAATTGATGGAAAGATATTAAATTTTTTACGAAATTAAAATGTGATGATTTTTTGATGGGTGTGAAATATTTAAAGTGTTCTACGTATTTCAAATTTACCCAAGTAGCACGTAAGATTACATGAGTATCACTGTAATATTACATTCAATATTAGTAATATGACGGGTTGATGTTACAGTAATATTACCGTGACATTAAAATGTCCGCTTCAAGGTAATATTACAGGGTAATGTTGAGGTAATATTACATAGTAATATTACCAAGTAATATTGAGTTAACATTACAGTAAACTTGGTCAGCTTACAAGGGTTCAAGACTCAGCGCTCCAAATTTTTTCTTCATTATATTTAATTGTAATATTACTTCAATGTCACTGTAATATTAATGTAATATTACTTTGTAACATTACTGTAATATTACTTTGTAATATTACCTCAATATTACCTTGTAATTACCTTATATTTATAATTATTTATAATTACTTAATATTACCTTGACGCGGACATTTTAATGTCACGGTAATATTACTGTAACATCAACCTGTAATATTACCAATATTGAATGTAATATTACTGCGATACTCACGTAATATTACGTGCTACTTGGGTAGTGGTATGTTTTATAGACAAAAATATAGCACCCCCTTTGAGATCTGTTATTTCTCAAATTTTAGCTGAAATACTAATCGCTGACTTAGAATCTGCTGCATTTCAGCAATTCGATTTCTGTATACACATTTGTTTTAGATATGTAGATGATACAATTATGTGTATTCCTAAGGATAAAATTAATGCCATTTCAGAAGTTTTAACGGGTATCGTCCACGTTTGAAGTTTGCTCTTGAAACGAAAAATAATAATAGGATTAGTTTCTTGGATCTGCAGTTTATTGAGAGATGATTTTTGTCAGATATTAACTAATTGGTATAAAAAAAACCTTCTTAGATAGAATTTTAAATTTTCTTTCAGCACATCCTATTCAAAACAAGATTGGTGTAGTCAAGAATCTTGTAGATAGAGCAGTTAAATTATTTGATATACGTTTTCATTCTGAGGATATTGATATTGTTAAAAATATTTTGCGGTTAAATCATTATCCTAGATTTTTTGGCAAAAAAAATGTTGACAGTGGGCTAAGAGAAATTTTGTATGTATTTTATTAATCGTTCCTTGCGGCGAGGTGTTACTGAATCTGAATATTCTAGTACCAATACAATTGTGCTTCCTTATTTTGGCAGGGTTTCTGAATTTTTAAAGGTTTTATTGCGTAAATATAACATTCATTCTATTTTTAGAGTTCCTTAAAAATTTGACTCATTGATATCTCTGAGTAAGTATCCATTATCTAAATTTGATGAAGGCAAGGTTATTTATAAATTAAAATGTAATAAATGCGAAAAATTATATGTTAAAGAAACGGGTAGATTGTTATTGACAAGAGTAAATGAACACAAATACATTTTTTGGTATAAATCCCTATTATTATAATGTTATTTCAAAACATAAGAAAAAGTGCAGGGATCATGATTTTGAATGGCATAATGTAGAAATTTTGCATAGTGAATCTAACTTAACGAACCGCCGTTTTTTGGAAATGGTTTGCATTAAGAATGAAGGTGATAAGACAATCAACCTTAAAACTGACATTCAAACATTGAATTCTTGCTATAATAATACACTTAGATTTTTAAAATATGAAAATAAGTTTTAGTTTTAGCTTCCTTGTGTTTGTTTTCCTTAGTGTAAATACACATGATTTAAGGTTTTATTTATTACCAAAAAAATAAAAAATAAATATACATAAATATGCATATATATATATATATATATATCTATATATATATATATGTATAAATAAAAAAAAGTATAATTAACAGACTCAAGTTATGTGATGCTTAGGGAAAAACACGCAATTTGATTTTTTGAGAAAAAAAAAGAATAAAAATAAATAAAATATACAAAGCAAATTGGGGGTTTTTTATGTCGGTATGTGATTCAATATAATTTTTAATTATAATATTATAAAAAAAATTGAATACAAAAAAAAGAATGAGAAAACATTTAATTGAGTCACGTGTTGACGGCGTTGGGTGTGGTTATGGGTTTTGCATGTTCGTTTTTGAGGGTGGTCTTTCGGGCAGTAGCTTTGGTGGTGGGATTTTCGGTAGCTGTGGGTAGTCGTTTTGGGCTTTCTTAGTCTTGCAGTTTCCGGAGAGCTGTCCGGAGTACTACTAATCTTTTATTCTCTTTTCCAGCTCTTCATGAGGGCACTGGGTGAGAGCCGAAACGTCGATTTTTTATATTGTTTACCTAATTTTGTTTCTTTTAGCTAAGGGAGGTTTGAGGTAGTAGGTAGTGGGCTTGTGAATTGAAGAGGTTCCTACTTACCTTTCATCTTCCTTTCCAGTTTTGATACAGGGTTTTTCTAACTTTTGAAAAAGTTAATGTTAATAATCCAAAAAGTTAAATTAAGTAAATATGTAATGCTTTAGTTTTTTATTAGTTTTACATTTATATTGTACTCAAAAAAATATTATTGTTTTAATTTAAAAAATGTACACAAGATAAGGAAATAATAAATAAAGTAATAACAATGTTAAATATAAAATGTTGTTTATTTTTTAAACCTCCTTCATATGTATAGGTTATATAATATAATTATATACACACTTACACAATTCAATTGCTTTTTATGATTTCATAGTGACCCCAAGCGAGGGTATCTGTACTTTTAGGCAATAAGTAGCGTTTATTATCAAAGGGACTTAATGCTATTTTAATTTGTTTTACAGTTTCTACTTGATGTAGTCGAAGTCTAATTATATGTTGCGTTCTCGTTTAAATTCTAGATTTCTGCAGACACTCCACATAATCATCAAAGTTAATTGTTTTATTTACCACACCTGCTTTTAGACCTTTAGCTTTTTTACAAAATCATTTCCATTAACTCGAATGCTATACATTTTACTTCTCAGAACAATAAACAGTCTCTACAATTTAATTCATAAATGAAACTATGAGTGGCAATGTACAACAACTTACAATTTTTACCATATTTTTGTAACATATATTCATAATGAAAATCATACCTAAGTGTATTAGATAAATTTAGTATTGCAAATCCAATGTATACAGGTTTGTTTATTGTTTTTCTAGAATTTTTTTGTAGTTTTGAAAATTAACGAAGATATAACATATTAAAAAAAAGTGCCAAAAAATTTGCAATGCAAATATCTTGAATAATTGTAACAATTTTTAAATTATTACTTGAAATATTTATTTGTATCCCAAAAAACTACTTATAAACAAAAATTGAGAAATATCTGAGATAACGACCTTAACTTTCCTTAGAAATGACCCAGCTCACTCAGAACGGACGGTTTTCATTCATGTTGTGTAAGAAGTAGACGCTGCAGAGGGGCTCGTTGCTCGTAGTGAGCAGGGTTATGCAATGACGCGTCACTCGAGGTTTTTTACGTGATTCACAGGTATTTTACATAAGTAAAATACCTTATTTTACCCTCACTCCCAAAAAATACATTATGTTAAATATTATTGACGTAATTTACTAGGTATTTCACCGTAAAGTACCATGTAATTTACCTAAGGTATTTTACTAGCACAACCCTAGTAGTGAGTGCTGCAGGGGATAGTGGCTGGTTGTGTTTGCTGTCAGGGCTGCTGGCTGGTTGTGTATGTTGCCAAACTGGTAGAGGATGTTGTTCAACTAACCCCTTTCTAACAGTGAAAGTATCGATTGATCTATGGATCAATAACTTACCTTAAGACAGGTTACCGCTCCAGGGTTAATATGTGTCAAGCAAGCAAGTAATCTGCATTACCGACACCACATGGTAACACCACATGGTAACACACGCGAAATCTGCATTATCGACCGACGTTAATTTATCAACAAGATGATAACAAAATGATACTTGTTAAAAATCTACTGCAGATAACTGCCTGCGGCGCCAAATAGCTGTGAAAATCGGAACTGTGCGCTGGCGCACCCCTAGTTACACTACTCAGTGCAACTGTTAAAGTATAAGCTCCACTAAGAAAATAAATTATTTCAAAAGAAGAAACTTAATCAAGTCTCATGTAGCTTCCAATGAGAGATTAATCCTAGAAATCAATAGAATGGTTTTGTTATTTTGTTATCATCTACAGCGCTTGTATACAATTAAGTAACAGTTGATAATAAAGAGACTTAATAAGTATTTATAAACGGATAATTGTCGCACACTGTAGAACATAAAGATCCCATTGTAATTAAATGCGTGTTGTATGGACAGTTATGTAAACGATTATAAAAATTTGTATGATACGTAACACTGTATGTGTATGAATAAAGAAAGAAAACGCGATTGATTATAAAAATATCTGTAAAATAAACGAAGCATTAGAATCAGCACCCGAGCGTAGGCAACCACACCAAACAATTAAAACTACACTAGTGCATCTGAAATATAAAACTACCTGATTAATAAAATGAATCGTTAAGATTGATTATCGCTATCAAGGTTTTAGCTATTATTGCATTTCGGTTGAATTAAATGTTAAATAAGATATATTAATCATTAATGATAAAATATTATCGTACTCTAAATTGATAAGTATCCATAATAACTGTTAAATAGAAAGCTGCTGAGAAGCAATATTGAAGTTAAGCTAAAGGCAATAGCATTGATGTGATAAAATTATTCAGAGTAGTCCGATATAAAATCAATGTAAAACCAATCTCACGAGCGGTCAACTATAGATAATAGCACAGATGGTAATTACTTGTTATCCTCAATGTTAGCATATTAAAAATCGAAACAAGGTAAGGCAGAGTAATATCACTGCTTTCGGACTTCAAAATATAGAAAATATTTACCTTAAGGGGAAAAACATAGTTATCATAATGAAGGGATTCAAAGCTTGTGAACGAAAAATAATTTAATTTGAATTTTAAGAATATGACAAGTCTCTTCATTGCCTGGGCGCCAGAAGGTATTAAGGCCGTGGGGACTGACGAGGGGAAGGGATAAATTTCTTATTTAATAGAATTTCTTCCGCGTCCATCGTCCTCACAATCGTTTACCGGCTATCAAATCAAATTCCTCACGGCTTTGTGTGTCGCCGACAACTCGGAGGTGTTAATTTTATTTTTAATAATTTATTTATTTTGTGCTTGGTGTAATTTTTGTGGAAATTTTTATTTATTTATTTTCTATAATTTTATTAGTGTGGCAATTTTAAATCCTGTGACGATTTACAAAGAAACGAGGACGATGGGGTGGATTTTACCTGAGAGAAATGGATCTCAAGTCGAAATAAACCTTGATAATCCTATATAAGAAATCAGTTAGTCATAGATATAGATATACTGCTATGCTTTCCCAGCAAGTAAGAGAGAATAAGGTATAGAATTTACCTGGGTTAGAATAGGAGAACAATAGCGTGCGTACAGAACATGCTTTTTCAGCAAGTAAGAGAGAGTAAGGTATAGAATTTACCTGGGTTAGAGTAGGACAAGAAAGCAAAAAGAGAGATGAAGAATATGGAATAGATAAAGAGAACAATAGTGTGCGTACAGAAAAAGAGAATAAGGTATAGAATGTGCCTGGAAGAGACAAAGACAACAACAGTGTAGCGTGAAAATTGGAAAGAGAGAAAGGTGTGATGATGTTCTTCGTTTGAGAGAGAGAGAGAGAATGAGAATGAGAAAAGAGATTTTAGAGCAGTGTGAAAATTCTAAGGCACCCTTGTACGAAAACTTGATAAATGTTGTAAGTTCAAGACATTTTTACAATTTTTTTAATTAAACGAAATGAAAAGTTCGCTAGATTTATAAATTAGTTTTGTATTGTTTAAATTAATAAAATTAAATAACTAATTAATTAATTAATTGTTTTTGTATTTTATATCAATTGTTTTTGTATTTTGTATTTGATATAGGTAAAACTGAGCATCAAACTTGAAATTTATTTATAACCATTGTTTAAACTAATTATTGTAACTATTTATTAACTTTTTCCAAAATAAAGAATTTATTTATAACAATTGTTGAAATAAATTATTGTGATTATTAATTTTTTCATTACGGTTTTTGTACGTTTGCAGCTATTTATGTTTGCTATAGTGAAAAGTAAGCATCAAACTTGGAATTTATGTATGCTTTTATATTATATATTTATAACTTAATTGAAGAATAAAAATATGCAAATAATAATTTGATGCATATGTTTAGGGGAAATTCACATATATCGTAACGTTTCATTTCTGGTCAACTGCTTCAGGGAAGTTAACCTCAAAATGTAAAAATCGATTTCTCTAAAGTTTTTAACTACCCGGCAGATGTCCAGTTCATTTCCAGTCAACTTCTTCAGGGAAGTTAATTTCAAAATGTTAAAACCGACTTCACTGAAGTACCCAAGTATTAAATCAATGTCTAGGTCATTTCTGATCAACTTCTCCAGGAAGATAACCTCAAAAAGTAAAAGCTGACTTCTTTAAAGTACCCAAGTATAAAAGCAATGTCTAGGTCATTTATGATCAACTTCTATGGGGAAGTTATTCTCAAATTTTGAAAATCGACTTCTCTAAAATACCTAAGTATTATTTATATATTATTTATATACTATTTAATATTTTCCAATAATCACTTTTCTACTTGTATAAAAACAATTCCAACTAAATTGAAATCATAAGCTACCTGCTATCATACTATATCAATCTTTGTTTATTAAATATTTTATTTAATTTTTTAAACAATTTAAATTATTTAAAACAACTTTGAAGTAAATTCTTCTTGAAGAATTTTGTTTTTTTGCATTCTTCATTAAATAATTATCACGAATTTTTCCGTCTGCAATTTTGAAGTCTTTTCAATTGTTTAAACAATTTATATTTATGTAAATAATTTATTTCTCGCGTATTCTATCTACTAGAACATAAAAGGTGCGCGCAACGCGCGGCACAGAGCATCACCTAAGTCTAAAATTTCATATCAAATTCGATATCAAAAATGTGTAGACAGCTGCTTAGACGAACGCAGGAGAGATTAAAATCAATCCCTTCTCCCCCAAGATGTGATTCAACACCAAAAACTACGTGTAATTAATATTAATAAAATTCATTAAAACTACAAACACTCAACATTGATTAAATACTATTTTTTTATACCACCTCGAATTTCAATAATCTGAAATTGGTGTATTCATAATCAGCAACCCCAGAAATCCCTATTAACAAATTTGAAGAGTATTGAAGCAAATTTTGAAAAATATAATTTTGTTATTGTTTATTAAAATTCTACCTACTGATTATCGTTCTTACCTATATAATCGTACTATGTAACTTTCTATTTTTTTACATATAATATGAACGTTGGTAATCAAAACAACCTATATTAATTGATAATTTCTTTATATGTATAAGAGACCACAGGTATAAAAGGGTTAAAAGCGACCCAGAACGTAAATTAATCATTTGTAAATAAAGAGGTCTACAACATTATCTTCTTATTTTTTTGTCGTATACATTTTTTACTTAATGAAATATAAGATTCGCAACGTTTTTAAATTAATTTTTAATTCGTTTAATAGTTGTAATTTCCGTAAACAATTTTTTTCCTATTTCCTGATTTAATTAAATATATCAAAACCTTACAACTTTTTAAATTGCGAAAGGAAAAGAAATTAATTCATTTAATTTAATTAATTTCATTTGTATGAATGTTTAAACAACTAAAATTATTTAAAATCAACCTTTTATTACATTTACCTAGAATTATGTTTTTCTTTGCCGTTTATGGAGTTAGTGGTTTTCTACTTATGGGAGATTTCATATGAACTGATCAAGGTGAAAAAAAAATTTTCACTTGTGACTTTCCAATTCAGGTATTTTGTAGTCCTATTGGATGGTAATTAAGGGTTATATTTTTTTTAAATTTCGATTAATATTTACTGAGGGGGAGGGGGTGAAAATTTTAGCTTACCGTCTTCTTTGGTATTTTTTTGCTCTTAAATAAATGAATAACAAATTTTCAGTAATACCATTTTAGATAGATTTTTTCATGCCCTTTCGATTGGTAATATGCATTTTTGATAAAAAAAAATTTTTGTTTTTTTGGTTCCGAGACCAGGTTTTTTGTATTTTTTTAAACGAAAGCTGAGACTTTTTCCTATAAGAACCCATAAATCAACTTAAAGGACCGAAATATTTGATAAATGAAAATTAACAATTTTGTACTCGCTCGAGCGCTGCGGATCAGTGCGCGACTCAGGGCAGTGTTTGGTATTATTAGTAGTGGTCTATGGGAGGATATTTTAATGCTCTCTGCATTTTACAGGGTTAAAACTGTTATTGCTTGAATGCCTGCATTACGTTAACGTAGAAATTTTGAAAAAAATTTAAATTAAAAAAAGTAAATTTATAAAAAATATCAAATTATTAAGAACATTAGAGTGGGTTTATACAATTTTTATGATTAATTATGAATAATAAATTGTTTTAAAAAATTAGAAATTCATAAAAATACAACTTAAATAATTTTAATCTACGAAAATTTGTTTGATATTTTATATTTTTATGGTGATTTTTTGCAACTATATAAAAAATAGATAATAAAAATTAGTAATTCAATAAATTTTAGAATTTTTTAAAATAATGGTTCAGAAATGATTGAGTTAAGACTTATAAGAATTTTTTGGGATAATTCTGTGGCAAATTCACGAAAATCAATAAAGAGCTTTTTCCTCTGGGATATCAATTTTAAATTATATATCATCATAGGGTACACGACCATTTGCCCGAAACCAATCCCCCGAAACCGAACGCCCGAATGGACATTTCCCCGAATGGACATTTCCCCGAATCCATTCCCCCGAATGCAATCCCCCGAATCCAAACGCCCGAATGGACATTTGCCCGAATTAAAATTTAAATTCGATTTGAATTCGATTTGAAAGTCGGAATAGAAGTAAAAATAAAAGTAAATCCATATGTAAAACAATTGAGAATCATTTGTTTATTTAACGTCAAAATTTCGAAATCTTAGTATCAAACACGCAGTAATTTAAATTCTAAATTCCCAGTTTTATAAAGTATATTTTCATTGAAAATGAATTTAAATACGAATTGTAGGGAGAAAATTATTATTAGATGGTTATATTTATGTCAAATCTAAACCGGGAAATAACAACATTCAATATTGGGATTGCGAATACGTGCGACGAAAAGAGTCGTATTTATGCGTGCTATCACGCAAGAGAGTGCTAGAGGATTAATTGTGTTAAAGAGCCCCGCGAAATCTCCGCATGAGATTCGTTTTAAAATATGTGTTTTTACTTAATGCAATTTTTCGGGCACAATAGTTTTCGGGCAATTGGATTCGGGCAAAAGGATTCGGGGGAATGAATTCGGGTAAATGTTTATTCGGGCGAATGTCCATTCGGGCGATTGGTTTCGGGCAAATGTACGGGAATCCATCATAGCATTATATTAATATTAACCGATTTTTAGAATACAATATGTATAATATATATATATACAATATGTATAATATATATATATACATATATATATATGTATTTATAAATATACATATATAAAATAATTGGAGACCGTTTGTGGGACAGAGCATAACAGTTCAACCAACTTTTTTACTGTACATTCCAAACCCACTCTAATGTTCTTAATAATTTGATATTTTTTATTAATTTAATTTTTTTAATTTAAATTTTTTTCAAAATTTTTACGTTAACGTAATGCAGGCATTCAAGCAATAACAGTTTTAACCCTGTAAAATGCAGAGAGCGTTAAAATATCCTCCCATATACCACTACTAATAATACCAAACACTGCCCTGAGTCGCCCACTGATCCACAGCGCTCGAGCGAGTACAAAATTGTTAATTTTCATTTATCAAATATTTCGGTCCCTTAAGTTGATTTATGGGTTCTTATAGGAAAAAGTCTCAGCTTTCGTTTAAAAAAATAAAAAATACAAAAAACCCGGTCTCGGAACCAAAAAAACAACAATTTATTTTTGACCTTCTTTTTTTGAGGTCAAAAAATTATTTTTCTCCAAAATGCATATTACAAATACCTGAATTGGAAAGTCACAAGTGAACATTATTTTTTCACCTTGATCAGTTGATATGAAATCCCCCTTATAGAAATCGATTACTATTAAATAGTAAAAAATTTTACTATTTCTTAGTAGAAAGCTTCGAATTTATAGTAGAAAACTACTAAATTTAAAGTGAAATATCTATTAATTGCAATAATAAATGTTTACTTTTTCAATTAGTAGATATTTCACTTTAAAATTAGTAGTTTTATACTAATAATTAGTAGTTTTCTATTAAATTACCAGGCAAGTACGAGTCGGACTCGCATATGGAGGGTTCCGTACACGAACTTAAAATAGTTTGAAAATTTGTTTTAAATTTTTTGTTTTTAACGATTCAATTGAATTGTTTTTTAGATATTTATTATTGGGATTAATTTTTAAATTTTAAAGTAATGTAAACATGAAAATGAACAGTTTGTACAGAAAAATGATCTGAAACTGTGGAATATCATAGCTGTTTAGAAAGGAACAAATTTTTTTCTGTAAAATTTCAATTTTTTGAAGAAAATGCTACGATAATAAATTGAAACCACAATTTTTATAAGTTTTAAAAAAAATCTGCATAAAATTACACATTTTTGACAAATCGTAACCTAAGGATAAATACGCTGAGCTCCAGCATAGGTGTATTTTGTCATTTTTCAACTTTTCATTAATAACTTTAAAACACTAAGTCCAAAAATGTTCGCTTTATTTTTCCTGTAATCTACACGTAAAAATACCTAAGTATACCAAACTTCAAACATCTAAGTCAACTATTTTGGAAAAAGGGAGGGGGAGCACGTTTTTCTGTAAGAAAAAGTTTTTCCTTGACAACGCTATGACCATCAATTCCAATCATGTTCTCTACATTTTTGCTGTACTCAATTTGCGAAAATACATATGAGTACCAAATTTCAATACTCTAGGTCAAATAGTTTGGAAGATAAGGGGGTGTGACATGTATTTAAAAAAAAAAATTTAACCTTGACAACGCTATTAACATCATGTTCAATCATGTTCGCTATATTTTTCCTGTAATCTACACGTGAAAATACATAAGTGTACCAAATTTCAACTCTCTATCTCAAATAGTTTGTCCTTTTAGGGGGGGGGGGGGGTTGTAATGGTTTTGGGCGACGGAAAAACGAGTGAGAAGATAAGGGTGTCAGGAACCCAAGAAATAGTGAAATTTTTCACTATTAAATAGTAACCGTCACACAAAAAACAAAGTATTAAAACGAGTGGAAATTTTTGACTTCTTTGAAGGTGTAAACGAAAGAAGCCGCTATCAGCTGAAATTCAGATTCAGCAAAAGAAAATGACATGAAAGCAATACACACAGTGTGCTGAAAAAAAGCCACACTGAAAACTAAAATTTATTTTAAAGCCAATAAATGGGCTGAATTTCAAACCTCACACTATATTATTCTATTGTTAATTATTAAGAAATCTGAAATGAAGCCTACATTTGTATTAGAAAATAGTTATCAAAACTTTTGAAATATCTCGTTATATGACGGATGCAGGTTAAGAATAAAAGCCATATTTTAAAAAATTTCTTCTCAAAAACTTATGTGTGATTTGGTATTATATTCAAAAACTGTAAAGTATCCTTAGTTTTTTATAAAATCCAAAATATCTTGTGAAACTATGCGAAATTTAAGAGTTTAGTTTTGCCGGAATATGTTATCAATTTCACAAGATTTTCTGAAGTACACTAAAAGTTTGTTTATATACATAAACAGAAATCACTAAAATTAATTGTTCACAAGAAAATTTTCTATATGTTTCACAGAAACAAATAAGCACCACAAACACAAAAATTCACTACGAAATTGTTCAAAATTATCGCGTCGCGAAATATCTACTGGATACATCGCCATAAACATCTGATGTTTGCTCATGCGCAAATCCTTTCTGGTAACGTCAGGCGATCAGGACTACTTTTTAGCCTCCGGAAACGCTGAAAAGTATCTTCGTAAGCATTACTTTCAAACATTCTAAGATATACTAATAGAACAGTTCAATTAGGAGGAAATCACTAATTCAGATTTAGAGAGTAAGTAATGTTAATCTTTTTAAGCAATATATTACAAAATATTTGTGTCCGAAATTTTTGCTCTCTAACTGAAATAGTTTGGAAGATAAGTGGAGGAGGGGGTACGGTCATTGCTTTAACACAAATGTGAGTTCGGTGATGTCAAAGTTCGGACAAATACAAACTCAGTGATTTCAACGTTCGGGCAAATGCAAGTTCGCGTAATTAAATGTCGGGCATTGCCCCACTTTGCCCCTTAAGAGTTATGCCACTGACTATGATATTTTGCGTCTAATCTGGGAAAATTAAATTGTTTCCAGAAATAAAAATTGTTTAAACAATCAAAATATCTTGAAAATTGCAGATGGAGAAATCTGTGATATTTTTGTAATGAAGCAAGTCAAAAGGGAAATATTTCTAAGAGAATTTAATAAAAAGTTGTTTTAAACAATTTAGATTCTTTAAAGAAATAAAATAAATATTTAATGAACAAATTTTTTGTCCATTCTCTTAATTGTTACTAAAGAATCGACAGCTGTTAAAAAAAGTATTTAAAGTCGAAAATATATAAATTGTTTAAACAATCAAAAGATCTTGAAAATAGCAAATTAAAAAAATACAATAAATATTTAAGAAACAAATTTTCTGTCAATTGTTACTTAAGAATCGACAGCTGTTAAAAGAAATATTTAATTTCGAAGATATAAAAAACATAAATTGTTTAAACAAATTAAAAAATTTTAAACAATTGAATATACACTGCGAATTACAAATAAATAAGTTCTTTATGGCTGCTCCATGAAAATGTAAAAGAAATCAGAGAATTCTAGCTCAATTTCATCGAAAGTTGATTTTAAACCATTTTAACGCTATGGTTAACTTTTGGTGTTTACGGTATTTCGCTCCAGGAGCGATTGGAGCTCAGGGATTGGACAACCTCTATTTGACATAACTTTTAGCTACAAGGCAGTTTTGAAGACTATGATTGGTTGAAAGGCGAACAGTGTAATGAAATTTTTTATTTCGTAAGCTTAATGTATGTTTTTACCAAAAACGGTGCGAAATAACCATTTTTGAGCTCTAAACGTGTGCTCCGTTTCCTAGGATCGAGCGAATTGAGCAAAAACAACATGCCTCGATTTTACTAATTATGGAAGAAAATTTTGAAACTTTATGGCTAAAAACATCTATTGACAGCAATGTTTGATTTAATAATGGAAGAGAAGTAAATTTAAATTTTTCTGATAACATAAATAAAAAAAAGAACATGTAAAAATAAATAATTATTTTGCAAAAAAGATTCATCTTATGCTTTACCTGCTAAGGATCAATTTATTTCATTTAATAAACAATTAAATCGTTTTTCACAAATTTTTAACTTTTCGAGCCCGGACCTGGGTCGTTTTCGACCCAGGCGAAATTTCCCTTGTGCCTTCACGAAAGGTGCGACAATTTGCGTGCGGACGAAAACAACCCAGGTCCGGGCTCGGAAGGTGCAAAAAGTGTAAATAATTTTTTTTTTTTCTTTAAACTTTGTTTTTTTTTTGTATGGATTGCTTAAACAAATAAAATTGTTATTAACAACTAAAATATTGAGTTTTTACTGATTTATACCCATTTTAAAATAGTTTTTTTTTCATTAAAAAAAGTCAATATAATTTTCAATTAAAAATTTTAAAGTAATTTTTTACCATTTTTTAAGTCAAAAAATTAAGCTTTTTTTTTAAACAAAATAAAATGCACTATTTTTTTCTGAAAGGCACACTCTTCACCTTTAATTTCCTTTTTTAAACTTATTGATATCTTCATTTGGCTCAAAGTTATCATTTTTTAAGTGAAGAAGTAATTTTTTAGTAGGTAACTCTATTTTTTAATAATAATAATAATAAATAAAAAAAAAATTTTTTTTAAAAAACGTAATTGTTACTTTAACTAGAAGGATTGATAAAGATCTATGAATTTTTTCAATTTTTTTAAGTATTTTTCTACCTGTAACCACGACAGGACGAAAACGACCTAGGTCCGGGCTCGAAGGGTTAAAATTTAGGTTATGTAAACATTTTTACTTAAAATCAATTTTGTTCAATAAATTTTAACTACATATATTTAAAAATATGTTGAAATTAGTTTTCTTTTTTTCAATTTTACTAAATTGTAATTAATTGATTAGCTTTAAAGAAAAAACGGAATACATTCTTCTTCTAACAAGTAACACTAGGGTAGTGCCATACGCCGATTTCTCTGTAACTTGGTGTATAAGCAGTTTTTTAAATACTATTTGACCCGTATATTTTTGTTTTTCCCCAAAAGCTGTTTTAAGAATGTAACTCTCCCTGAAAACTTTGTTATTTGTGTGTTAAATAGTTTTCTCACAATGAAAACACACATCACAACAAATTTTTAAGGGTGAGTTACACCCTTAAAACAGCTTTTGGGGAAAAACAAAAATATACGGGTCAAATAGTATATAAAAAACTGCTTATACACCAAGTTACAGAGAAATCGGCGTATGGCACTTCCCTAGTGTTACTTGTAAGTATGGTTCATCAGCCCTGAGCTCCAAGTGCTCTCGGAGCGAAATACCGTAAACACCATTTGTCTATCCAAGGTACATCTATACCTTATTGTCTCTTGCTGTTCATCACTCTACGCTATTGTTGTCCTTATCTGTTTCATATTCTGCATCTCTCTCTACATTTTTCACTCTATTCTTGTCTTTATCTATCCCACGTAAATCCTATACCTCAGTCTCGAATTTCGAGAATATAAGAAAGAACCATAAACTGTGAACTCTACCTGCATTTTGTACGCTACTGTTGTCTTTATCTATCCCAGGTAACCTTATTTTCTCTTGCTTTAGAACCACAAATTGTGAAATCCCTGTACGTTTAGCACGCTATTGTTAATTAAAAACTCATTATTTCTTCAAATTTCAATTGGTGCTTGCTGCAAGATTTAATATTTACTCAGCGTTGTTCGACTTTCATTTTTGTTTAAACTGCGACATTGGTAATTTCGAAAGTTGGTAAATTGGAAGATTGATACTTTGAAAAAGTGGTACATGAAGAAAATTGGTTAATTGGAAAATTGGTTAATTGGAAAATTGGTTAATTGGAAAATTGGTAAATTGGAAAATTGGTAAATTGGAATATTGTCAAATTGGAAAATTGGTAAATTGAAAAATTTGTAAATAGGAATATTGGTAAATTGCAAAATTATTAAAATGTAAAATTTGGAAAATGGACAAAGTGTAAATTTGGTTAATTGAAATATTGGTAAAATGAACAATTGAGAAAGTACAACATTAGAAAAATGCATAGTTAAAAATTTGAAAATTAGTAAAATAATAGAACATTTGTGAAGTGGAAAATTTGAAAGTTAGTTAAAGGGTACATTGGTTTTTTAATACCAAACATTTTTTAAAAGTTATAAAATTAAAAAATTGGAATGTTAACGTTTATGTTAGAAATATTTCATTCTTAGAAATTTATTAAATTCGTATCGGCATTTTGTACATTTCTTTTTAGATAATTGGGAACTGTTAAAATTGCTATTAACATAATTCTGAAACTCATCATTACAAATTTTGACATTTTTAAATTTGGCTTTTCAAATTTCAGATATTATTAGATTTATTACAATTTGACACATTTATATTATATAAATAAAATGCCAAATAAAATGGAGAAACCGCACAATGACAAAAAAAATGTGAGCACAGAAAGGGTAAAATTCATCGTGCGTGTCTATCTGAAGAGAAAGAAATAGAAGTTCGAAAATTGCAAAGGGAAAGAATGAAGTGTAATCGTGCTAAATTAAAAGAAGAAAAGACATTGCAATGTAATATATCGAAAGAGGTGAAAAAACAAACTTGCCATATAGATTCCGAATCTGTTGTTAAGAATTCAGTACCATCAACATCCTTACATACAATTTCACATTCCCAAAATGTACAAGTAAATTATCGACATTCCATTGAGGAAGTTGTTTCTGCATCTATTTTCCATTTAAATGAAGTAGAAAGTGACGGATTAAATTAATTTAAGAATGATAAAATTGCAAAGAATTCGAATGTCGAAGGAGAAAAGTGTTGTAGATTAGTCACTAATGTTACTACTGATAATAATGTTAATATTTCTGAGAGTTTTTCTGCAGATGTATTAAAAGAACACAGTAAATCAATGAAAAACGAATTACAGGGTACTGAAGTAAAAGAAAAAAGTAACAGGAAAATTATTGATTTACAGACCCCTATAATTGCACAAAAAAAACCTTTCAGTATGTTGCATCCAATAGACGAAATAGGAACAACAAAAATATTACAAGAAAAGAAAAAAAAGATTAATACTTTGTCAGAGAAAATAATGCAAAGTTGTAGTGCCACGTTAACAAAAGTGAAACGATTTGAAGAAAAACGAATATTTACCGAGAAAGAAGTAGAAGAATTAAAAAAAGTTGATGAAAATATTGTTAGTACGAAAAGAATTGAGTGTCGTCGTGCAAATATAGCTGTAGAAAAAGAAATGGAAATTCGAAAATTGGAAAGAGAAAGACTGAGGTCTTATCGCGCTAATTTAACTGTAGAGAAACAAATGGAAGTTCGAAAATTCCAAAGAGAAAGAATGAGGTCCTATCGTGCGAAATTAAAAGAGAAAAAGGGATTGCAAAGTAATATACTAAAAGAGGGAAAAGCAGAAACTTGCAATGCAAATTCTGAATCTTTTGTTGTGAATTCAATACCATCAACATCCTTTCAGACACCTTCACATTCCCGAAATGTACAAGTACATTATCGACATTGCCATGAGGATGATGTTTCTTCATCTATTTTCCATTCACATGAAGTACAAAGCGACGGATTTAATGACTTGAATAATGTTGAAATTGAAAGATTGATATTTCTTGAAACAAATGACTCGAATGACGAAGGTAAAAAGTGTTGTAGATTAGTAACTGATGTTACTACTGATAATAATATAATTACTTCTGAGTGTGTTTCTTCAGATGTATTAAAAGAACGCAGTATGTCAATGAAGCACGAACTACAGGGCAGTGAAGTAAGAAAAGCAAGTAAAAGGAAAATTATTGATTTACAGACCCCTATAATTGCACAAAAAGAAACTTTCAGTATGTTGCATCCAATAGACGAAATAGGAACAGCAAAAATATTACAAGAAAAGAAAAAAAAGATTAATACTTTGTCAGAGAAAATAATGCAAAGTTGTAGTGACACGTTAACAAAAGGGAAACGATTTGAAGAAAAAAGAATATTTACCAAGGAAGAAGTAGAAGAAATAAAAAAAGTTGATAAAAATATTGTTAGTACGAAAAGAATTGAGTGTCGTCGTGCAAATGTAGCTGTAGAAAGAGAAATGGAATTTCGAAAATCGGAAAGAGAAAGAGTAAGGTCTTATCGTGCTAATTTAACTGTAGAGAAACAAATGGAAGTTCGAAAATTCCAAAAAGAAAGAATGAGGTCCTATCATGCTAAATTAAAAGAAAAAAAGGAATTGCAAAGTATTGCATCAAAAGAGGTAGAAAAAGAAACTTGTAATGCAGATTCTAATAATTTAGTTATGAATTCCGTACCATCAACATCCTTTCTCACACTTCCACAGTCAGAAAATGTAGAAATAAGTAATCAAGATTTTATTGAGGATGATGTTTCTCCATCCATTTTCCATTGTAATGTAAATAAGGAAAATATATTGAGTACATTAGGTAATTGTCTAGAAAATATAGAATTAAATAAATTGCATTCACGTACTTATGCAGAGGATTACCTAGGTAAAATGTCATTTTATTGCACGCATTGTGATGCTAAACACTTCAAAGATGAAGAAGTTAGTACCAAAGTTACTCATTTTGATGCTAAACCCTCGAAGGAGAAGAAAGGTGATGAAAAAATTTATTCTTACTCTGATTGTTGTAGCCATGGAGGTATTAAATTAAAAGGCTTGAACTATCCATCTCAATTACAAGCGTTATTAGATGGTTCACATAAGAAATCAAGGCATTTTCAGCAGAATATAAGATGTTACAATAATTCATTTGCTTTTGCGTCATTTAATGCTAATGTTATTAACTTTAATGGTAGACGAAGAGGACCATATTGTTTTAAAATCCAAGGTCAAATATATTATCAAATGAATAATGCTTTATTCCCGGAAAACGGTGATGATCCGTCTTATGGACAATTGTTTATTTACGATCCTGATGATGCAATTGAATACAGGTTAAACAAAAATGATAGATTGGATAAAGGTATTGTAAGAGGAATTGAGAATTTTATGAGAAATCATAATACGTTTACTCGATCGTTTAGGATGATGAAAGAAGTTATAAAAATAGAAACAAAGTTAGCGACCAAAAATAATGAAGAAATTCCAGAATTAAAATTATTATTTACTTTAAAAAAAGGAAAAGATTCACGGCGATTTAATTTTCAAAGAGTTAATGAAGAAGCTGCTATTTTTAATACAAATTCAGAAGGCGAAGTACCTGATTCTTATGTCACTGTATACAACAAAACAAGTAAAGAATTACAATTAGTTAGTAGTTTGGACCCTTGTGTAGAACCATTCATATATCCTCTATTTTATCCTTTTGGAGAAAAAGGTTATTGCATTGATATGCTTCGAAATGATACAGATAAAAGATTAAAAAAACATAGAATATCAAGGGCATGTTATGTAAAGTATAAAATGGCAATTAGAGATAATATTTTTAATCAGTTTTTATGCAGTGGAAGATTATTTCAACAGTGGCTGGTTGACAATTATGTAAAAATGGAAAAAGATCGACTTCAGTATTGTGCAAATCATCAAACACAATTACGAAGTGAAAGTTACAGAGGGTTAATAGATCACATTAATGATGTAGCGGAAGACAATGATACACCTGTAGGGAAATTGGTTGTGTTACCATCAACATTTATTAATTCACCTCATAATATGATGGAACTATATCAAGATTCAATGGCTATTGTGGCAAAACATGGTAAACCGGATTTGTTTATAACAATGATATGTAATCCACAGTGGAAAGAAATAGTAGAAAATTTATTACCGAATCAAACAGCAGCTGATAGACCTGATATTGTTGCAAGAGTCTTTTCTTTAAAAGTAAAGCATTTGATAGAATGTATTGTTAAGAAGAAATGTTTTGGAGATGTCAAGTCGTATGTTTATGTTATAGAGTTTCAAAAAAGGGGATTACCACATATTCATTTATTGATTATATTGACGTCCAATTCAAAAATATTAACACCAGAAAGTGTCGATCGACATATTTCAGCTGAAATACCAGATCAGATGGTTAATTCTAGATTACATGAAATTATTATGTCAAACAATATACACGGTCCTTGTGGAGATTGGTGTTTCGTTGATCGAAAATGCTCGTAAAATTTTCCTAAACCTTTACAAGAGGACACTACTGTTGAAGACAATTGCTATGTGCTATATAGAAGAAGAGATACAGGGAAAACGTATACAAGACCTAATGAATATATTGTTGATAATCGTTTTGTTGTACCTTATTCTCCTAAACTTTCGCAAACATTCAATTGTCATATTAATGTTGAAGTTGTATCGAGTATTAAGTCCGTGAAATATCTGTATAAATATATTTATAAGGGTCATCATGCTGCATCAATTATCATTACAAATAGTAATGGAGAAGCTACTATTAATCATAATGAAATCAATCATTATGAAGAAAATAGATATGTTGGTCCAGTAGAAGCAGCATGGAGAATTTTAAGTAAAAGTTTATCCAAAAAAAGTCATAGTATAAATTGTTTACCAATACATTTGCATAATGAGTAAAATATTCTTCTTCGGCAAAGAGATGCAGGTCAAGAAATATCATTTAATTTGAATAAAGATACAAAATTATTAGACTACTTCAATTTAAATCAACGTGATGCAAACGCTCGTCACTATTTTTATACTGAGATTCCTGAATACTATTCATGGGATAAAAAAGAATGTAAATAGAACAAGAGATTACGTAGGGAGAAGGCAATAGGCAGAATTTATTCTGTTAGTCCATACCATTTAGAATTATTTCACCTTCGATTATTATTACTTACAACTAAAGGTGCAATTTCATGCGAATCATTAAAGACTGTTAATGGCGTATTACATGAGACATTTACGTCAGCTTGTTTAGCATTAGGACTCATAGAGGATGATCATGAATGGAAGGCAACGTTAGAAGAGTCAAGTTTATGGATGATGCCTCAATCACTTCGAAGGTTATTTGTTAGAATTTTAATTCACTGTCGTCCTATAAATGCTGGTGAACTTTGGGAACAATTTAAATTTTCTATGTCTGAAGATTATGCTAGAAACGTTTATAATATTGCAGCTGAAAAAATGGCATACATAAATGTAAAAAACATGTTATCTGAAGAAGGTTATAACTTACATGATTTTTTTGAATTAATGGATATAGAACATGAAACTGAAAGTTTTCAAATTACACATTCTATAAATATTGCAGAGGAAAAATAGTTGAGAAAAGAAAAGTATGATAAATTGAATGTCAAACAAAAAGACATTGTTGATTGTATATTAAATGCAGTGAATGATAATAGCGAAAATACTTGTAAATGTGTATATGTCGATGGCCCTGGAGAATCAGGAAAAACATTTATGTATATAAATTAATTATAAATAAATAATAAATTAAATTTATTAAGGAGTCAAGGTAAAACTGTTTGTAATATGGCATTTACAGGGATAGCTGCAACCTTGCTGCCAATGGGTCGAACAGTTCATAAAGTATTGGGTTTACCAGTGCCATTATATAGTGATTCATCTTCAAGTATAAAAGTGCAGTCTAAAGAGGGGTTGTATTTGAAAGATGTTGATGTCTTCATTTGAGATGAGGCTCCAATGTCACCGAAGTATGCTTTAGAGATTATGGACAGAACATTAAGAGATATTATGCAAGTAGATGTTCCTTTTGGTGGTAAAACGATAATTTTGGAAGGTGATTTTAGACAAGTATTACCAATTAAACAAAATGGTCCCAGATCTGAAATTATCAATTTGTCAATTAAATATAGCAAATTATGAAAGATATTTTCAAAATTTACATTATCTGAAAACATGCGAGCTTTACCGGAAGAAACAAAATTTGTTAATTTTTTACTTGAAATATGAAATGCCACATCTAACGATGTAAAAGATTGTGTTCAATTACCAGATAACATTCTGCAAGAAGGAAATATTGATATCAGTACAGACGTATATGGAGACTTGATTAAACAGAAAAGATTTGAAGATTTGGCATTGTGTGCTATTTTAGCTCCTAGAAATATTGATGTAGATGAAATTAATAATAATGTAGTACAGTTATTAGATAAGAGGGAAGAAACCTGATTACCTGATTATTTAAACACTCTATCACCACCTGGTTTACCACCACATGTTTTGCATTTAAGAACAAATTCCGTTGTAATGCTTATAAGAAACCTTAGCATTAACGAAGGCTTATGCAATGGAACAAGATTATTGGTTTTAGCTTTATCAAATCATGTTATTAAATGCCAAATATTAACGGGAGATAAGCGTGGAAATATTGTATTCATACATCGAATATTATTGTATTGTGAAAATGTTTATCCCTTTACATTTAAAAGAAGACAGTTTCCAATTAAATTAGCATTTGCTATGACTGTAAACAAATCTCAAGGACAGACATTTAATAAAATTGCAATTGATTTAAGAAAATATGTTTTTAATCATGGTCAATTGTATGTTGCATTATCAAGAGTTCGTTTATTTAATGCAGTTACAGTTTATTTAGGAAATTAAAGAAGTAGAAAATGTATTAAGAATTATCTTTACAATGAAATTTTGGAATGATTATTATTGTAGAAATAGAATATATTCAGAAAGTAGTTTGTAGTACAGTTGAAAGCATATCATGACAATGTATGGTTACAGATAATATTAAAATTTTACCGGAGAAGGAAAACAATAACTCTTAATTGTTTGTAAAAATAACTGAAGCACAGAAAGTGTGGAAGGTTGTTCTGCAATTTTAACACATAAGAAGAAGATTTATGATCTAGGGAAGCAAAGAATAATGTTCTATAGTGCAAAAATAAGGAACATAGAAGATTCCAAAATGATTGAAAATAATATGTAATGCAGATCTTGGAAATTCTTTCTGGAATTTTATACCATAAACATCTTTAAACAGTGCTTCTGACTTCAAAAATTTAAAAATTCATTGTTAACATTCTGTTGAGGATGACTTTTCACCTATTTCTACTTTAAATGATGCAGAAACGCAAAGAATGTTAAATTTAAAAAAGGACTAAAAAAAGGAATAAAATGAATTATATACTTTTTGATAGCCTGACATTGAATATAAATTATTAAACTTTTTCATTATACTTTTTAAAATAAGAATCTTAAGAATAATACCAGAAAACACAACTGCCTGGAAATATGTTTCCACGCAGATTTTCCTTTTTCCTTTTTCCTTTTCCCTAATGGAGAGGTAAATACTCTGTATTTCAATGTACATGTATGGAAAAGAAAGTCTTCCGCATGTGTGATTGAAAAACAGTGATAATAATGGTTGTACCTTACAGGAATGGGCGTGAATGGAGCCCTTTCTTTCCTCGAAAAAATAAATCATTATTATGAAGTATATTTCATGTTATTCAGGATTCAATGAATTTAAAACTGCTGCTTTACATAATATTATTTATGGACAAAGAATATAATGAAACTGCAGCTAACGTGTACCTGACGTATTTCATTAGTTTATAGGGGCTGTTCATAAACTACGTCACACTAGATTTAGATATGGGATCTAAATTTGTTACCTATCATAGCGTACTTTTAGCAGACGTAGGAAATGTACATGCTGCCTTAGCTAATACATAGCTGCGGTGACTAAATAAGTGTTTGCTAAATTTGGTTGGCAGCAGCGGCTAACTTACTATTCTTCGTGTATCAACTCTTCTTAGAAAGGATAAATATGTGACGCGTTCCGAGGAAAGGTACCTAAGAAGCAATAAATCGATTTTTGGATTGTGATTGATTTAATGTCATTAAATGCTCCTTTTTCATTATCAAACATCAGAAAATGGTTTTATTGGATATTTTCAAGTTATTACAATTCAAACATCAGCAGTTTCTACAGAATACCATGCGCGCTCTAAATGATCGTACGCTGATTTAGCCGATGTGCCGCATCTTCCCTAAAACAATTTTTCATTAAACTCTCCTAGAAGCATTTCGCTTTTGGCTTCCTTCATTAAAGAAATGTCACGAATATTTTCGTCTGCAATTTTGATAATCTTTTGATTCTTTTAGCAATTTATATTTGTGGGAACAATTTATTTTTTGCATATTTCAGACGTTTACTATTTTTTTTTAACTCATACAGGACGCTTTTTAAATCTTTTTTACCTGATATTTCCCCGGAAAGTTATATTTTTTAACGAATAGCATTTACATTTAGAAAGAGATATATATCATACAATTATATTATTTAGGATATATAATATATAATTGTTAAATAAATCAAATTTTTATACGAAAAATATCATAGTAGGGGAGAGTCGCCAGTTGTGAGACGGCTCCAGTTGTGAGACAGTCCATTCTTTTTAACACGAAATATAAAAAGGCTGATTGGTATACATAAAAACATTTCTTTTTATACGAGCCAACTTTTGCGTGTACACCGAAGCGGATATATGTATTGTTTGTGTTAGATGCCAACCCTGTGTGTGAAAATCGACTAAAAAACTTTTTTTCAATATGTGCAAAGTACTTTTTTTTAAGTTAATTAATTGGAAAAGCTAAATGTTTTGCATTTTTATTTAGTATTTTCCTTCTATTTTGTAATGCAATATTGCATTGTTTCAATCTACAGTTGGAAATATATTTTTTTTCCTTCTTCAAAATAGCGCTAATTTCCGGTTGTGAGACACAGCAAGTCACCAGTTGTGAGACGGTGGCGCCGGCCATCTGGAATAGCCTATATTTTTCGTTTTGCAGCATAAAGCGCTCTGTTCAGTTTAGTTCGTTACGTACATTTGATAACACAACAATTATTTAAAGTGTGGGAACATGCGCACAAGTTATTTCATTTGCCTACATTGCGACAGCGATTTCGATGAAGAAAACTGATACTCATATTTTAAAGAATAAATATTTTTATTTAGTATATAATAATATGTATTATCAATATATTTAGTTATTTATATTAAACATAATGTTTCATGCCAAATTTTTTAAATTTTAGCATTTTTTATAAGTGTCTCACAACTGGACACCTTTTTTTTTTGACTAAATAGATGTGCTCGGAAAATTGATCATAAAATTTTTCGAGTTCATCTGAACACTACACTTTCTATGAATAAAAGTTGCATATTTAAGTTACTTTTTAAACGGTGTATTTTATTTACGATTTCGTTTACCTATTTTCAATTTATAGTTCAAAAATAAAACCCATCTCACAACTGGCGACTCTCCCCTATATAGTAAATTTTCATAAATGAAAAAAGAACATATCTGCTTGGTTGGGGGTAAGTAAAAGGTTTAAGAGATTTAAGAAGATTCCTCTACGTGTTAGTAAAAAAAGTTAGTAAATCCTTAAAATATGCGAAACATAATATTTTTAATTCAGTAAAAAATGTTGAAAACTGTTGACGGAAAAATTCATGATAATTCTTCAATGAAAAGAAGGAGAAAAGGACATGCTTGAAGGAGGATTACATGAAAAGTTGTATTAAGAAATGTAATGACCGATTTGAAATGCGCAAACAGCGATTCTGAAATTTCTCACTTTCTGACCCCTCCCACCCCCACTTAGACCCGCGAATTTTTCTGAAATCGTCTCCCCATCCTTTACACCATTCTTTTGTACTTCTATAAGAGTGCATTTTTACTAGATAAATGCATATCAAGTAAAAAAATTTGTCACCAGAAATATTATGATTTTCCTCTCTCGGGTAAGTTTGGCTTACATTTGAGATAATGCGTGTTACTTAAAAAACAGAAAAAAAGGATAATTAACACCCATTAACATGAATTTAACACTTACAACTGAATAGGTAAAAAATATTATTTTCTTATGTCGTCTGTGTTACAAATTGTTCTACTGAACACAATAGAAGAGGGCGAGCAGGGTCGTAGCCGGGGGGCGGGGTGCTTAAACACCCTACCCCCCCATATTTTTGACAGCTGTTCAAGTTTCAGTCCAGTCAGAACGTTTCATGTACTTCTTTATTATTATTTCTTTAAAAATGACAATGTTTGTTTATCAATTCCTAAACACATTTCTATATTTTTATTCT
This sequence comes from Ganaspis brasiliensis, assembly GCA_037103525.1. Lineage (NCBI taxonomy): Eukaryota > Metazoa > Arthropoda > Insecta > Hymenoptera > Figitidae > Ganaspis > Ganaspis brasiliensis. Next base: position 687,771 of record JAZKLR010000747.1, read on the forward strand.
TATCATTTCCTGCAAATATTTACTGCGCATCCCCAGACGTGAACTTTATAATCTATCACTGAAATAAGATGTGTTTATTAAATACAGAAATGTGACATTCTTCACTAATGTTTTCTTTGTACACTGTAAAAACAGGTGTCTTACAAGTGTCTTATTTTGAGACATAAGACGTTTAGAAAGCGTCTTACAGGTAGTTTTAAGACACTATCTCAATGGTTTAAAATTAAGACACCCTAAAATGTCTTAAAAGTGAGGACAAAAGAAGACACTTGTTTTTAGAGTGTAACCTGAATAACGATTGGGCGCGCGTAGCGCGCTTTTGTAGTTCTAGTAAGAAAATAAAAAAAGGTCCAAGCTAAAATAAATTGATGCCGTTATGCTCAAAATTCTCTCGCCAATCACCACGCTGCTTTTCTTCAATCGCCTTATTCGTCAAAGAAAAATAAAAAAGATCGCCGGAAACGATAAGTTTCATTTTTATTTAATAATCTTTATTTGTTTGATCGTTTTGTCTTATTTATTTCTTTCATATTATACATATGTCCATTTAATTTGATTTCTCTTGATAATTTCTTGTTATATGTTTATATTAAATAATCGCTGTATGGTTAAGTATGTGTGTGCCGGTTCTCTTATATTTGTTTTATATTTTTGACACTGATTCTTTATGAATTTTAATCTATGACTAAATATTATTTTATTGCTATGACAATTAATTATGGCGTTTATTTTATTTTATTGTACATTTTTGTGTTTTCTATGATTTATTCTTAAATTTTATTATTTTTATTTATATTCTTTTAAACTTTTCTATAGTTTTAAATGTGCGATTTTAAGAATTAAATAGGAATAGTTTCTAATCGTTACATTTTGCGCCCGAAACAGAGGGACATGAATGAGTGTCCGCAATTTTAAAAAAAATCTTTAAAACAAATTGAAAATTTTTGGATTTATTAAAATTGTATAGTATAGTATTTGTGGAAAATTAAATGAATTTTGGAATGTAAAATATTGATTATTTTGATTTTGATTGAGAGAATTAAGATTGAGTTTTAAAAGAAAGGCTTGTTTGTTTATATCGATGACTAGAAATTTTGATGACAATTATGATAATGAATTAAAGACAACTATTAGACAAAGTTATTGAATTACGGATAATTACAGAGAAGCAAAATTCGGAAATACATTTTTTGAGAGGAAAATTGACATGTAATAATGTACAGAGTGGTGCTGATTGGTTGGTCGAGTCAGTGAATTTAGTACTTCAGAGTTTAAAATTTAAAACAGAACCACCCATTTTAGAGAAATATTCAAATCCAAAGAAATGTGTGGAAGATTTAAGAAGATTTTTTAAACTGAATTATATTTTTGGTCATGGTCAGCTTGATATTTTAGATCTAGTTTTGAATAGGAATGAAAAGATTTAGTATGAGATTCATAAGGATTCTATAATTGATTTTGACGATTTTCAATGTAAATTTTTAAGATATTTTTTTCCAACTCCTATAAGAGTGAATTATAAGATTAAATGGCTGAATAGTCGTTACGATAAGAATAAGGATTCTCTGATTGGCTATTTTTTTAAGCAAGTTGTAGAGGCAAAATACATCGAGCCGACAATGGATTCTGAGGAGATCTATTTTACGATTATTCAGCAGCTGCCGTTGCGAGTTATAGAAATAATGTCAGTAGTTGATTTCTCAGATTTTTACAAGATCTCTTCAGTTTTATCGCAACTTGATTCAATTTATGGTAATAAAAATTTTAATTCCTCGTTGGATGAATCAGATCATTTTACTGTTGAAAGAAATTCATGTTGTAGCGATAATGAAATCATACCAGGACTATTGCAAGAAGAATCTCAAAATATGTGCTCTTTGAATTGCCGAGATGTTCTTGCGGGGGAGCATAATGTAAATAATAATTTTGATTAATTTTTTTATAAAATAGATTTTCAAAATAAAGACGTTGTTGAATATGAAAATAATAAGGTTATATTTTCTGTCTATTAAAAAAATGTACTCAAATATCTTTTAATGAATTGAATCATGATCTACGAAAAAGAAAGCCTCCTGATAAGTGTATCCGCGTCTAGGGGGGTATTTTTTCGGATTTGTTGGTCTGCCGGATTTTGGGAATTTATTTGAGCCATATGGAAAATAGCCTTCGGTTGATGTCATGATATATATAGAGTGGCATGTGAACATTAATATTATTATTATTTCTGTTTTGGTTTTATAAAAAGAAAGTGTATTGTTTGAGTTGTCTAATTCAATTATTATTCATGAGAATCACCGTAAGGAGATTTAAAATGTAATATATTCATACCCATTCATTTTCACATAATATGATGTTTTATTAAATTTGTTTGAAAATGGTGTTTAAAAAAAAGAAATAATAATAATAATAATTAAAAAAATCTCTGATTGGAGTGACGTGCCTTCGCTACTCTTGTTTTGACAAAAAATCTTATTTTCCTTGGGTATGATGGAATTTTTGTGTGAATGCTGAGATTTAACAGGTATACTTCTATTTTGTCGCGAATAACTGATTATAATTTTGTTTAATTCTGCCTGTTACCTTTTTAAGAAAAATATTCTAGCCAAGGGTGGTAATGTAAACGTATATAGACATGTAAATAGTTATTTTTCATGTTATTTAATTTCTTCCTAATAATATTCGAGAAATATATACTCATTGATAAATGTGATCAAACTTCCGTCTATGATTGAAGAATTGATGGATTGTCAATTGAGTAAGAGGGAAGAATTTAAGATTTGGGGGTATCGAAGCTTTACGCAAGTAGGCGAGAATTTCGTTGATTAGTTTATTATGAGCTGTTCTTGAGTTTCTATATTTATAAATTGCACCACACCCTAAACACGTGTAGAGTATTTCAGAGGTATGTAATTATTCGGTAGTCAAAGATTATTCAAGTTTTAGTGTAGTGTATATTAAATTCTTTTATTCTTTTTTTTTATATATGAGTCTAATTTTCTGAACTGGGACACCTAAAACTGACTTTTCAAATTTGCTTTACTTCTATACATAACACAGGTCTACAAAATCAGACTTTTTTTTTTATTAGATATCAGAGTGGTTTCCGATGTATTTTTGTGCGCTGAACACGATGCCGGGTTCCAAAATTGCGCATCACGTCATGATTTTGAGAAAAGAGGGGGTAAAGACCCCCGAAAACGTGTTTTTGGGGTTTTTCAACATTTTTTTCCTCTTTAACCTGACGTGCTAGAAACTTCAATAAAGTCTTAAATTTAAGCTTGAAATGTGCACTTTAAGATCCATATTTGAAAGATAAAAAAAATAGAGGCTTTAGAGAAAAGTGGGGGTAAATATCTCAAAAAACGTCTGTTTGGAATTTTTAAATATTTTTTTTCCTTAATCTTAGGTGTTAGAGTCCTAAAATGCACCTTTTAAGCTTTCATTTAAGACCTTATTAAAGTCTTTAGCACGTCAGGTTAAAGAGAAAGAAAAATATTAAAAAACCCCAAAAACGAGTTTTTTGAAGTATTTACCCCCACTTTTCTCTAAAGCCTCTATTTTTTTTTTGATCTTTCAAATATGGATCTTAAAGTGCACATTTCAAGCTTTAATTTAAGACCTTATTGAAGTTTCTAGCACGTCAGGTTAAAGAGGAAAAAAATGTTGAAAAACCCCAAAAACACGTTTTTGGGGGTCTTTACCCCCACTTTTTTTAAAATCATGACGTGATGCGCAATTTTGGAACCCGGCATCGTGTTCAGCGCACAAAAATACATCGGAAACCACTCCAATATTTAATAAAAAAAAGCTTGTAGACCTGTGTAATTTATTACAGCCAGGTTGTACAAAAACATTCCTGGAAAGCTTTTTTAAAAATTTTAATTTTTCAATTAGTTATAAACAATTAAAGTTTGAAGCACCTTTTTACGAAATTGTCAGCTGCGCAGCTGTTTTTTGATAAAATTGAATAATATTTGGTAGAGACAAAAAGAATAGTGCCTCTATTAATCACGATCAGAACTTTAAAAATTCATAATTATTTATGCAAAATAAATTGTTAATTAATTAAACAATTGAAATTATACACAATTTCTGGGGTAGGTATGAAAAAAATTCAAAAACCGCAGAAATCTGTGTTTTCTGCACTTAAATTAAAAAAAAAATCTTATTACCTTTGAAAATTGAGCAAATGGCGTAATTTTCAAGAACGGCGTCCAAGTATCCGAACTGCCGCGGCCGCTGCGCTGGCGCTGCCGCCAACAAAATTCTGCATAACACCCCTTAATTTACTTTTTGAAAAATAGTTATTTTCATTTAATTATTAAATGTTAAACATGAAAAAAATGATTTCTTATTGAAACCAGTTTAATTTTTTATTAAACGCATAATTTATATCAACAAGAATAACATTTTTTGAAGTAATTATTTTAGAACAAATTCTAATAATAAGCTAGTTGTTTAAAAAATATTTGTATATGTTATAAACTAGACTGTAGACGAAATATGTTTTCTTCGTTGGTTTTCTTGATATTTAGCAAATGAAATCCATCTGTTCTTCAATATTTGTAACTAATTAGTGGTTAAATTTGCGAAAAACTATTAAAAATTAATTATTTTGTTAATTTATAAACAAATTTTGTAAATAATTTTTTTTCCGGTTCCTATAATTTATAAAATAAATGAAATTTTGTGCACAATGTACAATATTATTGCTGCAGATAGTTTTAGGTTTCTTATTGCTTAAACAAAAGTTAATTAACAAATTTACTGTATTGATTTTTACTCGTCTTTTTTTATAAACATGTATAAGAAAAAACAGAACTAATCTATATAACCAATTACAAATTATAATGTAAAAATTTGATATTTACCTATCAAAATTACAAACAATTTTTAAAAGAGGAAATGACGGTTTTACATTAATGTAGACATTTGAGTAAAAAAATAAAATGATTTTTTCGATTTAAAGCTATCGTCAAATATGTTTAAACATTTGGAATTAGTTTTTTATGTTTAAATTAAATAACATTTGCATTCAAGGAATAGGGGTAAAATATCGAAAGAAATAAACACAAAAGCGACTTCAAAAGTATACAGAAAATTTGTCAATTAAATGAAAAAAAAATTAAAAGTAGTTTGTTAATTAATGTTTGTTTGAACAATAATAAACCTAAAAATTAATTAAATTAAAAATGACTTGTCATCCCGTTAATCATAAGAAAAATGTAAAAATAATGTTATTAACTTTTTTATAACGATATTAAGAAAATGAATTGTTTATAAGATTGTCTAGTTTATAACATATACAAATATTTTTTAAACAATAAGCTTATTATTAGAATTTGTTCTAAAATAATTACTTCAAAAAATGTTATTCGTGTTGATATAAATTATGCGTTTAATACAAAATTAAACTGGTTTCTATAAAAAACATTTTTTTTCATGTTTAACATTTAATAAATAAATGAAAATAACTATTTTCCAAAAAGTAAAATAAGGGGTGTTATGCAGAATTTTGGTACCTTTAATTTAAAAAAAATACATCTAAATTGGTTAATATTTCTGGGCCCTATGTTAATTTTTCCACGGATGCTTTTTTTTGACCCACTGTGGCAGCAGCGCCAGCACAGCGGCCGCGGCAGTTTGGATGCTTCGACGCCGCTCTTCAAAATTACGCCATTTGCTCAATTTTCAAAGGTACTAAGATTTTTTTTTTAAATTAAAGTGCAGAAAACACAGATTTCTGCTGTTTTTGATTTTTTTTTCATACCTACCCCAGAAGTTGTATAAAATTCCAATTGTTTAATTAATTAACAATTTATTTTGCATAAATAATTACGAATTTTTAAAATTCTGATCGTGATTAATAGAGGCACTGTTTTTTATGTCTCTACCAAATATTATTTAATTTTATCGAAAAACAGCTGAGCAATTGACAATTTCGTAAAAAGGTGCTTCAAACTTTAATTGTTTATAACTAGTTGAAAAATAAAAATTGTTAAAAAAGCTTTCCAGGAATCTTTTTCTACCACCTGGCTGTAATAATTTATGTATAGAAGTAAAGCAAATTTGAAAAGTCAGTTTTAGGTAGCCCAGTTCAGAAAATTTGACTCATATAGTGTGGTGTTTTAAATATAATATTAATTTTGACTTCTCTACAATTCATCCTTGTATTTGAATGTAAGGGTATATAAAAAGTCATAATCTGATGATTGTACATCTTGAGGCTGAGATGCAGATAAATTTTACTGATCCCCAAGAATATTCTACTACGAGTTCGACCTGCGCGCTACGGCGCGCTTGTTATTTTTTTCTTAATAAAAGTTAATAACGATTAACACATGAAATAGAATAAAAAAACAAACATTTTAACCTTAAATTACTCATGTAATAATAATTTAAAAGAATTAATAAAATTTTATTTATAATACAATAATAAATACCTAGGAGTGGTCTTAAGGTCCCAAATAAGGGTGTGTTTTTAGCGGGTCGGCAGAACATCGCCACCCCCGCATAACCCTGTAGTACGGGCTACAGGGTACCTGAAGGCAGGTTTTCACATCCTACGCAAAAAAAAATGTACATAATAAACAACACAATTGTTTCAAATGTAAATAAATTAGAAATTTTAAAACAAAAGAAATTTAAAAAAGTTACTATTATTTACTATACTTACAATTACTTTATGATTATCTATATTATAGGGGAGAGTAGTCAGAGTTAGACAGTGGTCAGAGTTGAATCATCGCGTTTATTTTGTTTTATTACAGTAGATCCATATGTCGTTGTGTGTAAATACTTGTTAGCAATGCCAGCAAACTTTTTAGATGGATTGCAGTGAAGTGTGCGAACTATACAGACGTATTAAGACGTGTTATACGCTTAACAAAAAACGTTTTTGTAGTTTCAAAATTAGATAATTAAATGTAGAAGAAATATGCTAAAGACAAATTAAGTTGACTAAAATTGTTCATTAAGATGTTATACGAAAATGTGGAACGTAATTTGGTGTTTGTATAAAGCGTTCATGGTGTGTGTGTGATATGAAGCTAAATGACGCTTGAGTCAAGGTTGGTACACCCAAAATTTTGCAATTTTGAAGCATTTTTGCAATGAAAATGAATTTGTTAACTTAAAAAGGTGTCCAAAACTTCATTTCTATTGCAAGAAAGAAAATTTAAATTTTTGGTAATACTTTTTCACTTTCAAATCAATTTTGCGATACAAGAGGAAATATGATTTATTTCAATTTCATGTTTCCTTTTGTCATTTCCAAATGTATTTGAGTGCCATTCTATCATGCGAAGGCAAAGATATTGTCATTTTCAATGATTTATCTTCATATTTCATTGATTTTCTACAGTGACCCAACTCTGACTACCATGTTCAACTCTGACTACCTTTTTTTTTTAATTGCCTATAACTCCGAAACTTTTGGTCCAAATTTTTTGCATTGTTTAACAAAAACATTGCATTTTAGTAGAACTTTCCAATAATATAAGAGACATCGCAAAATTCGGCCTACAGCAGAAGTTATAGAGAAATGTCAAAACTATATCCAACTCTGACTACTCTCCCCTAACTATACTCATTTTATAGATTTAAAATAATTATTTAATAAACTAATGTTTTAAATAAACTTAATAAAATTAATTGCTTGTCAAAAAACTTCAATGATAATTATCACATAATGTAATTATTGAATTACAATAGAAACAAACATCCTAACCGCAAATGACATTTATCAATATGATAGGGGAAACTGCCCTACGGTGGATAGCAATTCCAACAGTGGTTAACTTTAAATAATTACGAAATAAACTATAAATTTTAATTACAATAATGATTAAAACATTAAGCAATTAATATTCATTATAGTTTTCTAAGATTTGTTTCAGTATAATGAATAATTTTTAAAATATTTAAAGTTATCCACTGTTGGAATGGCTATCCACCATAGGGCAGTTTCCCCTACTTTAATGAAGAAAGTACAACTATTGAATTAATGTAATAAGAAAAAAGATGAATAAATTAGAAGCTTACAATAAAATAAAATAAGACTATTGAAAATTATTGTTCTTACTTACCTGCACTAACCATTACTACGTAACTGGAGAATGATAACAAAAAACATAACCTTAAACATGGAAGTATAATATTTTTATTTTACAAAAAATTAAAAAAGTTAATGAATTATAAACATACAATAAAATAAAATAAAGAATTAAAAATTATTATAACTTACCAGTTTTACAATTTCCACATGACCGAAAAGAAATCCGATGAGAATCACCACGTGCATAAGAATAAAAAGAAATATCAAAATCTTAAATGACATAAATAACTATGACACTTTTAGGAAAAAAAAACATTTAATAATAGAACTAAGAAACAGATAAATAAGTTACAAATAAAATAAAGAGAAATAAAAAATTATTAATATTATTATCATTACTCACCTGTCAGAAACGAATGCTAATGTAAACAAAACATTATTTCACTTAAAATTTTGCAGACACTTTAGTGTTCTAAATATAAAATTCACTACAATGTTATTATTTTTACAATTTTTCAAATCTTATATGGCTCTCTCACTCACAGTTTAGATAAAGAGAAAAGAAATTGTAAAAGAGGGAGAGAAAGAGAGAAAGAGCAGAAAGACTGCTATACACGATGCTTTTTTATCTCTCCCTTTTTTCTCAGTTAGCATCAATATTTGATTCGAGAGAGAAGAAATTCTCTGCTTTGGAAGTGACTAAAATTTTTTGTTCGGAAAGTGAAGTGTTTTTTGGTCCTAAAGTGTAAAAGCGTTAAGTGTCTGAAGGCATAATAAGCGTTTAGTAAAGGAAAAGAGTTTAAAATATGTTAAAAACATGTTGAAAGGGAATACTGTTTGTGTGAAGATGTTTGAAAAGTTTTTACGTTTGAAAAGTGCTGTATAAAGTGACAGTAATTGGAAAGTGCTTAAAATAAACTAGGTAAAAATTATGTTCATTTATGGACATTTCGCTTCCAAGTAAGCAAAATAATTTGCTTCCTCATAGAGGAAGGAATAATTTTATAAATTAAAAGTTAAGTGGAGAAGTTATTAAAAAAAAAAGAATTTTAAACGCAAACAAATGAAAAAACGTTAATTATTTTACGGATTTTTGATCATATATAGATGTTATACAGATCAATTGATTTGTTTTGAGATAAGAGATATGATTTTTGTATTTATTAAGTTTTTTTTTAACCTGAAACAAAATTTTGGCAAAAAACGATTTTTTTTCAATAAAAAAAAGTGCTCAAAAAAATTTGGTTGGTATCCGTTCAAGCGTCCTCAAGATATCCTGTTTACAAAAAATGCTATACCTGCACACGCGCATACATAGACACACACATACATCTGAACATTTGCTTAGAAATGAAAATTTACGCTTTCTAGACGAAAATGAGTCGATTTAAACTATTTTTAAAAAATCAAAAATCTTAACTATCACAAAGCTTCCTCTATGAGGAAGCAAAAACAAAAATGACACTGTTAAGTTTTTAATGTAACACTTTAAAAGTGCTTAATAAAGTTAGAATTTATAAAAGTGTTTTAAAGTGAATAATAATGTGGTTGTCGTGGTGAAAGTGATTAATCAAGTTACCTTGTTTGAAAAGTGTTTAAAGTGAAAAGTGAAAAACTAATAAAGTAATTATTGTGGTGAAAGTGATAAAGGAAAAAAGATACACGAAGATAGAAAAATAAAGAGATAAATATGATATAAAGACAAAAAGAGATTATGAGATATGGAGATGCAGAGATAAAAAAATTAATAGATTAAGAGTTAACACGGTGGGTCCAAACCAATTTCAACCCAGAGGTTGAGGCACTTCAAATTTTCTTGTAAATTTCGACTCTATTATGTCTCCTTAGTAATTCAAGACCAAAAAGAAAAAAATCGTTAGACGCATTTTTAAAAAAATCGAGTTGTTGTATTTTTTATGCTAAAAACACTGCTACTCAGCAATAACTTCAACCAAAAAATCTAAGCCCTTCAAATTTTCTTGTAAATTTAATTACTATTATTTTTTGAGTAATTTAAAACCAAGGAGAGGAAGGTTAATTGAATAATTTAGTGAAAAGTTGATTTTTTATATTGTTTGCTGAAGACACTACTTCTTAAATAAATTGATATTCGACTATAATTTTATTTTTTTACAGCGCATTTTTTTTATTAAAAGTAAATAATCAAATTAAAATTGTTTTAGTAATAATTATTTATTTGTTTGTTAAACTATAGACATTAACGAAAAATTGAAAACAGTATTTAAAATAAAGGAGAGTCGGATAGCTTCAGATAGCAGGTAGCCCTGAACACTCGTGGAATACAATAACTTGTATATTTTTTAAACTTAAAAACCTCGTTTGTGTCGTTCCACATGATCTTAAAATATAATTTAGAAAGTGGAGTCTATCATCATTAAATTAGAATAGTAAAACATCGACTTTAAATGTTCTCTGTTTTTAAATCAATGGCCTTCTAAGAGTTTAAGATCATATTTAACTTTAATTTTTTATGTAACAACATCAAATATATTTTTCTATCTTTGCAGAAATACATACATACACTTACCGTCTATGAAATTTGTTAATATTGATTTTGTTAATTTAAAGTTTTTTATTTTTATAGCAAATTTACCGAAATATATCACCTTCGGGTAGCCACGGACATTTTTTGTCGCATACTACCAGACACATTTTGTGTCTAGAAATCATTTGTTTCTGTCAAAATAACAATTATGTTCACTGTGAGAAATTTTGGGATTTTTCCCTTACAAAAATTAGGTGAAATTCTCAAATCTCATAGGAAAAATTCATTTACCGAAAAGAATGAGGTTTTTATCTAACTTTTTGGAAAAAGTTCGAAAAAGATTAGCAATAAAATAATTCTGTTCTAAAGTACAGAAACATTCCCAAAGTATTAGGAAAACAGTATTTGTCCCTCATTATAGATTCATAGATTACCTGAGTTTGAAATAAGCCATAAATATATTGAATGAATTTCTTAGAAAGTTTCGTTTATTGTCTTGCACACTTTACTTGAACAGTAGATCCTTTGGTCTATTGTTCCAATGGATTAAAATTTTATAACTTGAAAAATTTGCAGTTTCAACAATTTAAGATTTTAAATAGTATATTTATAATCTGTGATGTTTCACGATTACAAATATCTAAAATTTATTATAAAATAATTATATCTGTAAAAGTTATAAATTATCTCGCAAACCCTTAATGTTAAGAAAAAATGGATATCATTTTTGAATTTACACTGAAAAAAAAGAGAGAGCTGCTGCATTTAACATAGAAAGGAACTGTGACCTTTTGTGAAAACGCAACAGTGGCGCCGTAAAAACCGCAGCAGCTGCCTGTTTTCCAGAAGCAACTGCTTTCATTTGCATGCAGGGTGAAGCAGTTGCTCCTGGAAAAAACACAGTTGCTACGGTTTTTACGGCGCCACTGTTGCGTTCTCACGCAAGAGCACAGTTCCTTTCTATGTAAATGCAGCAGCTCTCGCTTTTTTTTCAGTGTAGATACCAAAAGATGTGTTATATACATAAAACATTAAAATAATATAAGTTCAGAAAAAATAAGTGTAATGTTGAAATAAACATTTAATTTTTATTTTAAACATTTCGAAACAGCAGGTACTATAATCCTTCAAATTTATGAGGGTTAGTGATAAGTGGACCCTTATGCAGGTAAAAATTTTTTCCGAATGTTTCGGGAACTTTGCTTCCCGAACTTTTAGGAAATTTTACCGAAAAAATTTCTTACAGTGTTGTTTACGTTTGGTTAATTGTGATTTATACAAAATTAAGAATCAATGTTTAATTTATAGCAAATGAACAGAAATTTATTATAAAATAGCTGTACAACAGGTATTTTATTTTAACAACACTTTTCTTAGCGTTTAATTAACCATTTTCTTAGAGTCCGGAGGTACCCGACACTTTTTTTTCATAACCATGTTTAGCGCAATATAGTTTTCTTTTATTCCCTGTATGTTTATTTTTTGTATTTATTTTTTGAAGGTATTGGTAATGATACTCTAACTATAAAAAACTTCCAGCACTAAAATTAAGATCATTATTTTATAATATATGATTCAAAAAGCTCAAGTGTCCGGGGCTACCCGACTCTCCTCTAAATACTTTCTCAACTTCGTCTTTCAACATATTTTTTATGAAAAATATCTTTTTAGTTTTGCCATAACAAAGCAAACAAATTTTGAGTCGATTTAAAGCGTGTGTATTATTCATTTTTATAACCGTACAACTTACGAGTATAACTTTTTTATCTCATGAATTGTAAAATACCTTTCGACGAGATAATTAAATGTTCTAGATTTCTTTACGAAAATACCTACTTTGTTTTTGACAACAAGTATTACCAACAAATTGATGGCACCCCTATGGGTTCTCCGGTATCACCATTGTTTGCGGATATTGTGATGGATGATTTGGAAAGTGATTGTCTTAATATTTTAAAAACTAAATACAATATTATTCCTTTATTCTTTTTTAGATATGTTGACGATATTATTTAATGCATTCACAAAGATTACATTGATCTTGTTATTAGTGTTTTTAATTCCTACAATAAAAAATTGCAATTTACTTATGAACTTCAAGAAAATGAACAAATTAATTTTTTGGACATTACTCTTATGATAAAAGATAATAAGATTATTAACAATTGGTATCAGAAACCAATTGCTTCTGGCAGAGTGATCAATTACTTTTCAAATCATCCACTACAACAAAAAGTCAATATAGTTTATAACCTTGTCGACAGAGCCATTTTACTTTCTCAAAGACTTTCGAAAATTTTAAAATCATGTAATTTACAAGTAATTCCTATTTTAAAAAAAAATTTAAAAACTATCATAAAATTGGGCAAAGATTGCACTGACAAATGGCAAACTACAAATATTGTGTATAAAATTGATTGTAAAAACTGCCCAGCCAAATATATTGGGGAAACAAAAAGAACTTTGAAAAAACGTACTGGCGAACATAGGGGTAATAGCAAGAATGTTGATTCTGTATTCTTCGCACATCAATATGAATTTAATCATGAGTTTGATTGGAATAATGCGACTATTCTTGACAGGGAAAGTGATTATAAAAAACGAGTATTTTCAGAAATGTTGCATATAAAAAGCAATAATTTTACTATTAACAAAAAATATGACATTTTATACCTTAATAAAATTTATTTCCCTCTCATTGACCGATTAAACTCATGATTGAATTTCTCTTTCTTTTCGTCGTGTCTCTCTGTTTATACTAAAGTTCAATGACTTCTATTTACCAAAATATTGTCTAATTTACTCAATCAGTTTTAAAGTCAGTCTTGACAAGATGCTTTTACCATCATGACGATTTTAAATTTATTTAAATAATAAGAATAATAAAAATTTATTTTTAATTTTATTTTTGAACTATGTAACGTTGAACTTTAAATCAGGTAATTTTTAATATTTGTAATTTATTTTTTTATTAAGTGATAATGTTCCTTTTTAAACCTTGGTGTATTTCTGTTTTTTCAAAAACTAGCCTGATAAGGATGACGCTAATAGTCATCGAAACGTCACAATTGACCTAACAAATACATTAAAACCTATTCTACGTGTTTTATGTATTTTATGACCTTCCATGGATTGAATTTATTTTCTCTCACATATATATTTACACGGAAGGGAATTTTCTTCTTACTATTAGACTAGCAAGATATTGCGCGCGCGCATGCGCGCGTCTAATTTGTAACGATAAAATGTAAGGCTAATATTAGAATGTATTCCATTCTTTATTTTAAGAAGTAGCTAAGTTTAAAAAGTTATAATCATATTTATTACTAAAAGTAAGTATAATAATTTTTTAAATTTATTAATTTCATAAATCTAACATAAAATCTTTATTTGTTCTTCAAATTCCATGTAAACAGTAAAAGCACATCTTAGTCAAAAGATAAACTTGAAGCAATAACATTTTTTTTTGACATAACCTTGAACATAACCGCATGATTCGTGTATCCTAGGCGTATTTTAGGCTATTGTATTTAAAACGTAATAAATGAAAATATGAAAAAATGAATTTTTTAAAATCTTTGAATTTTCTTTAATGAATAAAAGTATTCTTTTATATTTATTTTATACAATGGAAACAAAACCTTCTTTTATATTATTTTTATAATATTTATTTAAAAATAGCATCCACATTCGACTTCTAATAGTTTTTGAAAATTGTATACATGATTATTATTTAGGATTTCTCCCTCAATGAGAATTTCTAAATCTTTCCTATTCAAACCAAAAAATATTCTTTCTTTTGCAATACCCATCGTATTTTTTTTATGGATTATATAAAGGAGAAATGGATCACGAGGAGTGATAAATCACTTTTTGACATAGCAAGAAGATGCATTTGAATCTTTTTAACAAACTGTTCTGGTTGTTTATCAGATATCATGTTATGATACATATACTAAAAGTTCAAAAAGTCTTATAATTATTAACTTTATTTTGGAAGCAATAAAACAATTCTTTTTTAATTTCGCTCAAAAAATACTCCGAAATTTTTGTGGTGTGCCAAAAATAATACGTTTCTTCTTTAATTTTTTTAATTCGTTACTAACTGAACACATTCGTCAAAGTGTAGCTGTTACCGCAAATGAATATATGTCAATAAAACATGATTCTAAAGCTTATTTTATTTAAATAAAAAAAAAAGAAATCAATCTCTCTCAGTCATTTTGATTTGTCGCGCACATTCTTTTTTGTCGATGTTCGAGGAAAGATAGTTTATTATACTCTATAAATATAACCTAGAGAATATATGTATAAGCATGAAGGGATCAGGGGGTTGCTGATTTATAAAATTTTCCGTTGCTTTGATATTTGAATTTAATTTCTTATTTTTCGGATTTGACGTTGTGAAAACAGCGCCAAAGGTGCCGTTGATTCAGAAACTGCTGGATAGTGGGGTGTCTTACGTAGGTAGGGGGGTAATAATCGGATGATTAATAAAAGTACCTTCCGCACACGCCTCGTTCTCACTTTTGCCGATCCGGTAGATTTGTTAAGTCACCACTACTTTTGCGTGTCGCCGACAGCCAAAAGGTATTTTGTGTTTAATATTTATAAAAATTCATTTGTTAATATCAAGTTATTTTTCTGTTTTTGTTAATTTTTGTTAATTTGTTAGTTTACTAAAATTAATAATTTTAAAATTCCTAAAAGAGTGGCGATTTTTACCTCGTGGGTCGACTTGAGGGAAGCGTGTGTGCGGAAGGCCAGAAGTGCAAAATCTCCAAATTAAAATTGGCAGTTATTGTTCTGAAAATTTGGCCACTGACGACGGAGCCATAATTGCAGTTTAAACTATATTTTGACTGAAAATCCAGATCCGAAAAAGGGGAGGATTATTTCGATTAATCTGAGCCAGCAGTTTCCGAATCAACGTGCAGGTTGAAAGAACCACGCTTCTCAGGCAAACAGTCTACCGGATGGATAAGTTTTGACTATCTTTTATTATATTTATCATTCCTTTATTTGTTAGCACCTTTTGATTCCTTATATGTCGTTTTTGTTTAATTAATTTTACTGATTTGTTGTTAGCGATCCGATTGAGTGAAGGAATGCGAGTCGCGACTTATTATATTATAATTATTTTTGTTAATTACTGACTGAAAATTGAATATATTTCACTTTAAACATTATTTTAATATTCATTTTATGTTATTTATTTATTACCTTTATGTTATTTATTCAACGATTTATATTTCACTTTATATTTTATGCTATTCCTATTAAAAATTTGAATTATCGACTTAAGGAGGTTTCTTATAATATAAATATCTAATTGCTTGATTTCTAATTTTATTTGCTCGCTCTTATTAATTTACCATTTGTCAAAATTAAATAAATCGTTACATATTTTATTGGCGCCCAAACAGGGACATGAACGAGTGTCCGTTTGAAAAGTCTGTTGTTTGTTTAGCGTGAATATTTATCTTATTTTATTGTAGTGCAATAATTATATTTTTTCAGGTTGTTAGTATTTTCTATTTTTGTTGCCGGCTGTGATTTATTTTTTATATTTAATTGATAGTATTTTTATTTCATGTTTTTCAATTTTATGGTGATTATTATTTATTATAGTATATCATTTTTTGAATTATTATTAATTATTGCACTTTAAAATATTTCTATAACTGAGATAAAATTTCCATGATTGGAAAAGATATATCTGAGTGTTTGTCCTTCGAGTTAATTGATTGTTTTGATGATAGTGGCAGCTATTAGTCATTTGATTTCTAAGTTTAATTTTATTTTCGCTTGAATATTTTAATTCAATTTTTAATTTGATGACTGCTCGAACCCCTACGAAAAGGAAAAATAATTCATTCTCAAATATAACGGGTGATCGCGAAGTAATTGTTGTATCGGACGACTTGATTGGCTTAGGTAATAAAATGCCTGTAGATAATGAAAATTTGGAGGAATCTCAATTAAATAAAGATATAATGATTGAACAATTAAAAGCTGAGATTACAAGATTGCGTGATTTAAATAATGTACAAAATGAACAATTATCAACGTTGCGTAGGCAGGTTCCGTCTGGGTCCGGTGGTGGGGATGCTCAGATTTTACAAACCTTGATAAATGGGCTACGTGATACTAGTATGGATATTAAACTTCCTAAATTCGACGATTCTCATGATCCCAAATCATTTTTGGAGAAACTTGAAAAATATTTTAAATTGAAACAAATTCCACAAAATAATCGGGTGGATATTCTTGATGGTGCTTTCGAGGGGCGCGCTAGACTTTGGTTCGAAACACAAAATTTATTAACTTATGAGGATTTTAAAAGGAAATTCTTGTCTGAATTCTTCTCAATACCAATACGAGTACAAATTAAATCGGCCTGGGCTTCTAAACGTTTCGATCCGGCGAAAGATACTTTAAATAATTATTTTTTAAATCAATTGAAAAAGGCAGGGGGTTTTGAACCAAAAATAGAGACGTATGAATTACATTATATGATAATCCAACAATTACCTCTTCGGATCCGCGAATTGATGGCCACTATCGATTTTAATGATTTAAACAAAATTCTTAGTTCGTTGTCCCAGTTAGATTTGACGTTTCACGATAAACAAAAATCGATTAAAAATAATACTTCACAACGTTTTGATAATACTTATTCGCGTCAAAATGAAAATCAAAATTACAAGCCAAAGGCGCAAGAAATACGAATTGGTCAGAGATTGGAAAATTGTCAATGCAATTGTAAAAAGGATCTTTCTTCGAGCAACGTATCTAGTTCTGCCGTTAACACGAATTATCGTTCAAGTTTTAATTGGAGAGATCGTGAGCCTTTTGTAATTCCCAATTTATCAATCCCGCCACCATTAATGATTAATAATTTATCATATGAGAGTTGTAATTATTTTACTAGTAATCAGTTATTAGTTACTGAACTAGTAAGTGACGTGGCGACGGATAATAAATCGTCACGCCTTACCGATTTATTTGATTTTGACGATCTGGGACAGGATTTAGGAATTTCTGAGAATCCAGTTGGAGAGAAGGTTCAATCGTGTCATCCTTTGTGCCCTCGACTTATCGTTGATATGTTTGCGGTTCCGGCTCGAGCTCTGATTGATACCGGTAGCCAAATAACGGCTATCTCCGAATCGTTTTATGGTTATTTATCTTTACACGGTAAATTCGATGAACTGCCAGTTTCTAATATCATTTTGTATACTGCCATCGGTCGAAAACCAACTACAATTAAAAAACAGGTTAGCTGTGTCATCTCTATTGGGAGATATAATGTTAGATCAAATTTTTTAGTCGTGCCTAATTTGTCGAATGTTATTATTATCGGAAATAATTGGTTGATGAGAAATAAAGCCATTATTGATTATGAAAAATTTGAAATTGTTATTCAGGGAAATAAAATGCCGGAATCAAGAGTATTATTTAGCAAAGATTTTCCAGAGCGAGTAATTTGTCAAAATAACGATCAAATTAAATATATTCAATCTTTAGAATTATATGGATTTCGGGGTCAATTGTGTCAGTTTTCTGATCGGGCTTGTTCATCAGCTGATGGTGAAGATAATAATGATTATATTTCTTGGTTGTTTTCTGAGGAGCACAGGGGGTACGATGAATCGAGTATCACTTTTTTGGAGGGTCACCGCAATCGCGTTCATGTGGATGAGGATCTTCTGCTGCATGAATGTCCTGAATCCAATGTCGTTCTTGGTAATGTTGTCTATGAGAGTGATTTTAATCCGGATGATCCGTCTCATACAAGGTTCCTTGATGATTTGGAATTCAGCGACTGCAATGCATTGGCTAATCAAAGTGAGTCGTATCTCTTTATTGATCGACTTTGTGAGGTGGCATCAGAGCTGACAGAGTTAAATTCTGATGAAAGAAATATATTTGTGGAAACTATGTCCAAATATGAATTGCTTTTCACTCCGAAGCTCGTCAGTGCTGATGTTGTTCCCTATAAATTGAAAGTAAAGCCCAATCAGGCAGTTATTCGAAAGTCTTATCCCGTTCCCATTGCATATCGGCCGAAAGTTGATCAAGCGATAAGGGAGATGTTAAAAAATGGAATCATTCAGGGCTCAGATAGTCCATATTGTAATCCGGTTCGTATTGTCATGAAAAGCGATGACTCGGTTCGGGTATGTCTGGACGCACGGTATATTAATTCGATTTTGGAGTCTGATCACGAATCCCCGCCCCTGATCGGAGAGTTGATACAAAAATTTCACGGAGTTAATTTCATGTCGACAACAGACTTTGCTGCAGGGTATTGGCAAGTGCCTTTAGTTAGTGAAAGTAGAAAATATACGGCATTTCTATATAATTCGAAGATGTATGAATTTTGTCGACTTCCATTTGGGTTGAAAACGGCAGGGTCTATTTTCATGCGTGTTCTGAGATCGGCTCTGGATGACGAATTTGATGACACCTTGACGACATATGTTGATGACTTTTTATACGCGACACCTGGTACATTTTTTGATCATTTGAAAGGGTTATGTAAGGTCTTTGATATTTTGCAACAAAAGCGATTTACTCTTAATTTGAATAAATCTAAATTTTTCCAAAGGGTTATTCGTTTTTTGGGACATGAGATTTCGGTTGATGGGGTCCGACCTTTAACAGATAAATTGCAGAACATTCTGGATTTCTCAAAACCATCAAATCGAAAAGAATTACAGCAATTTATTGGTATCTGTACGTATTATCGACAGTTTACAGTAAAGCATGCTGAATTGATTGCACCTTTTCGAGATTTGCTGAAAGAGAAAAATCCTTGGCAATGGACTGATAGTCATGAGCAAGCTTTTCTAAATATGAAAGCTGCGTACGTCAACTGTATTCAGTTAAAACATTATATTCCTGATCAAATGTATCATTTGCAAACTGACGCGTCAAATATTGGCATCAGCGGTGTTTTGTATCAGAAGGATAGGGAGGGTAATTCTGGCGTCGTGTCATTGGTTAGTCGGTGTTTAAATGAAGCTGAGGTTCACTATTCAACAACAGAGAAGGAACTCCTTGCCATAGTTTATTCTGTTACGAAATTGAGGTTTTATTTACTGGGCACTAAGTTTCTGATTATCACGGATCATAAGGGACTTGTTTTTTTGAATACTACTCCATATTTGAATTCTAGATTAATACGGTGGAGTCTGCTCCTCCAGCAATATGATTTTGACGTTGACTACTGTAAGGGTGGGGATAATTTGATCGCAGACTTTTTTAGTCGGAACCCTAATGGCAAATTTGAATCACCTCAACACGATTACTTGTCAATCGATGTTCTTGAAGATCAGGGTGGAAATAAGGAATATCGTATCTGTGGATTCACGGGAATTGATAAAAATTTGCGAGAGTCTCTAAAAAATCTAGCAGTTTTGCAACGGCGAGATACATTTATAAATGGACTAATTATGCAACTGGAAAATGGCAATGAGAAGAATCACTTTGTCTTGAACGAAGATATTCTTTTTTATTATGATAAGCGTCTGGGATCCTGGCGGGTCGTAATTCCTGATGTTTTAGTAAAAGATATTATTGATTGCGTCCACTCTAAACTAGGACACCCGGGTGTTTATAAGACCAGTGCATATATTCGCCAATTTGATTTTTGGAGGTCCGTGAATCGACAGATAAAGAGGTTCGTTTTAGCCTGTGATTTGTGCCAGCGAGTGAAAAGCCCTAATACTAATATGAAGGGGCCAATGGGGAGGGTTGAGTCATCGGGTCCGGGTGATTTGGTCAGTGTTGACTTTTATGGACCGCTTCTACGGTCTATTGGAGGAGTAGAATATATTTTTGTGTTGATAGATGTGTTCTCGAAGTATGTTAAGCTATACCCAATAAAACGTGAAAAAACCGAGATTATTCTTGGAAAATTATTTAATCAGTACGTTCCGGAAATGGGCAAACCTAAGCGTATAATTTCAGATCATGGTACCCAGTTTACCTCTCCAAAATGGGCCAATAGCTTGCGAAAAAATGGAATCTGTGTTGTTTTCTCTTCGATAAGGCACCCTCAGAGCAACCCTGTCGAAAGAGTTATGCGCGAGCTGGGGAAATTTTTCCGAATTTTGTGTTCCGATCAGCACACTCGTTGGGGGAAGTGTTTACCGGAAATTGAGTTCTTTTTGAATATCACGACACACATGAGCACAGGTTTTTCACCCAGTGAGCTGCATTTTGGTAAGGCACGAACTGATGAAATTCTTAATATTATTAATTTCCCGGAGTCCAATGATATTTCAAGGGATATGAAAATTTATTTGGCAAAAAATCGGTTAAAGAGGGGTTTTGAGCTTCGAGCGCGTTCCCGGGGAGCACCATCGGGAATATCCTTGAGGATTGGTGATTTGGTTCTTTTGAGAGTACCCAAATTGTCAGATGCGTATAAAAAAGTAACAAGGAAGTTTTTCCATTTATATTATGGACCGTATACTATAGTTCGCGATTTTAAAAATAATTCCTATGAATTGGCTGATCCTGAGAATGTCGAGCGTATTATCGGAATTTATAATCGAAGCAATTTGAAAAAATATATTAGGTTTGATGATTAATTTTGAGTATCCCCAATCGCGGATCGGTGGATCTTTGATTGTCGTTAATGTCGAGTATGCGGTGATCAATTCCAATATGATGAATTGTATGTAATTATGACGAACGTATAACTATGTGTTTCCTTATGTATTAATATAAAAAATGACAGAGAACACATGTCGATTTCAGTCTTACCATTTAAATATTCTATCATATGGATATTGCGCTTAATCACCGATTTCATTGATAGGATGATCGTTTGCGTGAGTTGTGAGTTGATTTGAAAGGGCAAGCACTCAAAATGTGATCTGTAAAATTTTATATGTGTGGGTTATATGCTTTGAAATTTTTTATTGTAAAATTCAAACCCCAGGGGGTAATGAAGGGATCAGGGGGTTGCTGATTTATAAAATTTTCCGTTGCTTTGATATTTGAATTTAATTTCTTATTTTTCGGATTTGACGTTGTGAAAACAGCGCCAAAGGTGCCGTTGATTCAGAAACTGCTGGATAGTGGGGTGTCTTACGTAGGTAGGGGGGTAATAATCGGATGATTAATAAAAGTACCTTCCGCACACGCCTCGTTCTCACTTTTGCCGATCCGGTAGATTTGTTAAGTCACCACTACTTTTGCGTGTCGCCGACAGCCAAAAGGTATTTTGTGTTTAATATTTATAAAAATTCATTTGTTAATATCAAGTTATTTTTCTGTTTTTGTTAATTTTTGTTAATTTGTTAGTTTACTAAAATTAATAATTTTAAAATTCCTAAAAGAGTGGCGATTTTTACCTCGTGGGTCGACTTGAGGGAAGCGTGTGTGCGGAAGGCCAGAAGTGCAAAATCTCCAAATTAAAATTGGCAGTTATTGTTCTGAAAATTTGGCCACTGACGACGGAGCCATAATTGCAGTTTAAACTATATTTTGACTGAAAATCCAGATCCGAAAAAGGGGAGGATTATTTCGATTAATCTGAGCCAGCAGTTTCCGAATCAACGTGCAGGTTGAAAGAACCACGCTTCTCAGGCAAACAGTCTACCGGATGGATAAGTTTTGACTATCTTTTATTATATTTATCATTCCTTTATTTGTTAGCACCTTTTGATTCCTTATATGTCGTTTTTGTTTAATTAATTTTACTGATTTGTTGTTAGCGATCCGATTGAGTGAAGGAATGCGAGTCGCGACTTATTATATTATAATTATTTTTGTTAATTACTGACTGAAAATTGAATATATTTCACTTTAAACATTATTTTAATATTCATTTTATGTTATTTATTTATTACCTTTATGTTATTTATTCAACGATTTATATTTCACTTTATATTTTATGCTATTCCTATTAAAAATTTGAATTATCGACTTAAGGAGGTTTCTTATAATATAAATATCTAATTGCTTGATTTCTAATTTTATTTGCTCGCTCTTATTAATTTACCATTTGTCAAAATTAAATAAATCGTTACAAGCAAAACATAAAGTAAATAGAAGAATAGATATAGATATAATAGAATGATCCCAAGTAGAATCTAAACCAGAATCCATCCATGGCCCATCTATGGAAGCCATGTTCCATGTGTGGGCCATACATGGCCGCCTTGCATGGCCCATAGGAGTTTTGTAACATTACGCCGCAGTTTTGCCCGACATCCTAATTTTAACGAGATTACACATCCTAGTCGTTTCTAACGTCCATATTCTATCCTGCGTTGTCCAGGTATCGAAAAAACAACTTTTATATAAATAAAGGAAACCCTGATCAGGGTACTATGCACTAGGTACTAAAACAACATCTTCTTCTGGTATTTCCTGTTCAAAATCAAAGCAAAAACAACATCCATTGGGTACCAGTTGATGCCGTCATCCTAACAATTATTTAAGGTGATCTGGGTATCAAATTAACATATTCTCCAAGAATTTTTTCAGGAAATTGTAATTTTATATTATTTCTAATGTGTTTAAGTGGATGCCATCATCCTAATACATTAATACAGTGCTCTAGGTGTGAAATCAACATCTTCTCCTAGGAAATTTTAAGAAGACTAAAAATTTATAACCTTTTTTGCATTTTTAAAAGGATATCGTCATCCTGACAAATAATTTTATTAATCTAGGTAATTACGAAGTCATTTCTCCTGGGAATTCCAGCTGAAAATTAAAAAGTATATTTTATTTATCATACACAAAAGATTCCCGCCAACCTAACAAATCGATTAACTGATCTGGGCAAGGATCTAGGTGTGAAATCAAAATTTTCTACGAGGAATTTTTCAGGAAACCCGAAGATCATATCTGTTATGAAGCATTTGTGCAGATATGACTTCATCCTGGCACAAAGTTTATTAATCTATGCAATGATTACTTAAAGTGTCCAGGAAATGTTACAGGAAATACCAGAAGAAGATGTTGTTTTAGTACCTAGTGCATAGTACCCTGATCAGGGTTTCCTTTATTTATATAAAAGTTGTTTTTTTCGATACCTGGACAACGCAGGATAGAATATGGACGTTAGAAACGACCAGGATGTGTAATCTCGTTAAAATTAGGATGTCGGGCAAAACTGCGGCGTAATGTTACAAAACTTGAATGGGCCATGCATGGCGGCCATCTATGGCCCCCGTTTGTAAGTATGTCAAAACTGTGGCGATTTCTACTTGGGATATAATAGAATTTTTAATATCAAAATGTAAATTCTATTAATAAATTAAGAAAATTAATTTTTACTAAGAAAATGGGAACATTTATTTGAAAATTTAAATCTTAGGGTTCCTGATTTTACTAATCCGCCATTTTAGATCCGCCATGCTATTTTGAGTTCTTAAATATTGACTCCAAAACCTTCACTACTTGCAATTTTACTATTATCTGAAATAAGAGTGAAATGACATAAGTAATTACTTAACAAAATTGTCTGTAAATGTTCTCTCATTACTGCATGATTAGATACTACACTTTCAGGTTTAAAATTACAATATACAGAAGTTGCAAAAGTAATTGCATAAACACCACAATCCACATAATTGGGTTGTTTTTGAACAGTGGGAAAAACTACATTAGGTGTAAAACGGATATAATCTAGCAAGATATTGACATTGATCATTATTTAAAAATTTATTATTCATGCTGTCATAAACAAAGAGAGTATTTGAATCATAGTAAGTACAAATCCAGTGACCTTTTTTTTTGAACCACTGAATAGGATTTGAATATGTTTCTTATCTTTTCTAATGGGTTTAACTTCATCCAACATTTGTAAATAACCCACATTTTGCATTTGAAAATGACCACCAGAATCGACTTCTAATAGTTCTTGAAATTTGTAAATGTGATTATCAGTAAGCATTTCTCCCCGAATAAGAATGTTTTGATCTTTTTCATATAATATAAAATATATTTTTTTATTTGTAGAATCCATTTTATTCTTTTTTACCAAAACATATTATATTATAAATTATGAAACTTTTGAAACATTTCATGCAATTCATAAGATTTTAGAATTTTGAAACATATGCAACCAGTATAGTATGAATTTCTCTTCTCCAGTGGGACCTAAAAAAAAAGGAAAGTTATTTACATAAAAATTGATTTCATCTTTATGCTATTTAAAAAACCCTGCTGGATAAAGTAAATACGTTTTTTATAAACATACTTTATTGTAATTTCAGGATACAAACGTTTCATATATATAAAATATAGGGACCCAAGATGAACACCCTTTTGATTTATTACTCTTGAATCAAAACCGAATAAAATATTTTATATTAAAAATTAAATTAATTTAATTGTTTTATTTATTAAGAAATAGCATTCCTAAATACTTCAATTTAATAGGTTCACAGTAAAAAGTAATAAGATATCGAAAACTATCGATAGGTATATCAAATTCTTTAACGATAACATCACATTTTGTGTTGGAAAATAATAGTATATTAAGCAACAAGGGGTTAAAGGCAGCCATTTGTTTACGCTGATGTTTGTGTACGAGTGACAGTCGAGGGCGAAACACGAGACAAAACGAGTACAGAAACATCATTGTAATCAAATGGGACTGACTTTAAACCCGTGTTGCTTACGATACTTTTTATTCCAAAGGCACAAAAGAGGTGCTTTTAAATGCTTGTTGGTTTAGGGTTGAAATGCGTTCGTTTGTTTGATCGTATGAAAATGGCGTTCATGTTTTCCCTAAGGAAAAAAATGCATGGATGAGCTGTTCAATTTTCCCTAGAGAAAAAATGGACGCCATTTTCACACGGCCGAACAAATGAATGCGTTTAGACCCTGCCTACAGGCATCTAAAAGCGCCATGTTTGTGCCTGTGGGATAAAAAAAATTTTAATTGGTCTAAAAAATTATTGAGAAAAGTGTAAAATCGAAAATATGAAAATAAATACATTGAGATTTTGGGCCTGTCCATCTTAGGGTACATGACACAATTTTTTTATTCCCAGTAAAATTTTCTATACAAACACAAAATTAGTAAAATCATTTTAAAACATTATTATACGATAAATAAAGAATATTATAACGTTAAGTACTCATTCAGAATTATGAATTTAAATAAATTTACCAAATTAAGAAAAAAATAAAAAAATAAATGTCAACTACACCTCAATGACACCTTACATTAATATAATAAAAAATAATTTAAAAAAATCTTAAATAACCTTAAACCCCTTGAAATATCCCATTGATTTTACATGGGAAAACGCACTTTTTCGCAAATTCGCTGCCAAATTCTCAAAAATTACTCAAAATAGCAATACAGTGAATCACATCTTGAAAAGTCCTCAAACAACAATATTCCATAATTTATTAATATTAACTATTTTTTATAGGGTTATAAACAACCCCCATAAATGCAAAAAAATTACAAATTTGTTTAAATTACAAATTAATAGTTTCTTAAGGATTTTTTAACAAAATTGTTACATATTGTCAATTTACGAATGTTTATAGATATTTTTAAGTATTTTTCATTTGTTTGAACAATTTATTATTGTTAATTTACAGCTTTTATTCAAATAAACCTAGCGAGTTGTACTTTTCTTTTACTTTACTATTTTTTACATTTACATTTAAAAATAGTATTTAGTAAAGTTAACCACAACAACAATTTGCAATTGTTTAAACAAATTATTGTTAATAATAATTAACTTTTTGACAAATGCACCTAGAAAGACCCAACTTTTTCCTAATTTTACAAATTAATGGGCTCTGGTTAGAAAAAGAAAAATTATTTACTATAAATTATTATTTTTAATTTGTTTAAACAATTTATTATTATTAATTTACAGCTATTATTCAAATAAAACTAACAAGTTGTAGTTTTCTCGGTCTTATATATTTTTTATATTTAAAATGAAAAAATAATTCAGTTAAATTAACCACAACAACAGTTTGCAATCGTTTAAACAAATTATTGTTATTAATAATTAATTTTTTACAAATAAACATAAAAGAATACAATTTTTTCCTAATTTTACAAATAAATAGGCTCTAGTTAGAGTAAGAAAAATTATTCACTAGAAGTTAATATTTTTACATTGTTTAAACAATTTATTATTGTTAATTTATAACTATCATTGAAATAAGCCTAGCGAATTCTAGTTTTTCTGACTTACTTATTTTTTATATTAAAAATAAAAAATGGATTTAATAAAAATAACCACAACAACAATTTGCAATTGTTTAAACAAATTATTGGTTAATAATTATTTATTCCTTATAAATGCACCTAGAAAGACTAAAGTTTTTTTAATTTTACAAATAAATGGGCTCTGGTTAATGTAGGAAAAATTATTGACTATAATTTATTATTTTTACTTTGTTTAAACAATGTATTGTTCATGTAAAACTTATATCCTAACACTCCTAGCGATTTGTAGGTTTCTTACCTTAATAACTTTTTAAATTGAAATCAGTAAGCTGTTCTGCAAAATTATCTGTAGCCACAACTTTTAAAATTGTGCAAACCAATTATTAATTGATAATAATTATTGATTCTATATAAATGATCCTTGAGTGACAAAGGTTGCAGTTAATTTTGCCGAAAATCTTGTAGTATTAAGTATAAACAATTAATAGGATAGTAAAAATTAAATTTCACTGAGAGTTTTAGGATAAAAGTTCAAACTAAACCATTATAAATTTTTTAAACACAGTAAAAATGATAAATTATGACAAATAATTTGCGTTATTTTCTAACCAGAGACCATGAATTTATAAAATTAGGAAAAAGTTGTGTCTTCCTGGGTGCATTTGTAAAGAATTAGTTATTATTAACAATAATTTGTTTAAACAATTGCAAATTGTTGTGGTTAATTTTAATAAATTATTAAATAAATTATGGAATATTGTTTTACTGTACATTTTTGGACCACCCTAATAAACAAGTAAAATTACTTACCTGTCCGTCCGCTCTGTGCCTTCTTAGTGATCGGACGTGTTTTTATTTTGCTCCTTGAGCCATTTGTTTTGACTTTGTCGATACTCGTTACGAAGTGCCTTGCAGTGTCTGTTTTCTTTGCTTACGGGTGTGAAGTGAATTTATTAGAAAATGAGTGAATTAATTTCCGATTCGAAGGATGATTTGCAATCTTTGATTTTAAACCTTTCCAAGGAAATAAAATTACTTTCAACGTCTCATGATGAACTGAAAACAGAAGTAAAAACTTCCTGCAAAGCCTCAACTGACGTCTC
Organism: Ganaspis brasiliensis; assembly: GCA_037103525.1. Taxonomy (NCBI): domain Eukaryota; kingdom Metazoa; phylum Arthropoda; class Insecta; order Hymenoptera; family Figitidae; genus Ganaspis; species Ganaspis brasiliensis. The sequence goes on from JAZKLR010000747.1 coordinate 715,616, forward strand.
TATTGCTGTTTCATCTCTCTCTTACAACGTTTCGAAACTTGAGGATGAATTAAACTCGCTTAAATATAATGCCAGAGCGAACAACATTATTATTTTTAATTTAAATTTAAGCGAGGAAGAAAAAAGAGATTTGTTTTCTACCATGCAGAAAATTTTCCAGAGTGTAGATTTGAATATCCCAGATTTAGCAATAGCAGATGTTTACTTTCTAGGTAAACAAAATCAAAAATATCCTCTCATTGTCAAGTTTATCGCTATACGCTGGGTCAAATTAATTTTCTCCAAAGTGAAGCAATTTCGGGATTTAGATCTTGTTATCTTCAACGATCGTTCTCCGGAGGAAAGAGCAATCCGGAAAATTTTAGTGGACCATGCACAAAAATTCAAAAAATCTGGAGCAGAGGTGAAAATCAAAAGATCTTCTTTAATTGTAAATGGCAAAGAAATTAATTTTACTGATATTCAGCCTCAATCAAAAATACCAGTTATCGACCCCCCGCATACTCTCGTCAATCCAAAGGAGACTTCCACCCAAAACTCTGCATGGCTTGGTAATAAGGGTAATAAAAGAGTACGTTCACATAGAATGTCTGTAAGTGACTCAACACCAAATAAATCCATGCACCAATATCTGCGCTCTGGGTTTTGCTCCCTGGTAAATGAGGAAACTTCACTAGATAACTGCTCTAAAACTCCCAGGCTCGACGTGTGACGGAATGGTCCCTACGATTCAGCCACCTCTGACTTCAACGACCTTCAGGAAGGAAATTCCAACACTTCTTTTTTACCTTCTTTCAATATATTTTTTTGGAACGAACATGGTCATTCAAATATGGAAGATATTGTAAGTGTTGTGGGAATCAACGACATTCTTTGTATCTACGAGACCTGGTTGGACTCTCCTGTCTGCTATTCTTCCGGGATTTTTAAAAACTACACAGTGTTTCATTCACCGGCCACGAGAGTGGCAGCTAAAGGCAGGGCCAGCGGAGGTATTATGATTCTTTTAAATAAATTTAGATTCTCAGCGGAAGCGTTATATATTACGAAAAATTATTTAATTGTAAAAGTTTCTTCAGATACATTCACGTTTATTCTCGGAGCTGTTTACCTTCCCCCCGACTCAGACCTTGATGCTTTTATTGCGGATTTTGATTTCGTTCTTAATTTAATTCACGCCAATTTATCAGATTTTCCTATTTTTATTGGAGGAGATTTTAACTGTAGAATTTCAGATTTTAATTGTATTGACAGGAATATTTTTATGAACAACGACTCATTTTTTCCACATAGAACCTCCTTAGATTCTTTTAAATGTAATAAGCGTAGGAGTCTCGTGGAATTTATGGAGAGCCATGAATTTTTTGTATGTAACGGCCATACTTACAGCGATTCTCCTTCTCAATACACTTTTCGTAACCAAAGAGGTGGTAGTGTAATTGACCTTCTTTGGTGCTCCTTAAGCTGTCTTCCTGTTTTGAGTGACTTTCAAGTTTATCACTGGAAGACATTATCTGACCATTTTCCGGTTGTTATCACCATTTTAAAAGAAATCATTCCGGTAAACAAAAATTTAGAAATTAACGATTCGGTTGATAAATTCATTTTTAATCATAATAGAGTGGAAGAATACGAGAACTGTATGAGATGGAGAGATGAGGTTTCTATGCTCGATGATGATGTCGAAATTTTAAATGATAGACTCTTATCTACAATTAAATCTGTAGCAATGAATCTGGATATGCATAAAAAGTACTGTTTCGATACCCCTTTGTCAGTTTCATTTAGAAAGAAACATTGGTTTGATGATTCATGTATGGCAGCGAAAAGAGAATTATATTCAACCTATAATATCTGTAAATTTAATAACTTTCAAAACGATTATTATTTGGCTTATAAATCCTCAAAGATATCTTACAAAAAATTGTTGAAAAATAAAAAACTCAATTTTGATAAAAAAATAATTGATGAATTGGCTTCAACTCGTGACTCGGCCTCGTTTTGGTCTATTATAAATAATTCTCGCGTCTTGTCTTGAAAGCCTTGCCTAATCAACGTAGATGGTTGGAACAATTATTTGGTCGCAGCCTTTCCTTTCAAGCCACCTCCTGTTATACAGTTTCCATCCACTTTTCATCCTTTTCTAGATCAGCGGATTGAGGAATCTGAGATTAGAGCTAGTTTGAGAAGATGTAAGAATGCGAAGGCAGCGGGCTGTGATGGAATCAATTACAGTTTCTTAAAGAATTTACCAGATAATTGGATCTTATTTCTTGATCATTTCTTTAATAAAATTTTAGATTCTGAAACTGTTTCTAGGGCCTGGGGTGATCTTAATTTATTCATGTTACATAAGAAGGGAAACACTTCTGATTCTCAAAATTATAGACCCATATCTCTCGTTAATTGTTCAGCTAAAATATTTACAAATATATTACATAATAGAATATCTAAGTGGACTACAGATCACAATGTAATTCCGGAATTTCAATCTGGCTTTAGAGGGAAGAGGGGCTGTATTGACAACCTTTTTTCCCTCTTAGCAGCCATTCAAATTCACCTCAGACACCCTAGGAAAGTTGTCTACGCAGCCTTCATCGATTTTAAAAGCGCCTTCCCATCCGTAGATCACAATTTGTTATGGCATAAACTGAATAGGGTTGGTATTAGCTCTAAATTAATTCGAATAATAGCAAATTTTTATAAAAACGCTTCCGCTTCTATTAAATATGACGGAGCTCAGACCGACTCGGTTAGGATTTCTCAGGGAGTCCTTCAGGGCGACGTTTTGAGCCCACTATTGTTCTCCATTTTTATTCATGACCTGGAACAATTTTTGATTGAGCAAGGCTGCAGAGGCTTAGCTATAAGCACGTTGTGTGAAGTCCTTCTCCTGGCATACGCTGACGACTTGGTTCTCCTTTCGGATACTCTAACAGAATTATCCAGAAAGTTGGAGGCACTGCGCCTGTACTGTGAATTGAATAAATTAACGATTAACGCCGATAAAACGAAAATTGTAATTTTTCATGAAGGGGGTAACTCGCGCGTTAATCATTTTAAGTCTTTTAGTTGCGGCAATTTGAGGATCGAAGTCGTCAAACAGTATGTTTATGTAGGGGTAACCTTTTTGAATTCGTGCTCCTTTGGCGTTGCCGCGAGTAATTTTTCTAGCTCAGCCAACTCCGCGACTGGTGCGACTATGCAAATAATACACAAGTCCAAGGCTGACTCATGGCGATCGTATATTAATCTTTTCGATAGTTTGGTGTGTAACTCACTTTTGTACGGGGTTCAGATATGGGGTCATAATCACTTGGATCTGCTCGAGAGGATGCAGCTCGGCTTTTTTAAAAGACTGTTATTTCTTCCGCGGTCAGTTCCCGGTTATGCTATTCGTCTCGAAACTGGCAGACTTCCTCTGTCATTTGCTATTCTCAGGAGGACACTGTCTTGGATTAACAAAATTTGCGATATGGATATTTCTCGGTACCCAAGACAGTGTCTTTTTCGTCTAGCGGAATTGACGAGCTCGGGGGCTGCCAGCGGAAGATTTAATTGGTTCTATAATCTGAAGCACTTTTTGGAAGAGGGGGGGTTATGGATATGGATATGGATTCTAGAAGTAACTCTAATAGTCTTCAGATCTGGCCTTTTCTTTTTCTGAGATTTGGAACTCAGGATTATCTCTTCGGCAGAATGAGACTTGAATTGAGGAGAGTTTTTGCCCAGGTGCGCCTTTCGAGCAGATACTCATTTTATTTTCGTTTGAACGATTTGACACTTGTTCTGAATCCCCAAGACAATTGTATTTTTTGTAACTCTCGGAGTCTGGACATTCATCATTTTCTGATTGACTGCCCACGCTTTGAGGACATAAGACAGTCTTTTTTTCCATCGCTTTTAGAGTGCGGCTGCCGTGAGTCATTCTGGAAAAATGTGCTCTCTGCTCGTGACATTACAACTATAAAAAAATTCGTAGTTATGTTTACTAATATGTCTGCAATTTATTTGTCCTAATTTTACCTCTTGTTGATGTCACGAGAGCGCCAGATGCGTTAAAGTATTTCACTAATCGATAGTTTAAACTGTTTGTACTGCTGTTCGTTTATTTTAAACTTTGTTCATTCTCTCGATTGATTGTATCATTCATTATCAGTATGTATCACATTAAACATGTATTGCTGATGTCTGTAAGGACCGTAGGGTCTATTAAATAAATAATCAAATCAAATTATTACTTATCTGTCAAAAATTTATCTTAGATCCTCTTCGCGTTGACTCAGGACGATCTTTTCACTCGGCCTTACAAAACAAAACTATCCCCTCTCATCAACATCATTTTTAAAAATGAGGCGAACCTTACCCACAGAAATTACCAATCGAATCATTTGGTAATTTTAAGTAAACGCCCAGAATACCCTTACTCCTTAAAGGTAAAGACAAGGTTAATAATCGCCTCATTGTAATTTTGACAAAAGGCTAATAATGAGGTTATTGTAATTTCGACAAATGGCTAATAATGATCTCTTTGTTATTTGGACAAAAGGAGAACAATAGACTCATTGTAATGCAGACAAAAGGAGAACAATAGGAGAACAATGCCAAATCTCCGCCCATTTTGAAACAAAACTTTTCAGCTAAAGGGAAAAGGGACACTGTCAATTTTGACAAAAGGCTAATAATGAGCTCATTGTTATTTGGACAAACGGACAACAATAGATTCATTGTAATGCAGACAAAAGGAGAACAATGCTAAATCTCCCCCCATTTTGAAACGAAAATTTTCAGCTAAAGGGACACTGGCAAATTATTATATAGGATAGGGATATTATTTGTAATGGGGAGATGCTGAATGACAATATCATGTACAAGATAAAGTCTCTACTTACATCCTTTATTGGAAGTTAAATCAGGTGGTAGTATGGAAATACAAGTTCCAGCATATTTACAAATCTTATATGAACTAAATGCAATTGATGAAAATAAGTCACATATTTAAATACTGTTTCGTGGGACTCCTGATAAGGGTAATTGGATATGCACTTATTATAATGTGAATTAACTTTTTGTTTATGACAGTCCTAATGGAGAACGCTTATGGGAAGATTCCAGTGATTTGAAGGTTCTTTTCAAAGATTTTTTTTATAAAAAAATATTTATTGCATACATTTTTTTTACAATAAAATACAACTCTTAAAGTAATTAAAAACATTTTTTTTTAAAGTAGTCTTAGAAAATGGCTGCCGAAAATGATCCTCTCTAAAAGTTATTAACACTTTTTCTCTGCAACGGTTAATGTGAAATAAAAAAAATTAAATAGTTTTTCTACAACAGTATGTGTCCAAACTCAACTAAACTGCTGTTTTTTATGCACTTGTGTCTAAAATAGTACATTATGATACAAGTGCAGTAATTTGGCTATTCCTAGAGTGCGAGGTTTACAACACGAGCCGAAGGCGAGTGTGGTAGCTCACACTCCTAGGAATCGACAAATTATCCGCCCGCGTGTCATACGTGGTATGGAGCATTACTCCAGTAATGCTTGTCAAACATTCCTGACAACCTTATTATTCGTTTCTCATTATAAATGTTCTACAATATCAGATGTCGCGTATCGCGTGTGTTTTGAACATGTTTCACGTTTTAAAAAATTTCTGCCTTTTGAAATAATTTGAACCCTGAAAAGGGCCTGTTAAAAGATGAATTTTAGTTCGCGGTGTAACTGTAGCTTTTAATTTAGTGTAACTCGGTATCACTTACCAGTAATCGACATTGTTGACATTTAACCTAACCGCAAAATGTCAATTGCTTAAAGTTGTATAATAAATAGCTTTAAATTTGATTTTTTTCATTTTTTTGTTGAAAAGGGGCTCTGCCTCCCGAACCCCCAGCGGCGCCAAAAGCTACTCCGTCGGCTTATCAGTGGTTTTTAGTTTTAAGTGTTTTAAGGTAATTCCAGAATGCGAGTCTTTTCAACGTCCACGCATCGATAGCGACGCGTTGATCCATTGTTAAACAGTGAAATAATAATTATAAAGTTCGGGTCTCTTCTTAGACACAAACTGTTGCAGAAAATAGTGTGTGCTATACGTGCGCAACTAGGGAAATATCGACTCGTGTGATTGCCGCCAAACTTAACACAAGTCTCGATTCCCCTATTTTAAATTATTAATAACTTTTTTAAATATTAATGGATCTTAATAATCCTAGTTTACACGGAAACTACACATTCAAGGAAGATGCTGTCCAAATTTCAAGTTATTTCGTTGAATAGTGTCAAAATAAGAGTGTAAACAAGTTGAATAAAATATGCAGTTTCGAAAAAAACGCGTTTAAAGTTTGAACAGTGCCGGTTTTAGGGGGGGGGGGGGGGTGTCGAGCCGGGGCAACCGTCCCGGGGCGCCGCGGCATTCCTTAGGTTTCAAGTTGGTATACATTGGTGAAGTCCCAAGTAGTGCAAAGTACAAAATGGAAAAAAGAAAATTTCAATGATTGTGCTGTCGTTCGAAGCAAAAATTTAGTTAAGTTCTATTTTTTCGAAAAATTAGTTTTAATATCAGTGGATTCGTAAGAAAAAATTTTGTCTGATAGTATTATTAAAATATTTTTATTTCAATTATTTCTTGCAAAATATAATTATAAAATTGTTATATAGGAAATGAGTTTTGATCCTTTATCCTAATTGGTACTTTGGAATACATCGATATTATTATTTATTTTGCCACAATAGGATCTGGTACGATGTTGGTTTTTTAAAAAATAGTAATAATCATTTTAATTGTTGTCGCCTACGTTTCGGTCTCTGATTGATTAAGAAACAAAAACTCAGTCAAGTCAACTTGGGCGCTTCTATTCTCAAAAACGTAGTCGAGTTAACAGAATTCTGCTTTCGAAGAGTGTCATGAGGGAAAAGTCCCATGACTTTGTTCTGCGTTGCGTTGTAATTAGAAAGAATAAGACACAGATATACTTTTTCTTTGTTTATCTCATTACAACGCAACGCAGAACGGAGTCATGGGACGCCCATACTGCAATGTTCATGTTTAATACAGAAATTTCTCAGGAAAGACATAACTAAGGTTTTTTAAAGTTCTTTCTATACGTATGGTGGCCGAGGGGTTTAAGTTCTTAGACTAAGAGGTTCTTAGACTCAAGTTTAAGTTCGAATCCCGTTTGCAAGAATTTTTTTTTAATAATGTGTTTAATTTCAATAATGTACTTTGGTGTGTTCGCACGTGCGTTCGCACAACTCACATATGAACTTATATAAGAACGCTGTTTCAATATCATATTGAGTAACATTATAGGCGACACATGGCCGAACTTAACATAAGAACTTACATGCGATCGTACATATGTTCTCACATCAGATCTTATACGAGATCTTAGCTGTGTCACCTGAGATCTTATATGAGTACATACGTAAGTACATACTGTAACCGTTCTCTCTCTGACACACGCAACTCGTAGCGACAATGCGTGCGAGAGAGAAAGGTTATTGAGACACATATACTGACTTATCACAATGGCGGCTATCCGATCCCGACTTGCAAGCCTTACGCTTTCAGCTTGCGAGACTCCCGCGAAGCCCGTTTAAATTTGTAACTGCACCATGTGCAACTATGCACCCGAGCTTCCTCCGGAGTTGAGATCTCCCGGTGTGGTGTTGGCTGGCTAGCCCTCGAACACCACGAACATCTCCCGGCGTGAGTTGACTCGCATACGAGAAAGAGAGAAAGAGAACGAGACCACGTTTTCACTCCGCGAATCTACGTTATTTTACAATCACGGGACACAAAGTAAAATAAACACTAATTATCAGAAAAAGTTTTTACTTAAACGGACTATTGAAAAACAACTTACAAAGAAGAAATTAATTTATGCCCCAGCACATCCACGACCGACGACAACGCGAACTCCCGAACCTTCCACTTCGAGAAAAAAGGAGCACTAACCTTGGAGCCAGCGAATCTTCGCACTAGGGTCCATTTTCCTCTGCGACTCAATCTCAGGCAAGAAGAAACAGCTTTTCCGTATCCATTTCTCGTCACAAAAGGCACACATGTCGTTACTGCGTTCGACCGCTTGACGGATGGGGGCCCTGGTTTGCTGTTCCATCCCGTCCGCTGCTGACCACTGGCGGTCACTTTCGGGACTAACTGTCATCTCGCGCCGTCTGCTTGGCCAGATGTCAACAAGATTCGATCAGCTGGCCAATGATCACGACATTGATCGTCCGGATCCTCTACATCAGCCTCATCGTCGTGGTTCGAGTGTCGGGTAGTGTAGTGTTTGTCGCGGGGTACGCGGACTGTGCTATGTTTTCATTATTATACAAAATAATAAAAGAAAATACAAAATCGTGTTGTTTTCGTGTCGACAAAATGACAATTTATCAAGTTTACAAAAATAGTGCTTAACAAAAGCAATGATGCAAATAAAATACAAAATCGTGTTGTTTTCGTGTCGACAAAATGACAATTTAACAAGTTTACAAAAACAGTGCTTAACAAAAGCAATGATGCAAGTAAAATACAAAATCAAGAAATAATGTGTGTTGAGTGCGTGCTGAGAGCATTTCCCAGACATTATTTCTCCGCTTTTCCGCGTTCCAAGCAACCAGGTAAGGTTAGCTTTGTCGAAATCCCGGAGCTTTGTTTACTAACGTGTGTTTTCTTAAAAACCACGTTACAATTTCCCCGGACCTAGACGAAGCTTACCTGCTATTCTTCTTAGGATTGTGAAGATTTTTAATAGAGTCATTGCATATAATAAACGGGACATTCTCCTGTAACTTTGAGCAAAATCAAGCAAAGATTAACACGAGCCTCTAGTCAACTAAATTTTTTCATGTATAGTTACATGAAAAAATGTCTTTTTTGTAAAATTGCTATAAAATCTTTAAAAATGAATATTTTTTAAAGTACAAAAGACAATTCTTTCATACATGTTCAAGAGATGAAATACTGATACGTTTTTATTAAAGAAAATTGTGTGAACTATTTTTAGGAGAATCGCAAAAAATCCGATAAAATTAAAAAATAATTGTTACCTAGCGTCCAACTAAAAAATACAATTTTTTTAATTATTAATTACATATGACGATTATTTAAGACATAATTTGTTGTTACTTTACTGAATCATATAATTAAAATAAAAAGTTTCTTTTCCTCTGACCGGAGTTACCCGATGAACTTTTGAGGGTTAGTATTTTACTCCTCATAATTGTCCTTTTTTTCTGTTAATTAATATGTTTATTTTATTATTAAAAGCATTTTAAGTGTTGACAAAAAGTTTGTCTTTACCATGAAACAATTTAATTATTGTTCTTGAAATATTTACACAATTTATTGACCACAAAGCTTAAGGTGACAGGGGTGCCCGACTCTCCCCTACCCTAATAGCACTGAACGTTATTTAACTTCCACACAGAAAAAAAAATGTCTTGAATGTATTTCAGACTCATTTATCATTTAAACTAAAATTTATCCAAAGACTAGTTTCATGGAAAAATAGTGTCTTAATATTAGTCCTTAAAGTCTGAGAAGAGAAACTAGTCCTTAAAATGGCTATTATCTTGTTTTTAGACAATTTCAATTTCAATTTAAGTTTAGATTTGGACTCAAAGCTTAATTACAGTTTTCTTTAGGACTAATTTTAAGATTAAAGTTAGATTTGTTTAAAGATTTCTATCAGCAGCTAGTTTTTATTCTGATAGGTCTATTTTATATTTCACCTAAAAACTAGACGCTTTTTGATATTGAAGTAATACTTATTTTTTTCTGTGCAGTTAACGTTACTTTTTAACGTCCGACACGATAGTTTTCTATTTTAACTAGAGCTGCGCAGTTGATTTTAGTGACCACTGTTCTTAAGAAGCATTGACATTATCAACATTGATTATAAGATCTGAAAAAAAATTTCAGATTTTCCGCACAATTTTTCCGCAACCCCTACTGCGATTTTTCGAATATCCATTGAAGATCCCAAAGTAACGTTCTATAACGTTCCAGGCGAACGTTAAATGGCCGTGGACATTGTAACGTTAAATCGACCTTCAGTAACGTTACCTGGAAGTTACATAACGTTCAGTGCTATTAGGGTATATTATAAAAAAATTGAAAAAGGTAGCACCTACAATTTTAAATTTTATGGATTTTAAGTATTTGAAAGTTCAGTAAACTCGCTACAGAGGCCACAATTGGATTCATTTTTGAAAGACCTATTCGCCCTTGAGGATAGGTGTGCGGGCAGTAACGGGTTGGGTCACTTTGGATTACTCCAAAAACAATAATGTTCACAAAAAACAAAATAAAATTGATAAAGGGATTTTTTCTTTTTTAAATGAAAGCTGAAATATTAGAGCAAGTTTACTGGTCCATAAGGTTTTCATAAATTCGATGTTAAAGAAGTTAAACAATGAATAGTGCAAAATTACCCAACCAGCCCCGGTCTCCTCTACTATTAATATATTATAATAAACAATTTTATTACGTATGACATTTTTTAGTGTACCAGTTTCTGTGGTGGTACAGGGCAAAAAATTATATTTCATGACTTGTGAAATTGGCAACCCTGATCATAAAATATTTTAGCAGTAAGACAACTTCTTAAACAAAGTATGCGGAGTGCCGCAGTTGAGAGCATTTCTATTATGTAAGGTACAATCCTGTGAAAGAGCGCAAATTATTCGAACACTTAGTCGAAGTATATGGATTTTATTTATCCTTCAAAAACCTTGAAGTCAGTACCAACAAAAGGAAATGGTGGGTACGTCCAATATTTGAAGTTAAAAGTCGAAAAGCTCAAGGAGCAAGTGACAACCTGGTTTTCGAAATGTCGTACAATGACAGAGAAAAATATTTAGAATATCTACGGATGAGTAAAGAGGATTTTAACGAATTACTAAGCAAAGTTCGACCACTTATCCGTAAACAAAATGCTGTCCGAGATCCAATTCCTCCGCACACAAGGCTTCATATTTGTTTAAGATATTTAGCGTCAGGCGACTCTATGCGATCAATTGCTTTCGCTTTCCGTGTAGCACCCAACACCATATCGAAAATCATACCAGAAACTTGTAAGGCTATTTGGATAGCCTCAAAACCAACAGCGTTTCCTGTGCCAAAAACAAGATTATGGTATAAGCATGCCCAACAATTTAAGGAGCGTTGGAATTTTAATCACTACATTGGCGCAGTTGATGGAAAGCAAGTGATCATGCACGTATTTATTACGTAATTATTTGACAATACTATAATGAGGTAAAAATGTGAAGTTCTTGCAAATAACCATTATCAAATCCAGAAACTGTAAACTACAATCACCCCCACTCCCCCTATGCCTCCTTAATGATGAATAACAATACCAGTCGCACATTATATGATGATACAAAAACAACTTATCAAATTTGTTAGGCTATCAATTATTATCAACCTTAAGTAACGAAAAAATAATCTGAGATACCTTTAGCAGCCCTTCCACAAAGAATGAGACATTTATAAATGTAAGCAAATGTATTAAAACATACAACTCAGAATGTAGGATGGATTTTCAAAATTATTCGTGCAATGATATCACTTGCTATCAAACTTAGTTATCCAAAAGATAATTCTTAATCATCTAAAAATCAGCTAACCAATCATAGCAATCAGAAAAGTATGTCAGAGGATAAAGGACAGACATACTGGATGTTAAGCAGGTTTAAAGAGTTAAATGTGTAGGGTTATCATTTGATCGTAACCTCAGATATCCTAAAGATAATTTCTTTTCCTTGACGAACCCTCCAAAAAATCCTAGTTTTCGGATAAGTATGGTAGAGGATAAACAAAAGGAATTCTGGATGATTGCACTGCAAAAAGATGGTATCTTAAATTAGAAAAAAATGTCTTAAATTAAGATACTTTTGGTCTCTAAGAAACGAAAAATGTCTTAATTTAAGACATTTTTGTATACCATACCCGACTACGGTATAATCCGCGTCTGTGGAACACCCTAGAGTAATGTTCAATAATGATCATCAACAATTAACCCTTTTCAACCAACCCATATCGAGATATTTTAGCTATAATACATTGACGCAAAATCACTAGCCATAAGATTTTTTTAACTCTTAACTACGGTCTGGTACGTGTCTGTGGCACACCTTAGAATGATGATCAATCATGATCATCAACAATTAACCCTTTCCAACCAACCCATATCGAGATTTTGTAGCTATAACACCTAGACTCAAAATCACTACCCCCAATATTTTTTTTACACATAACTACGGTTTGGTACGTGTCTGTTGACAACCTAAAAGTAATAATCAATGATGATCATAACCAATTAACCCTTTCTAACCAACCCATATCGAGATATTTTAGCTATAACACCTTGACTCAAATTCACTACCCCCAAGATTTTTTTAACACTTGACTACGGTCTAGTACGTGTCTATGGAACACCTTAGAGTGATGGTCAATGATAATCATTAACAATTAACCCTTTCCAACCAACCCATATCAAATTTTGTAGCTATAACACCTAGACTCAAATTCAGTACCCCTAAGATTTTTTTAACACTTGACTACGGTCTAGTACGTGTCAGTGGAACATCTTTAAGTGATGATCAATGATGATCATCAACAATTCATCCTTTCCAACTAACCCACATCAAGATTTTGTAGCTATAACGACTAGACTCAAATTCACTACCCCCAAGATTTTTTTAATACTTGACTACGGTCTACTTCGTGTCTGTGGAACACCTTAAAGTGATGGTCAATGATGATCATCAACATTTAACCCTTTCCAACCAACCCATATCGAGATTTTGTAGCTATAACACCTAGACTCAAAATCACTACCCCTAATATTTTTTTAACACATAACTACGGTTTGGTACGTGTCTGTTGACAACCTAAAAGTAATGATCAATGATGATCATTACCAATTAACCCTTTTTAACCAACACATATCGAGATATTTTAGCTATAACACCTTAACTCAAAATCATTAGCCCAAAGATTTTTTTAACACTTGACTACGGTCTAGTACGTGTCTATGGAACACCTTAGAGTGATGATCAATGATGATCATCAACAATTAACCCTTTCCAACCAACCCACATCGAGATATTTTAGCTATAACACCTTGACTCAAAATCATTAGCCCTAAGATTTTTTTAACACTTGACTACGGTCTACTTAGTGTCTGTGGAACACCTTAGAGTGATGATCAATGATGATCATCAACAATTAACCCTTTCCAACCAACCCATATCGAGATATTTTAGCTATAACACCTTGACTCAAAATCATTAGCCATAAGATTTTTTTAACACTTGACTACGGTCTACTTCGTGTCAGTGGAACACCTTAGTGTGATGATCAATGATGATCATCAACAATTAACCCTTTCTAACCAACCCACATCAAGATATTCTAGCTATAACAACTTGACTCAAAATCATTAGCCCTAAGATTTTTTTAACACTTGACTACGGTCTACTTCGTGTCTGTGAAACACCTTAGAGTGATGGTCAATGATGATCATCAACAATTAACCCTTTCCAACCAACCCATATCGAGATTTTGTAACTATAACACCTAGACTTAATTTCACTACCTTTGAAATTTTTTGAACACTTGACTACGGCCTAGTACGTGTCTGTGGAACACCTTAGAGTGATAGTCAATGATGATCATTAACAATCAACCCTTTCCAACCAACCCATATCAAATTTTGTAGCTATAACACCTAGACTGAAATTCACTACCCTCAAGATTTTTTTAACACTTGACTACGGTCTAGTACGTGTCTGTGGAAAACCTTTGAGTGATGCTCAATAATGATCATCAACAATTAATCCTTTCCGACTAACCCACATCGAGATTTTGTAGCTATAACGACTAGACTTAAATTCACTACCCCCAAGATTTTTTTAACACTTGACTACGGTCTAGTTCGTGTCTGTGGAACACCTTAGAGTAATGGTCAATGATGATCATCAACAATTAACCCTATCCAACTAACACATATCGAGATTTTGTAGCTATAACGCCTAGACTCAAATTCACTACCCCCAAGATTTTTTTAACACTTGACTACGGTCTAGTACGTGTCTGTGGAACACCTTAGAGTGATGGTCAATGATGATCATTAACAATTAACCCTTTCCAACCAACCCATATCAAATTTTGTAGCTATAACACCTAGACTAAAATTCACTACCCCCAAGATTTTTTTAACACTTGACTACGGTCTAGTACGTGTCTGTGGAAAACCTTTGAGTGATGCTCAATAATGATCATCAACAATTAACCCTTTCGAACCAACCCATATCGAGATATTTTAGCTATAACACCTTGACTCAAAATCATTAGCCATAAGATTTTTTTAACACTTGACTACGGTCTACTTCGTGTCAGTGAAACACCTTAGTGTGATGATCAATGATGATTATCAACAATTAACCCTTTCTAACCAACCCACATCAAGATATTCTAGCTATAACAACTTGACTCAAAATCATTAGCCCTAAGATTTTTTTAACACATAACTACGGTTTGGTACGTGTCTGTTGACAACCTAAAAGTAGTGATCAATGATGATCATTACCAATTAACCCTTTTTAACCAACCCATATCGAGATATTTTAGCTATAACACCATAACTTAAAATCATTAGCCCGAAGATTTTTTTAACACTTGACTACGGTCTACTTCGTGTCTGTAGAACACCTTTAAGTGATGATCAATGATAATGATCTACAATTAACCCTTTTCAAACAACCCATATCGAGATATTTAAGCTATAACACCTAGACTCAAATTCATTAGCCCAAAGATTTTTTAAACACTTAACTACGGTCTAGTACCAGTCTATGGAACACCTTAGAGTGATGATCAATGATGATCATCAACAATTAACCCTTTCCAACCAACCCACATCGAGATATTTTAGCTATAACACCTTGACTCAAAATCATTAGCCCTAAGATTTTTTTAACACTTAACTACGGCCTAGTACGTGTCTGCGAAAGATCTTAGAGTAATGATCAACGATGATCATCAACAATTAACCCTTTCCAACCAACCCACATCGAGATATTTTAGCTATAACACTTGACTCAAAATCATTAGCCCTAAGATTTTTTTAACACTTGACTACGGTCTACTTAGTTTCTGTGGAACACCTTAGAGTGATGATCAATGATGATCATCAACAATTAACCCTTTCCAACCAACCCATATCGAGATATTTTAGCTATAACACCTTGACTCAATATCATTAGCCATAAGATTTTTTTAACACTTGACTACGGTCTACTTCGTGTCAGTGGAACACCTTAGTGTGATGATCAATGATGATCATCAACATTTAACCCTTTCTAACCAACCCACATCAAGATATTCTAGCTATAACAACTTGACTCAAAATCATTAGCTCTAAGATTTTTTTAACACTTGACTACGGTCTACTTCGTGTCTGTGGAACACCTTAGAGTGATGGTCAATGATGATCATCAACAATTAACCCTTTCCAACCAACCCATATCGAGATATTTTAGCTATAACACTTGACTCAAAATCATTAGCCCTAAGATTTTTTTAACACTTGACTACGGTCTAGTACGTGTCTATGGAACACCTTAGAGTAATGATCAATGATAATCATCAACAATTAACCCTTTCCAACCAACCCACATCGAGATATTTTAGCTATAACACTTGACTCAAAATCATTAGCCCTAAGATTTTTTTAACACTTGACTACGGTCTACTTAGTTTCTGTGGAACACCTTAGAGTGATGATCAATAATGATCATCAACAATTAACCCTTTCCAACCAACCCATATCGAGATATTTTAGCTATAACACCTTGACTCAATATCATTAGCCATAAGATTTTTTTAACACTTGACTACGGTCTACTTCGTATCTGTGGAACACCTTAGAGTGATGGTCAATGATGATCATCAACAATTAACCCTTTCCAACCAACCCATATCGAGATTTTGTAACTATAACACCTAGACTTAACTTCACTACCTTTGAAATTTTTTTAACACTTGACTACGGTCTAGTACGTGTCCGTGGAAAAATCTTAGAGTGATGATTAATGATGATCATCAACAATTAACCCTTTCCAACCAACCCATATCGAGATATTTTAGCTATAACACCTAGACTCAAATTCACTACCCCCAAGATTTTTTTAACACTTGACTACGGCCTAGTACGTGTCTGTAGAACACCTTAGAGTGATAGTCAATGATGATCATTAACAATTAACCCTTTTCAACCAACCCATATCAAATTTTATAGCTATAACACCTAGACTGAAATTCACTACCCTCAAGGTTTTTTTAACACTTGACTACGGTCTAGTACGTGTCTGTGGAAAACCTTTGAGTGATGCTCAATAATGATCATCAACAATTAACCCTTTCCAACCAACCCATATTGAGATTTTGTAGCTATAACACCTAGACTCAAATTCAGTACCCCTAAGATTTTTTTAACACTTGACAACGGCCTATTACGTGTCAGTGGAATACCTTAGAGTGATGGTCAATAATGATCATCAACAATTAATCCTTTCCGACTAACCCCCATCGAGATTTTGTAGCTATAACGACTAGACTCAAATTCACTACCACCAAGATTTTTTTAACACTTGACTACGGTCTAGTTCGTGTCTGTGGAACACCTTAGAGTGATGGTCAATGATGATCATCAACAATTAACCCTTTCCAACCAACCCATATCGAGATTTTGTATCTATAACACCTTGACTCAAATTCACTACCCCCAAGATTTTTTTAACACTTGACTACGGTCTAGTTAGTGTCTGTGGAACACCTTAGAGTGATGATCAATAATAATGATCTACAATTAACCCTTTTCAAACAACCCATATCGAGATATTTAAGCTATAACACCTAGACTCAAATTCATTAGCCCAAAGATTTTTTAAACACTTAACTACGGTCTAGTACCAGTCTATGGAACACCTTAGAGTGATGATCAATGATGATCATCAACAATTAACCCTTTCCAACCAACCCACATCGAGATATTTTAGCTATAACACCTTGACTCAAAATCATTAGCCCTAAGATTTTTTTAACACTTAACTACGGCCTAGTACGTGTCTGCGAAAGATCTTAGAGTAATGATCAACGATGATCATCAACAATTAACCCTTTCCAACCAACCTATATCGAGATTTTGTAGCCATAACACCTAGACTCAAATTCAGTACCCCTAATATTTTTTTAACACATAACTACGGCTTGGTTCGTGTCTGTTGACAACCTAAAAGTAATGATCAATGATGATCATTACCAATTAACCCATTTTAACCAACACATATCGAGATATTTTAGCTATAACACCTTAACTCAAAATCATTAGCCCAAAGATTTTTTTAACACTTGACTACGGTCTAGTACGTGTCTATGGAACACCTTAGAGTAATGATCAATGATAATCATCAACAATTAACCCTTTCCAACCAACCCACATCGAGATATTTTAGCTATAACACTTGACTCAAAATCATTAGCCCTAAGATTTTTTTAACACTTGACTACGGTCTACTTAGTTTCTGTGGAACACCTTAGAGTGATGATCAATGATGATCATCAACAATTAACTCTTTCCAACCAACCCATATCGAGATATTTTAGCTATAACACCTTGACTCAATATCATTAGCCATAAGATTTTTTTAACACTTGACTACGGTCTACTTCGTGTCAGTGGAACACCTTAGTGTGATGATCAATGATGATCATCAACAATTAACCCTTTCCAACCAACCCACATCAAGATATTCTAGCTATAACACCTTGACTCAAAATCATTAGCCCTAAGATTTTTTTAACACTTGACTACGGTCTACTTAGTGTCTGTGGAACACCTTAGTGTGATGATCAATGATGATCATCAACATTTAACCCTTTCTAACCAACCCACATCAAGATATTCTAGCTATAACAACTTGACTCAAAATCATTAGCCCTAAGATTTTTTTAACACTTGACAACGGCCTATTACGTGTCAGTGGAATACCTTTAAGTAATGATCAATAATGATCATCAACAATTAATCCTTTCCGACTAACCCCCATCGAGATTTTGTAGCTATAACGACTAGACTCAAATTCACTACCACCAAGATTTTTTTAACACTTGACTACGGTCTAGTTCGTGTCTGTGGAACACCTTAGAGTGATGGTCAATGATGATCATCAACAATTAACCCTTTCCAACCAACCCATATCGAGATTTTGTATCTATAACACCTTGACTCAAATTCACTACCCCCAAGATTTTTTTAACACTTGACTACGGTCTAGTTAGAGTCTGTGGAACACCTTAGAGTGATGATCAATAATAATGATCTACAATTAACCCTTTTCAAACAACCCATATCGAGATATTTAAGCTATAACACCTAGACTCAAATTCATTAGCCCAAAGATTTTTTAAACACTTAACTACGGTCTAGTACCAGTCTATGGAACACCTTAGAGTGATGATCAATGATGATCATCAACAATTAACCCTTTCCAACCAACCCACATCGAGATATTTTAGCTATAACACCTTGACTCAAAATCATTAGCCCTAAGATTTTTTTAACACTTAACTACGGCCTAGTACGTGTCTGCGAAAGATCTTAGAGTAATGATCAACGATGATCATCAACAATTAACCCTTTCCAACCAACCTATATCGAGATTTTGTAGCCATAACACCTAGACTCAAATTCAGTACCCCTAATATTTTTTTAACACATAACTACGGCTTGGTTCGTGTCTGTTGACAACCTAAAAGTAATGATCAATGATGATCATTACCAATTAACCCATTTTAACCAACACATATCGAGATATTTTAGCTATAACACCTTAACTCAAAATCATTAGCCCAAAGATTTTTTTAACACTTGACTACGGTCTAGTACGTGTCTATGGAACACCTTAGAGTAATGATCAATGATAATCATCAACAATTAACCCTTTCCAACCAACCCACATCGAGATATTTTAGCTATAACACTTGACTCAAAATCATTAGCCCTAAGATTTTTTTAACACTTGACTACGGTCTACTTAGTTTCTGTGGAACACCTTAGAGTGATGATCAATGATGATCATCAACAATTAACTCTTTCCAACCAACCCATATCGAGATATTTTAGCTATAACACCTTGACTCAATATCATTAGCCATAAGATTTTTTTAACACTTGACTACGGTCTACTTCGTGTCAGTGGAACACCTTAGTGTGATGATCAATGATGATCATCAACAATTAACCCTTTCCAACCAACCCACATCAAGATATTCTAGCTATAACACCTTGACTCAAAATCATTAGCCCTAAGATTTTTTTAACACTTGACTACGGTCTACTTAGTGTCTGTGGAACACCTTAGTGTGATGATCAATGATGATCATCAACATTTAACCCTTTCTAACCAACCCACATCAAGATATTCTAGCTATAACAACTTGACTCAAAATCATTAGCCCTAAGATTTTTTTAACACTTGACAACGGCCTATTACGTGTCAGTGGAATACCTTTAAGTAATGATCAATAATGATCATCAACAATTAATCCTTTCCGACTAACCCCCATTGAGATTTTGTAGCTATAACGACTAGACTCAAATTCACTACCACCAAGATTTTTTTAACACTTGACTACGGTCTAGTTCGTGTCTGTGGAACACCTTAGAGTGATGGTCAATGATGATCATCAACAATTAACCCTTTCCAACCAACCCATATCGAGATTTTGTATCTATAACACCTTGACTCAAATTCACTACCCCCAAGATTTTTTAACACTTAACTACGGTCTAGTACCAGTCTATGGAACACCTTAGAGTGATGATCAATGATGATCATCAACAATTAACCCTTTCCAACCAACCCACATCGAGATATTTTAGCTATAACACCTTGACTCAAAATCATTAGCCCTAAGATTTTTTTAACACTTAACTACGGCCTAGGACGTGTCTGCGAAAGATCTTAGAGTAATGATCAACGATGATCATCAACAATTAACCCTTTCCAACCAACCTATATCGAGATTTTGTAGCCATAACACCTAGACTCAAATTCAGTACCCCTAATATTTTTTTAACACATAACTACGGCTTGGTTCGTGTCTGTTGACAACCTAAAAGTAATGATCAATGATGATCATTACCAATTAACCCATTTTAACCAACACATATCGAGATATTTTAGCTATAACACCTTAACTCAAAATCATTAGCCCAAAGATTTTTTTAACACTTGACTACGGTCTAGTACGTGTCTATGGAACACCTTAGAGTAATGATCAATGATAATCATCAACAATTAACCCTTTCCAACCAACCCACATCGAGATATTTTAGCTATAACACCTTGACTCAAAATCATTAGCCCTAAGATTTTTTTAACACTTAACTACGGCCTAGTACGTGTCTGCGAAAGATCTTAGAGTAATGATCAACGATGATCATCAACAATTAACCCTTTCCAACCAACCTATATCGAGATTTTGTAGCCATAACACCTAGACTCAAATTCAGTACCCCTAATATTTTTTTAACACATAACTACGGCTTGGTTCGTGTCTGTTGACAACCTAAAAGTAATGATCAATGATGATCATTACCAATTAACCCATTTTAACCAACACATATCGAGATATTTTAGCTATAACACCTTAACTCAAAATCATTAGCCCAAAGATTTTTTTAACACTTGACTACGGTCTAGTACGTGTCTATGGAACACCTTAGAGTAATGATCAATGATAATCATCAACAATTAACCCTTTCCAACCAACCCACATCGAGATATTTTAGCTATAACACTTGACTCAAAATCATTAGCCCTAAGATTTTTTTAACACTTGACTACGGTCTACTTAGTTTCTGTGGAACACCTTAGAGTGATGATCAATGATGATCATCAACAATTAACTCTTTCCAACCAACCCATATCGAGATATTTTAGCTATAACACCTTGACTCAATATCATTAGCCATAAGATTTTTTTAACACTTGACTACGGTCTACTTCGTGTCAGTGGAACACCTTAGTGTGATGATCAATGATGATCATCAACAATTAACCCTTTCCAACCAACCCACATCAAGATATTCTAGCTATAACACCTTGACTCAAAATCATTAGCCCTAAGATTTTTTTAACACTTGACTACGGTCTACTTAGTGTCTGTGGAACACCTTAGTGTGATGATCAATGATGATCATCAACATTTAACCCTTTCTAACCAACCCACATCAAGATATTCTAGCTATAACAACTTGACTCAAAATCATTAGCCCTAAGATTTTTTTAACACTTGACAACGGCCTATTACGTGTCAGTGGAATACCTTTAAGTAATGATCAATAATGATCATCAACAATTAATCCTTTCCGACTAACCCCCATCGAGATTTTGTAGCTATAACGACTAGACTCAAATTCACTACCACCAAGATTTTTTTAACACTTGACTACGGTCTAGTTCGTGTCTGTGGAACACCTTAGAGTGATGGTCAATGATGATCATCAACAATTAACCCTTTCCAACCAACCCATATCGAGATTTTGTATCTATAACACCTTGACTCAAATTCACTACCCCCAAGATTTTTTTAACACTTGACTACGGTCTAGTTAGTGTCTGTGGAACACCTTAGAGTGATGATCAATAATAATGATCTACAATTAACCCTTTTCAAACAACCCATATCGAGATATTTAAGCTATAACACCTAGACTCAAATTCATTAGCCCAAAGATTTTTTAAACACTTAACTACGGTCTAGTACCAGTCTTTGGAACACCTTAGAGTGATGATCAATGATGATCATCAACAATTAACCCTTTCCAACCAACCCACATCGAGATATTTTAGCTATAACACCTTGACTCAAAATCATTAGCCCTAAGATTTTTTTAACACTTAACTACGGCCTAGTACGTGTCTGCGAAAGATCTTAGAGTAATGATCAACGATGATCATCAACAATTAACCCTTTCCAACCAACCTATATCGAGATTTTGTAGCCATAACACCTAGACTCAAATTCAGTACCCCTAATATTTTTTTAACACATAACTACGGCTTGGTTCGTGTCTGTTGACAACCTAAAAGTAATGATCAATGATGATCATTACCAATTAACCCATTTTAACCAACACATATCGAGATATTTTAGCTATAACACCTTAACTCAAAATCATTAGCCCAAAGATTTTTTTAACACTTGACTACGGTCTAGTACGTGTCTATGGAACACCTTAGAGTAATGATCAATGATAATCATCAACAATTAACCCTTTCCAACCAACCCACATCGAGATATTTTAGCTATAACACTTGACTCAAAATCATTAGCCCTAAGATTTTTTTAACACTTGACTACGGTCTACTTAGTTTCTGTGGAACACCTTTGAGTGATGATCAATGATGATCATCAACAATTAACTCTTTCCAACCAACCCATATCGAGATATTTTAGCTATAACACCTTGACTCAATATCATTAGCCATAAGATTTTTTTAACACTTGACTACGGTCTACTTCGTGTCAGTGGAACACCTTAGTGTGATGATCAATGATGATCATCAACAATTAACCCTTTCCAACCAACCCACATCAAGATATTCTAGCTATAACACCTTGACTCAAAATCATTAGCCCTAAGATTTTTTTAACACTTGACTACGGTCTACTTAGTGTCTGTGGAACACCTTAGTGTGATGATCAATGATGATCATCAACATTTAACCCTTTCTAACCAACCCACATCAAGATATTCTAGCTATAACAACTTGACTCAAAATCATTAGCCCTAAGATTTTTTTAACACTTGACAACGGCCTATTACGTGTCAGTGGAATACCTTTAAGTAATGATCAATAATGATCATCAACAATTAATCCTTTCCGACTAACCCCCATTGAGATTTTGTAGCTATAACGACTAGACTCAAATTCACTACCACCAAGATTTTTTTAACACTTGACTACGGTCTAGTTCGTGTCTGTGGAACACCTTAGAGTGATGGTCAATGATGATCATCAACAATTAACCCTTTCCAACCAACCCATATCGAGATTTTGTATCTATAACACCTTGACTCAAATTCACTACCCCCAAGATTTTTTAACACTTAACTACGGTCTAGTACCAGTCTATGGAACACCTTAGAGTGATGATCAATGATGATCATCAACAATTAACCCTTTCCAACCAACCCACATCGAGATATTTTAGCTATAACACCTTGACTCAAAATCATTAGCCCTAAGATTTTTTTAACACTTAACTACGGCCTAGGACGTGTCTGCGAAAGATCTTAGAGTAATGATCAACGATGATCATCAACAATTAACCCTTTCCAACCAACCTATATCGAGATTTTGTAGCCATAACACCTAGACTCAAATTCAGTACCCCTAAGAATTTTTTAACACTTGACTACGGTCTAGTACGTGTCAGTGGAACACCTTTAAGTGATGATCAATGATGATCATCAACAAATAACCCTTTCCAACCAACCCATATCGAGATTTTGTAGCTATAACACCTAGACTCAAAATCACTTGTCCTAATATTTTTTTAACACATAACTACGGCTTGGTTCGTGTCTGTTGACAACCTAAAAGTAATGATCAATGATGATCATTACCAATTAACCCATTTTAACCAACACATATCGAGATATTTTAGCTATAACACCTTAACTCAAAATCATTAGCCCAAAGATTTTTTTAACACTTGACTACGGTCTAGTACGTGTCTATGGAACACCTTAGAGTAATGATCAATGATAATCATCAACAATTAACCCTTTCCAACCAACCCACATCGAGATATTTTAGCTATAACACTTGACTCAAAATCATTAGCCCTAAGATTTTTTTAACACTTGACTACGGTCTACTTAGTGTCTGTGGAACACCTTAGTGTGATGATCAATGATGATCATCAACATTTAACCCTTTCTAACCAACCCACATCAAGATATTCTAGCTATAACAACTTGACTCAAAATCATTAGCCCTAAGATTTTTTTAACACTTGACTACGGTCTACTTCGTGTCTGTGAAACACCTTAGAGTGATGGTCAATGATGATCATCAACAATTAACCCTTTCCAACCAACCCATATCGAGATTTTGTAACTATAACACCTAGACTTAACTTCACTACCTTTGAAATTTTTTTAACACTTGACTACGGTCTAGTACGTGTCCGTGGAAAAATCTTAGAGTGATGATTAATGATGATCATCAACAATTAACCCTTTCCAACCAACCCATATCGAGATATTTTAGCTATAACACCTAGACTCAAATTCACTACCCCCAAGATTTTTTTAACACTTAACTACGGTCTAGTACCAGTCTATGGAACACCTTAGAGTGATGATCAATGATGATCATCAACAATTAACCCTTTCCAACCAACCCACATCAAATTTTGTAGCTATAACACCTAGACTGAAATTCACTACCCTCAATGTTTTTTTAACACTTGACTACGGTCTAGTACGTGTCTGTGGAAAACCTTTGAGTGATGCTCAATAATGATCATCAACAATTAACCCTTTCCAACCAACCCATATTGAGATTTTGTAGCTATAACATCTAGACTCAAATTCAGTACCCCTAAGATTTTTTTAACACTTGACAACGGCCTATTACGTGTCAGTGGAATACCTTTAAGTAATGATCAATAATGATCATCAACAATTAATCCTTTCCGACTAACCCCCATCGAGATTTTGTAGCTATAACGACTAGACTCAAATTCACTACCACCAAGATTTTTTTAACACTTGACTACGGTCTAGTTCGTGTCTGTGGAACACCTTAGAGTGATGGTCAATGATGATCATCAACAATTAACCCTTTCCAACCAACCCATATCGAGATTTTGTAGCTATAACACCTTGACTCAAATTCACTACCCCCAAGATTTTTTTAACACTTGACTACGGTCTAGTTCATGACTGTGGAACACCTTAGAGTGATGGTCAATGATGATCATCAACAATTAATCCTTTCCAACCAACCCATATCGAGATTTTGTAGCTATAACACCTTGACTCAAATTCACTACCCCCAAGATTTTTTTAACACTTGACTACGGTCTACTTCGTGTCTGTGAAACACCTTAGAGTGATGGTCAATGATGATCATCAACAATTAATCCTTTCCAACCAACCCATATCGAGAT
This sequence comes from Ganaspis brasiliensis, assembly GCA_037103525.1. Lineage (NCBI taxonomy): Eukaryota > Metazoa > Arthropoda > Insecta > Hymenoptera > Figitidae > Ganaspis > Ganaspis brasiliensis. Next base: position 740,887 of record JAZKLR010000747.1, read on the forward strand.
TTTGTAACTATAACACCTAAACTTAATTTCACTACCTTTGAAAATTTTTTAACACTTGACTACGGACTAGTACGTGTCTGTGGAACACCTTAGAGTGATGGTCAATGATGATCATCAACAATTAACCCTTTCCAACCAACCCATATCGAGATTTTGTATCTATAACACCTTGACTCAAATTCACTACCCCCAAGATTTTTTAACACTTAACTACGGTCTAGTACCAGTCTATGGAACACCTTAGAGTGATGATCAATGATGATCATCAACAATTAACCCTTTCCAACCAACCCACATCGAGATATTTTAGCTATAACACCTTGACTCAAAATCATTAGCCCTAAGATTTTTTTAACACTTAACTACGGCCTAGGACGTGTCTGCGAAAGATCTTAGAGTAATGATCAACGATGATCATCAACAATTAACCCTTTCCAACCAACCTATATCGAGATTTTGTAGCCATAACACCTAGACTCAAATTCAGTACCCCTAAGAATTTTTTAACACTTGACTACGGTCTAGTACGTGTCAGTGGAACACCTTTAAGTGATGATCAATGATGATCATCAACAAATAACCCTTTCCAACCAACCCATATCGAGATTTTGTAGCTATAACACCTAGACTCAAAATCACTTGTCCTAATATTTTTTTAACACATAACTACGGCTTGGTTCGTGTCTGTTGACAACCTAAAAGTAATGATCAATGATGATCATTACCAATTAACCCATTTTAACCAACACATATCGAGATATTTTAGCTATAACACCTTAACTCAAAATCATTAGCCCAAAGATTTTTTTAACACTTGACTACGGTCTAGTACGTGTCTATGGAACACCTTAGAGTAATGATCAATGATAATCATCAACAATTAACCCTTTCCAACCAACCCACATCGAGATATTTTAGCTATAACACTTGACTCAAAATCATTAGCCCTAAGATTTTTTTAACACTTGACTACGGTCTACTTAGTGTCTGTGGAACACCTTAGTGTGATGATCAATGATGATCATCAACATTTAACCCTTTCTAACCAACCCACATCAAGATATTCTAGCTATAACAACTTGACTCAAAATCATTAGCCCTAAGATTTTTTTAACACTTGACTACGGTCTACTTCGTGTCTGTGAAACACCTTAGAGTGATGGTCAATGATGATCATCAACAATTAACCCTTTCCAACCAACCCATATCGAGATTTTGTAACTATAACACCTAGACTTAACTTCACTACCTTTGAAATTTTTTTAACACTTGACTACGGTCTAGTACGTGTCCGTGGAAAAATCTTAGAGTGATGATTAATGATGATCATCAACAATTAACCCTTTCCAACCAACCCATATCGAGATATTTTAGCTATAACACCTAGACTCAAATTCACTACCCCCAAGATTTTTTTAACACTTAACTACGGTCTAGTACCAGTCTATGGAACACCTTAGAGTGATGATCAATGATGATCATCAACAATTAACCCTTTCCAACCAACCCACATCAAATTTTGTAGCTATAACACCTAGACTGAAATTCACTACCCTCAATGTTTTTTTAACACTTGACTACGGTCTAGTACGTGTCTGTGGAAAACCTTTGAGTGATGCTCAATAATGATCATCAACAATTAACCCTTTCCAACCAACCCATATTGAGATTTTGTAGCTATAACATCTAGACTCAAATTCAGTACCCCTAAGATTTTTTTAACACTTGACAACGGCCTATTTCGTGTCAGTGGAATACCTTTAAGTAATGATCAATAATGATCATCAACAATTAATCCTTTCCGACTAACCCCCATCGAGATTTTGTAGCTATAACGACTAGACTCAAATTCACTACCACCAAGATTTTTTTAACACTTGACTACGGTCTAGTTCGTGTCTGTGGAACACCTTAGAGTGATGGTCAATGATGATCATCAACAATTAACCCTTTCCAACCAACCCATATCGAGATTTTGTAGCTATAACACCTTGACTCAAATTCACTACCCCCAAGATTTTTTTAACACTTGACTACGGTCTAGTTCATGACTGTGGAACACCTTAGAGTGATGGTCAATGATGATCATCAACAATTAATCCTTTCCAACCAACCCATATCGAGATTTTGTAGCTATAACACCTTGACTCAAATTCACTACCCCCAAGATTTTTTTAACACTTGACTACGGTCTACTTCGTGTCTGTGAAACACCTTAGAGTGATGGTCAATGATGATCATCAACAATTAATCCTTTCCAACCAACCCATATCGAGATTTTGTAACTATAACACCTAAACTTAATTTCACTACCTTTGAAAATTTTTTAACACTTGACTACGGACTAGTACGTGTCTGTGGAACACCTTAGAGTGATAGTCAATGATGATCATTAACAATTAACCATTTCCAACCAACGCATATCAAATTTTGTAGCTATAACACCTAGACTGAAATTCACTACCCTTAAGATTTTTTTAACACTTGACTACGGTCTAGTACGTGTCTGTGGAAAACCTTTGAGTGATGCATAATAATGATCATCAACAATTAACCCTGTCCAACCAACCTATATCGAGATTTTGTAGCCATAACACCTAGACTCAAATTCAGTACCCCTAAGATTTTTTTAACACTTGACTACGGTCTAGTACGTGTCAGTGGAATACCTTAAAGTGATGATCAATAATGATCATCAACAATTAATCCTTTCCGACTAACCCACATCGAGATTTTGTAGCTATAACGACTAGACTTCAATTCACTACCACCAAGATTTTTTTAACACTTGACTACGGTCTAGTTCGTGTCTGTAGAACACCTTAGAGTGATGGTCAATGATGATCATCAACAATTAACCCTTTCCAACCAACCCATATCGAGATTTTGTAGCTATAACACCTTGACTCAAATTCACTACCCCCAAGATTTTTTTAACACTTGACTACGGTCTAGTTCATGACTGTGGAACACCTTAGAGTGATGGTCAATGATGATCATCAACAATTAATCCTTTCCAACCAACCCATATCGAGATTTTGTAGCTATAACACCTAGACTCAAAATCACTACCCCCAATATTTTTTTAACACATAACTACGGTTTGGTACGTGTCTGTTGACAACCTAAAAGTAATGATCAATGATGATCATTACCAATTAACCCTTTTTAACCAACACATATTGAAATATTTTAGCTATAACACCTTAACTCAAAATCATTAGCCCAAAGATTTTTTTAACACTTGACTACGGTCTAGTACGTGTCTATGGAACACCATAGAGTGATGATCAATGATGATTATCAACAATTAACCCTTTCCAACCAACCCATATCGAGATTTTGTAGCTATAACACCTAGACTCAAAATCACTACCCCCAATATTTTTTTAACACATAACTACGGTTTGGTACGTGTCTGTTGACAACCTAAAAGTAATGATCAATGATGATCATTACCAATTAACACTTTTTAACCAACACATATTGAAATATTTTAGCTATAACACCTTAACTCAAAATCATTAGCCCAAAGATTTTTTTAACACTTGACTACGGTCTAGTACGTGTCTATGGAACACCATAGAGTGATGGTCAATAATGATCATCAACAATAAACCCTTTCCAGCCAACCCACATCGAGATTTTGTAGCTATAACACCTAGACTCAAATTCACTACCCCAAAGATTTTTTAAACACTTAACTACGGTCTAGTACCAGTCTATGGAACACCTTAGAGTGATGATCAATGATGATCATCAACAATTAATCCTTTCCAACTAACCCACATCGAGATTTTGTAGCTATAACGCCTAGACTCAAATTCACTACCTCCAAGATTTTTTTAACACTTGACTACGGTCTAGTACGTGTCTATGGAACACCTTAGAGTGATGGTCAATGGTGATCATTAACAACTAACCCTTTTTAACCAACCCATATCAAATTTTGTAGCTATAACACCTAGACTGAAATTCATTACCCCCAAGATTTTTTTAATACTTGACTACGGTCTAGTACGTGTCTGTGGAACACCTTAGAGTGATGGTCAATGATGATCATTAACAATTAACCCTTTCCAACCAACCCATATCAAATTTTGTAGCTATAACACCTAGACTGAAATTCACTACCCCCAAGATTTTTTTAACACTTGACTACGGTCTAGTACGTGTCTGTGGAAAACCTTTAAGTGATGCTCAATAATGATCATCAACAATTAACCCTTTCCAACCAACCCATATCGAGATTTTGTAGCTATAACACCTAGACTCAAATTCAGTACCCCTAAGATTTTTTTAACACTTGACTACGGTCTAGTTCGTGTCTGTGGAACACCTTAGAGTGATGGTCAATGATGATCATCAACAATTAATCCTTTCCAACCAACCTATATCGAGATTTTGTAGCTATAACACCTAGACTCAAAATCACTAACCCCAATATTTTTTTAACACATAACTACGGTTTGGTACGTGTCTGTTGACAACCTAAAAGTAGTGATCAATGATGATCATTACCAATTAACCCTTTTTAAACAACAAATATTGAGATATTTTAGCTATAACACCTTAACTCAAAATCATTAGCCCAAAGATTTTTTTAACACTTGACTACGGTCTAGTTCGTGTCTATGGAACACCTTAGAGTGATGATCAATGATGATCATCAACAATTAACCCTTTCCAACCAAGCCACATCGAGATATTTTAGCTATAACACCATAACTCAAAATCATTAGCCCGAAGATTTTTTTAACACTTGACTACGGTCTACTTCGTGTCTGTGGAACACCTTTAAGTGATGATCAATAATGATCATCAACAATTAATCCTTTCCAAATAACCCACATCGAGATTTTGTAGCTATAACGACTAGACTCAAATTCACTACTCCCAAGATTTTTTTAACACTTGACTACGGTCTAGTTAGTGTCTGTGGAACACCTTAGAGTGATGAACAATGATGATGATCTACAATTAACCCTTTTCAAACAACCCATATCGAGATATTTAAGCTATAACACCTTGACTCAAATTCATTAGCCCAAAGATTTTTTAAACACTTAACTACGGTCTAGTACCAGTCTATGGAACAGCATAGAGTGATGATCAATGATGATCATCAACAATTAATCCTTTCCAAATAACCCACATCGAGATTTTGTAGCTATAACGACTAGACTCAAATTCACTACCCCCAAGATTTTTTTAACACTTGACTACGGTCTAGTTAGTGTCTGTGAAACACCTTAGAGTGATGATCAATGATGATGATCTACAATTAACCCTTTCCAACCAACCCACATCGAGATATTTTAGCTATAACACCTTGACTCAAAATCATTAGCCCTAAGATTTTTTTAACACTTAACTACGGTCTAGTACGTGTCTGCGAAAGATCTTAGAGTAATGATCAACGATGATCATCAACAATTAACCCTTTCCAACCAACCTATATCGAGATTTAGTAGCCATAACACCTAGACTCAAATTCAGTACCCCTAAGAATTTTTTAACACTTGACTACGGTCTAGTACGTGTCAGTGGAACACCTTTAAGTGATGATCAATGATGATCATCCACAAATAACCCTTTCCAACCAACCCATATCGAGATTTTGTAGCTATAACACCTAGACTCAAAATCACTACCCCTAATATTTTTTTAACACATAACTACGGCTTGGTACGTGTCTGTTGACAACATAAAAGTAATGATCAATGATGATCATTACCAATTAACCCATTTTAACCAACACATATCGAGATATTTTAGCTATCACACCTTAACTCAAAATCATTAGCCCAAAGATTTCTTTAACACTTGACTACGGTCTAGTACGTGTCTATGGAACAACTTAGAGTGATGATCAATGATAATCATCAACAATTAACCCTTTCCAACTAACCCACATCGAGATATTTTAGCTATAACCCTTGACTCAAAATCATTAGCCCTAAGATTTTTTTAACACTTGACTACGGTCTACTTAATGCCTGTGGAACACCTTAGAGTGATGATCAATGATGATCATCAACAATTAACCCTTTCCAACCAACCCATATCGAGATATTTTAGCTATAACACCTTGACTCAAAATCATTAGCCATAAGATTTTTTTAACACTTGACTACGGTCTACTCCGTGTCAGTGGAACACCTTAGTGTGATGATCAATGATGATCATCAACAATTAACCCTTTCCAACCAACCCACATCAAGATATTCTAGCTATAACACCTTGACTCAAAATTATTAGCCCTAAGATTTTTTTAACACTTGACTACGGTCTACTTAGTGTCTGTGGAACACCTTAGTGTGATGATCAATGATGATCATCAATAATTAACCCTTTCTAACCAACCCACATCAAGATATTCTAGCTATAACAACTTGACTCAAAATCATTAGCCCTAAGATTTTTTTAACACTTGACTACGGTCTACTTCGTGTCTGTGGAACACCTTAGAGTGATGGTCAATGATGATCATCAACAATTAATCCTTTCCAACCAACCCATATCGAGATTTTGTAACTATAACACCTAAACTTAATTTCACTACCTTTGAAAATTTTTTAACACTTGACTACGGACTAGTACGTGTCTGTGGAACACCTTAGAGTGATAGTCAATGATGATCATTAACAATTAACCATTTCCAACCAACCCATATCGAGATTTTGTAGCTATAACACCTTGACTCAAATTCACTACCCCCAAGATTTTTTTAACACTTGACTACGGTCTAGTTCATGACTGTGGAACACCTTAGAGTGATGGTCAATGATGATCATCAACAATTAATCCTTTCCAACCAACCCATATCGAGATTTTGTAGCTATAACACCTTGACTCAAATTCACTACCCCCAAGCTTTTTTTAACACTTGACTACGGTCTACTTCGTGTCTGTGAAACACCTTAGAGTGATGGTCAATGATGATCATCAACAATTAACCCTTTCCAACCAACCCATATCGAGATATTTTAGCTATAACACCTTGACTCAAAATCATTAGCCATAAGATTTTTTTAACACTTGACTACGGTCTACTTAGTGCCTGTGAAACACCTTAGAGTGATGATCAATGATGATCATCAACAATTAACCCTTTCCAACCAACCCATATCGAGATATTTTAGCTATAACACCTTGACTCAAAATCATTAGCCATAAGATTTTTTTAACACTTGACTACGGTCTACTCCGTGTCAGTGGAACACCTTAGTGTGATGATCAATGATGATCATCAACAATTAACCCTTTCCAACCAACCCACATCAAGATATTCTAGCTATAACACCTTGACTCAAAATTATTAGCCCTAAGATTTTTTTAACACTTGACTACGGTCTACTTAGTGTCTGTGGAACACCTTAGTGTGATGATCAATGATGATCATCAACAATTAACCCTTTCTAACCAACCCACATCAAGATATTCTAGCTATAACAACTTGACTCAAAATCATTAGCCCTAAGATTTTGTTAACACTTGACTACGGTCTACTTCGTGTCTGTGGAACACCTTAGAGTGATGGTCAATGATGATCATCAACAATTAACCCTTTCCAACCAACCCATATCGAGATTTTGTAACTATAACACCTAGACTTAATTTAACTACCTTTGAAATTTTTTTAACACTTGACTACGGTCTACTTTGAGTCTGTGGAACACCTTAGAGTGATGGTCAATGATGATCATCAAAAATTAACCCTTTCCAACCAACCCATATCGAGATTCTGTAGCTATAACACCTAGACTCAAAATCACTACCCCTAATATTTTTTTAACACATAACTACGGTTTGGTACGTGCCTGTTGACAACCTAAAAGTAATGATCAACGATGATCATTACCAATTAACCCTTTTAAACCAACACATATCGAGATATTTTAGCTATAACACCTAGACTCAAATTCAGTACCCCTAAGATTTTTTTAACACTTGACTTTGGTCTAGTACGTGTCTATGGAACACCTTAGAGTGATGATCAATGATGATCATCAACAATTAACCCTTTCCAACCAACCCACATCGAGATATTTTAGCTATAACACCTTGACTCAAAATCATTAGCCCTAAGATTTTTTTAACACTTGACTACGGTCTACTTAGTGTCTGTGGAACACCTTAGAGTAATGATCAATGATGATCATCAACAATTAACCCTTTCCAACCAACCCATATCGAGATATTTTAGCTATAACACCTTGACTCAAAATCATTAGCCATAAGATTTTTTTAACACTTGACTACGGTCTACTTCGTGTCAGTGGAACACCTTAGTGTGATGATCAATGATGATCATCAACAATTAACCCTTTTCAACTAACCCACATCGAGATATTTTAGCTATAACAACTTGACTCAAAATCATTAGCCCTAAGATTTTTTTAACACTTGACTACGGTCTACTTTGTGTCTGTGGAACACCTTAGAGTGATGGTCAATGATGATCATCAACAATTAACCCTTTCCAACCAACCCATATCGAGATTTTGTAACTATAACACCTAGACTTAATTTAACTACCTTTGAAATTTTTTTAACAGTTGACTACGGCCTACTTTGAGTCTGTGGAACACCTTAGAGTGATGGTCAATGATGATCATCAACAATTAACCCTTTCCAACCAACCCATATCGAGATATTTTAGCTATAACACCTTGACTCAAAATCATTAGCCATAAGATTTTTTTAACACTTGACTACGGTCTACTTCGTGTCAGTGGAACACCTTAGTGTGATGATCAATGATGATCATCAACAATTAACCCTTTCCAACCAACCCACATCAAGATATTCTAGCTATAACAACTTGACTCAAAATCATTAGCCCTAAGATTTTGTTAACACTTGACTACGGTCTACTTCGTGTCTGTGGAACACCTTAGAGTGATGGTCAATGATGATCATCAACAATTAACCCTTTCCAACCAACCCATATCGAGATTTTGTAGCTATAACACCTAGACTCAAATTCAGTACCCCTAAGATTTTTTTAACACTTGACTACGGTCTAGTACGTGTCAGTGGAACACCTTTAAGTGATGATCAATGATGATCATCAACAATTCATCCTTTCCAACTAACCCACATCGAGATTTTGTAGCTATAACGACTAGACTCAAATTCACTACCCCCAAGATTTTTTTAACACTTGACTACGGTCTACTTCGTGTCTGTGGAACACTTTTAAGTGATGATCAATGATGATCATCAACAATTAATCCTTTCCAACTAACCCACATCAAGATATTTTAGCTATAACACCTTGACTCAAAACCATTAGCCCTAAGATTTTTTTAACACTTGACTACGGTCTAGTTCGTGTCTGTGGAACACCTTTAAGTGATGATCAATGATGATCATCAACAATTCATCCTTTCCAACTAACCCACATCGAGATTTTGTAGCTATAACGACTAGACTCAAATTCACTACCCCCAAGATTTTTTTAACACTTGACTACGGTCTACTTCGTGTCTGTGGAACACCTTAGAGTGATGGTCAATGATGATCATCAACAATTAACCCTTTCCAACCAACCCATATCGAGATTTTGTAGCTATAACACCTAGACTCAAAATCACTACCCCTAATATTTTTTTAACACATAACTACGGTCTAGTACGTGTCTATGGAACACCTTAGAGTGATGATCAATGATGATCATCAACAATTAACCCTTTCCAACCAACCCATATCGAGATTTTGTAGCTATAACACCTAGACTCAAAATCACTACCCCTAATATTTTTTTAACACATAACTACGGTCTAGTACGTGTCTATGGAACACCTTAGAGTGATGGTCAATGATGATCATTAACAATTAACCCTTTCCAACCAACCCACATCGAGATATTTTAGCTATAACAACTTGACTCAAAACCATTAGCCCTAAGATTTTTTTAACACTTGACTACGGTCTAGTTCGTGTCTGTGGAACACCTTTAAGTGATGATCAATGATGATCATCAACAATTAACCCTTTCCAACCAACCCATATCGAGATTTTGTAGCTATAACACCTAGACTCAAAATCACTACCCCTAATATTTTTTTAACACATAACTACGGTCTAGTACGTGTCTATGGAACACCTTAGAGTGATGGTCAATGATGATCATCAACAATTAACCCTTTCCAACCAACCCATATCGAGATATTTTAGCTATAACACCTAGACTTAAATTCACTACCCCCAAGATTTTTTTAACACTTCACTACGGCCTAGTACGTGTCTGTGGAACACCTTAGAGTGATAGTCAATGATGATCATTAACAATTAACCCTTTCCAACCAACCCACATCGAGATATTTTAGCTATAACACCTTGACTCAAAATCATTAGCCCTAAGATTTTTTTAACACTTAACTAAGGTCTAGTACGTGTCTGCGAAAGATCTTAGAGTAATGATCAACGTTGATCATCAACAATTAACCCTTTCCAACCAACCTATATCGAGATTTTGTGGCCATAACACCTAGACTCAAATTCAGTACCCCTCAGATTTTTTTAACACTTGACTACGGTCTAGTACGTGTCAGTGAAACACCTTTAAGTGATGGTCAATGATGATCATCAACAATTAACCATTTCCAACCAACCCATATCGAGATTTTGTAGCTATAACACCTAGACTCAAAATCACTACCCCTAATATTTTTTTAACACATAACTACGGCTTGGTACGTGTCTGTTGACAACCTAAAAGTAATGATCAATGATGATCATTACCAATTAACCCATTTTAACCAACACATATCGAGATATTTTAGCTATAACACCTTAACTCAAAATCATTAGCCCAAAGATTTCTTTAACACTTGACTACGGTCTAGTACGTGTCTATGGAACACCTTAGAGTGATGATTAATGATAATTATCAACAATGAACCCTTTCCAACCAACCCACATCGAGATATTTTAGCTATAACACTTGACTCAAAATCATTAGCCCTAAGATTTTTTAAACACTTGACTACGGTCTACTTCGTGTCTGTGGAACACCTTAGAGTGATGGTCAATGATGATCATCAACAATTAACCCTTTCCAACCAACCCATATCGAGATTTTGTAGCTATAACACCTAGACTCAAAATCACTACCCCTAATATTTTTTTAACACATAACTTCGGTTTGGTACGTGTCTGTTGACAACCTAAAAGTAATGATCAACGATGATCATTACCAATTAACCCTTTTTAACCAACACATATCGAGATATTTTAGCTATAACACCTTAACTCAAAATCATTAGCCCAAAGATTTTTTTAACACTTGACTACGGTCTAGTACGTGTCTATGGAACACCTTAGAGTGATGATCAATGATGATCATCAACAATTAACCCTTTTCAACCAACCCACATCGAGATATTTTAGCTATAACACCTTGACTCGAAATCATTAGCCCTAAGATTTTTTTAACACTTGACTTCGGTCTACTTAGTGTCTGTGGAACTCCCTAGAGTAATGATCAATGATGATCATCAACAATTAACTCTTTCCAACCAACCGATATCGAGATATTTTAGCTATAACACCTTGACTCAAAATCATTAGCCATAAGATTTTTTTAACACTTGACTACGGTCTACTTCGTGTCAGTGAAACACCTTAGTGTGATGATCAATGATGATCATCAACAATTAACCCTTTCCAACTAACCCACATCAAGATATTCTAGCTATAACAACTTGACTCAAAATCATTAGCCTTAAGATTTTGTTAACACTTGACTACGGTCTACGTCGTGTCTGTGGAAAAATCTTAGAGTGATAATTAATGATGATCATCAACAATTAACCCTTTCCAACCAACCCATATCGAGATATTTTAGCTTTAAAACCTAGACTCAAATTCACTACCCCCAAGATTTTTTTAACACTTGACTACGGCGTAGTACGTGTCTGTGGAACACCTTAGAGTGATAGTCAATGATGATCATTAACAATTAACCCTTTTCGACCAACACATATCAAATTTTGTAGCTATAACACCAAGACTGAAATTCACTACCCTTAAGATTTTTTTAACACTTGACTACGGTCTAGTACGTGTCTGTGGAAAACCTTTGAGTGATGCTCAATAATGATCATCAACAATTAACCCTTTCCAACCAACCCATATCGAGATATTTTAGCTATAACACCTTGACTCAAAATCATTAGCCCTAAGATTTTTTTAACACTTAACTACGGTCTAGTACGTGTCTGCGAAAGATCTTAGAGTAATGATCAACGATGATCATCAACAATTAACCCTTTCCAACCAACCTATATCGAGATTTTGTAGCCATAACAACTAGACTCAAATTCAGTACCCCTAAGATTTTTTTAACACTTGACTACGGTCTAGTACGTGTTAGTGGAACACCTTTAAGTGATGATCAATGATGATCATCAACAATTAACCCTTTCCAACCAACCCATATCGAGATTTTGTAGCTATAACACCTAGACTCAAAATCACTACCCCTAATATTTTTTTAACACATAACTACGGCTTAGTACGTGTCTGTTGACAACCTTAAAGTAATCATCAATGATGATCATTACCAATTAACTCATTTTAACCAACACATATCGAGATATTTTAGCTATAACACCTTAACTCAAAATCATTAGCCCAAAGATTTCTTTAACACTTGACTACGGTCTAGTACGTGTCTATGGAACACCTTAGAGTGATGATCAATAATAATCATCAACAATTAACCCTTTCCAACCAACCCATATCGAGATATTTTAGCTATAACACCTTGACTCAAAATCATTAGCCATAATATTTTTTTAACACTTGACTACGGTCTACTTCGTGTCAGTGGAACACCTTAGTGTGATGATCAATGATGATCATCAACAATTAACCCTTTCCAACCAACCCACATCAAGATATTCTAGCTATAACACCTTGACTCAAAATCATTAGCCCTAAGATTTTTTTAACACTTGACTACGGTCTACTTCGAGTCTGTGGAACACCTTAGAGTGATGGTCAATGATGATCATCAAAAATTAACCCTTTCCAACCAACCCATATCGAGATATTTTAGCTATAACACCTTGACTCAAAATCATTAGCCATAAGATTTTTTTAACACTTGACTACGGTCTACTTCGTGTCAGTGGAACACCTTAGTGTGATGATCAATGTTGATCATCAACAATTAACCCTTTTCAACCAACCCATATCGAGATATTTTAGCTATAACACCTTGACTCAAAATCATTAGCCATAAGATTTTTTTAACACTTGACTACGGTCTACTTCGTGTCAGTGAAACACCTTAGTGTGATGATCAATGATGATCATCAACAATTAACCCTTTCCAACCAACCCACATCAAGATATTCTAGCTATAACAACTTGACTCACAATCATTAGCCCTAAGATTTTGTTAACACTTGACTACGGTCTACTTCGTGTCTGTGGAAAACCTTAGAGTGATTGTCAATGATGATCATCAACAATTAACCCTTTCCAACCAACCCATATCGAGATTTTGTAACTATAACACCTAGACTTAATTTAACTACCTTTCAAATTTTTTTAACACTTGACTACGGTCTACTTTGAGTCTATGGAACACCTTAGAGTAATGGTCAATGATGATCATCAAAAATTAACCCTTTCCAACCAACCCATATCGAGATTCTGTAGCTATAACACCTAGACTCAAAATCACTACCCCTAATATTTTTTTAACACATAACTACGGTTTGGTACGTGTCTGTTGACAACCTAAAAGTAATGATCAACGATGATCATTACCAATTAACCCTTTTTAACCAACACATATTGAGATATTTTAGCTATAACACCTAGACTCAAATTCGGTACTCCTAAGATTTTTTAACACTTGACTACGGTCTAGTACGTGTCTATGGAACACCTTAGAGTGATGATCAATGATGATCATCAACAGTTAACCCTTTCCAACCAACCCACATCGAGATATTTTAGCTATAACACCTTGACTCAAAATCATTAGCCCTAAGATTTTTTTAACACTTGACTACGATCTACTTAGTGTCTGTGGAACACCTTAGAGTAATGATCAATGATGATCATCAACAATTAACCCTTTCCAACCAACCCATATCGAGATATTTTAGCTATAACACTTGACTCAAAATCATTAGCCCTAAGATTTTTTAAACACTTGACTACGGTCTACTTCGTGTCTGTGGAACACCTTAGAGTGATGGTCAATGATGATCATCAACAATTAACCCTTTCCAACCAACCCATATCGAGATATTTTAGCTATAACACTTGACTCAAAATCATTAGCCCTAAGATTTTTTAAACACTTGACTACGGTCTACTTTGAGTCTGTGGAACACCTTAGAGTAATGGTCAATGATGATCATCAAAAATTAACCCTTTCCAACCAACCCATATCGAGATTCTGTAGCTATAACACCTAGACTCAAAATCACTACCCCTAATATTTTTTTAACACATAACTTCGGTTTGGTACGTGTCTGTTGACAACCTAAAAGTAATGATCAACGATGATCATTACCAATTAACCCTTTTTAACCAACACATATTGAGATATTTTAGCTATAACACCTAGACTCAAAATCATTAGCCCTAAGATTTTTTTAACACTTGACTACGGTCTACTTAGTGTCTGTGGAACACCTTAGAGTAATGATCAATGATGATCATCAACAATTAACCCTTTCCAACCAACCCATATCGAGATATTTTAGCTATAACACTTGACTCAAAATCATTAGCCCTAAGATTTTTTAAACACTTGACTACGGTCTACTTCGTGTCTGTGGAACACCTTAGAGTGATGGTCAATGATGATCATCAACAATTAACCCTTTCCAACCAACCCATATCGAGATATTTTAGCTATAACACTTGACTCAAAATCATTAGCCCTAAGATTTTTTAAACACTTGACTACGGTCTACTTTGAGTCTGTGGAACACCTTAGAGTAATGGTCAATGATGATCATCAAAAATTAACCCTTTCCAACCAACCCATATCGAGATTTTGTAGCTATAACACCTAGACTCAAAATCACTACCCCTAAGATTTTTTTAACACATAACTACGGCTTAGTACGTGTCTGTTGACAACCTTAAAGTAATGATCAATGATGATCATTACCAATTAACCCATTTTAACCAACACATATCGAGATATTTTAGCTATAACACCTTAACTCAAAATCATTAGCCCAAAGATTTCTTTAACACTTGACTACGGTCTAGTACGTGTCTATGGAACACCTTAGAGTGATGATCAATAATAATCATCAACAATTAACCCTTTCCAACCAACCCATATCGAGATATTTTAGCTATAACACCTTGACTCAAAATCATTAGCCATAATATTTTTTTAACACTTGACTACGGTCTACTTCGTGTCAGTGGAACACCTTAGTGTGATGATCAATGATGATCATCAACAATTAACCCTTTCCAACCAACCCACATCAAGATATTCTAGCTATAACACCTTGACTCAAAATCATTAGCCCTAAGATTTTTTTAACACTTGACTACGGTCTACTTCGAGTCTGTGGAACACCTTAGAGTGATGGTCAATGATGATCATCAAAAATTAACCCTTTCCAACCAACCCATATCGAGATATTTTAGCTATAACACCTTGACTCAAAATCATTAGCCATAAGATTTTTTTAACACTTGACTACGGTCTACTTCGTGTCAGTGGAACACCTTAGTGTGATGATCAATGTTGATCATCAACAATTAACCCTTTTCAACCAACCCATATCGAGATATTTTAGCTATAACACCTTGACTCAAAATCATTAGCCATAAGATTTTTTTAACACTTGACTACGGTCTACTTCGTGTCAGTGAAACACCTTAGTGTGATGATCAATGATGATCATCAACAATTAACCCTTTCCAACCAACCCACATCAAGATATTCTAGCTATAACAACTTGACTCAAAATCATTAGCCCTAAGATTTTGTTAACACTTGACTACGGTCTACTTCGTGTCTGTGGAACACCTTAGAGTGATTGTCAATAATGATCATCAACAATTAACCATTTCCAACCAACCCATATCGAGATTTTGTAACTATAACACCTAGACTTAATTTAACTACCTTTGAAATTTTTTTAACACTTGAATACGGTCTACTTTGATTCTGTGGAACACCTTAGAGTAATGGTCAATGATGATCATCAAAAATTAACCCTTTCCAACCAACCCATATCGAGATTCTGTAGCTATAACACCTAGACTCAAAATCACTACCCCTAATATTTTTTTAACACATAACTACGGTTTGGTACGTGTCTGTTGACAACCTAAAAGTAATTATCAACGATGATCATTACCAATTAACCCTTTTTAACCAACACATATTGAGATATTTTAGCTATAACACCTAGACTCAAATTCAGTACCCCTAAGATTTTTTTAACACTTGACTACGGTCTAGTACGTGTCTATGGAACACCTTAGAGTGATGATCAATGATGATCATCAACAATTAACCCTTTCCAACCAACCCACATCGAGATATTTCAGCTATAACACCTTGACTCAAAATCATTAGCCCTAAGATTTTTTTAACACTTGACTACGGTCTACTTAGTGTCTGTGGAACACCTTAGAGTAATGATCAATGATGATCATCAACAATTAACCCTTTCCAACCAACCCATATCGAGATATTTTAGCTATAACACCTTGACTCAAAATCATTAGCCATAAGATTTTTTTAACACTTGACTACGGTCTACTTCGTGTCAGTGGAACACCTTAGTGTGATGATCAATGATGATCATCAACAATTAACCCTTTTCAACCAACCCACATCGAGATATTTTAGCTATAACACCTTGACTCAAAATCATTAGCCCTAAGATTTTTTTAACACTTGACTACGGTCTACTTAGTGTCTGTGGAACACCTTAGAGTAATGATCAATGATGATCATCAACAATTAACCCTTTCCAACCAACCCATATCGAGATATTTTAGCTATAACACCTTGACTCAAAATCATTAGCCATAAGATTTTTTTAACACTTGACTACGGTCTACTTCGTGTCTGTGAAACACCTTAGAGTGATGGTCAATGATGATCATCAACAATTAACCCTTTCCAACCAACCCATATCGAGATATTTTAGCTATAACACCTTGACTCAAAATCATTAGACATAAGATTTTTTTAACACTTGACTACGGTCTACTTCGTGTCAGTGGAACACCTTAGTGTGATGATCAATGATGATCATCAACAATTAACCCTTTCCAACCAACCCACATCAAGATATTCTAGCTATAACAACTTGACTCAAAATCATTAGCCCTAAGATTTTGTTAACACTTGACTACGGTCTACTTCGTGTCTGTGAAACACCTTAGAGTGATGGTCAATGATGATCATCAACAATTAACCCTTTCCAACCAACCCATATCGAGATTTTGTAACTATAAAACCTAGACTTAATTTAACTACCTTTGAAATTTTTTTAACACTTGACTACGGTCTACTTTGAGTCTGTGGAACACCTTAGAGTGATGGTCAATGATGATCATCAAAAATTAACCCTTTCCAACCAACCCATATCGAGATTCTGTAGCTATAACACCTAGACTCAAAATCACTACCCCTAATATTTTTTTAACACATAACTACGGTTTGGTACGTGTCTGTTGACAACCTAAAAGTAATTATCAACGATGATCATTACCAATTAACCCTTTTTAACCAACACATATTGAGATATTTTAGCTATAACACCTAGACTCAAATTCAGTACCCCTAAGATTTTTTTAACACTTGACTACGGTCTAGTACGTGTCTATGGAACACCTTAGAGTGATGATCAATGATGATCATCAACAATTAACCCTTTCCAACCAACCCACATCGAGATATTTTAGCTATAACACCTTGACTCAAAATCATTAGCCCTAATATTTTTTTAACACTTGACTACGGTCTACTTAGTGTCTGTGGAACACCTTAGAGTAACGATCAATGATGATCATCAACAATTAACCCTTTCCAACCAACCCATATCGAGATATTTTAGCTATAACACCTTGACTCAAAATCATTAGCCATAAGATTTTTTTAACACTTGACTACGGTCTACTTCGTGTCAGTGGAACACCTTAGTGTGATGATCAATGATGATCATCAACAATTAACCCTTTTCAACCAACCCACATCGAGATATTTTAGCTATAACACCTTGACTCAAAATCATTAGCCCTAAGATTTTTTTAACACTTGACTACGGTCTACTTAGTGTCTGTGGAACACCTTAGAGTAATGATCAATGATGATCATCAACAATTAACCCTTTCCAACCAACCCATATCGAGATATTTTAGCTATAACACCTTGACTCAAAATCATTAGCCATAAGATTTTTTTAACACTTGACTACGGTCTACTTCGTGTCTGTGAAACACCTTAGAGTGATGGTCAATGATGATCATCAACAATTAACCCTTTCCAACCAACCCATATCGAGATATTTTAGCTATAACACCTTGACTCAAAATCATTAGACATAAGATTTTTTTAACACTTGACTACGGTCTACTTCGTGTCAGTGGAACACCTTAGTGTGATGATCAATGATGATCATCAACAATTAACCCTTTCCAACCAACCCACATCAAGATATTCTAGCTATAACAACTTGACTCAAAATCATTAGCCCTAAGATTTTGTTAACACTTGACTACGGTCTACTTCGTGTCTGTGGAACACCTTAGAGTGATGGTCAATGATGATCATCAACAATTAACCCTTTCCAACCAACCCATATCGAGATTTTGTAACTATAACACCTAGACTTAATTTAACTACCTTTGAAATTTTTTTAACACTTGACTACGGTCTACTTTGAGTCTGTGGAACACCTTAGAGTGATGGTCAATGATGATCATTAAAAATTAACCCTTTCCAACCAACCCATATCGAGATTCTGTAGCTTTAACACCTAGACTCAAAATCACTACCCCTAATATTTTTTTAACACATAACTACGGTTTGGTACGTGTCTGTTGACAACCTAAAAGTAATGATCAACGATGATCATTACCAATTAACCCTTTTTAACCAACACATATCGAGATATTTTAGCTATAACACCTAGACTCAAATTCAGTACCCCTAAGATTTTTTTAACACTTGACTTTGGTCTAGTACGTGTGTATGGAACACCTTAGAGTGATGATCAATGATGATCATCAACAATTAACCCTTTCCAACCAACCCACATCGAGATATTTTAGCTATAACACCTTGACTCAAAATCATTAGCCCTAAGATTTTTTTAACACTTGACTACGGTCTACTTAGTGTCTGTGGAACACCTTAGAGTAATGATCAATGATGATCATCAACAATTAACCCTTTCCAACCAACCCATATCGAGATATTTTAGCTGTAACACCTTGACTCAAAATCATTAGCCATAAGATTTTTTTAACACTTGACTACGGTCTACTTCGTGTCAGTGGAACACCTTAGTGTGATGATCAATGATGATCATCAACAATTAACCCTTTTCAACCAACCCACATCGAGATATTTTAGCTATAACACCTTGACTCAAAATCATTAGCCCTAAGATTTTTTTAACACTTGACTACGGTCTACTTCGTGTCTGTGGAACACCTTAGAGTGATGGTCAATGATGATCATCAACAATTAACCCTTTCCAACCAACCCATATCGAGATTTTGTAACTATAACACCTAGACTTAATTTAACTACCTTTGAAATTTTTTTAACACTTGACTACGGCCTACTTTGAGTCTGTGGAATACCTTAGAGTGATGGTCAATGATGATCATCAACAATTAACCCTTTCCAACCAACCCATATCGAGATATTTTAGCTATAACACCTTGACTCAAAATCATTAGCCATAAGATTTTTTTAACACTTGACTACGGTCTACTTTGTGTCAGTGGAACACCTTAGTGTGATGATCAATGATGATCATCAACAATTAACCCTTTCCAACCAACCCACATCAAGATATTCTAGCTATAACAACTTGACTCAAAATCATTAGCCCTAAGATTTTGTTAACATTTGACTACGGTCTACTTCGTGTCTGTGGAACACCTTAGAGTGATGGTCAATGATGATCATCAACAATTAACCCTTTCCAACCAACCCATATCGAGATTTTGTAACTATAACACCTAGACTTAATTTCACTACCTTTGAAATTTTTTTAACACTTGACTAAGGTCTAGTACGTGTCCGTGGAAAAATCTTAGAGTGATGATTAATGATGATCATCAACAATTAACCCTTTCCAAACAACCCATATGGAGATATTTTAGTTATAACACCTAGACTCAAATTCACTACCCCCAAGATTTTTTTAACACTTGACTACGGCCTAGTACGTGTCTGTGGAACACCTTAGAGTGATAGTCAATGATGATCATCAACAATTAACCCTTTCCAACCAACCCATATCGAGATATTTTAGCTATAACCCCTTGACTCAAAATCATTAGCCATAAGATTTTTTTAACACTTGACTACGGTCTACTTCGTGTCTGTGGAACACCTTAGAGTGATGGTCAATGATGATCATCAACAATTAACCCTTTCCAACCAACCCATATCGAGATTTTGTAGCTATAACACCTAGACTCAAAATCACTACCCCTAATATTTTTTTAACACATAACTACGGTCTAGTACGTGTCTATGGAACACCTTAGAGTGATGATCAATGATGATCATCAACAATTAACCCTTTTCAACCAACCCACATCGAGATATTTTAGCTATAACACCTTGACTCAAAATTATTAGCCCTAAGATTTTTTTAACACTTGACTACGGTCTACTTAGTGTCTGTGGAACACCTTAGAGTGATGATCAATGATAATCATCAACAATTAACCCTTTCCAACCAACCCATATCGAGATATTTAAGCTATAACACCTTGACTTAAATTCATTAGCCCAAAGATTTTTTAAACACTTAACTACGGTCTAGTACCAGTCTATGGAACACCTTAGACTGATGATCAATGATGATCATCAACAATTAACCCTTTCCAACCAACCCACATCGAGATATTTTAGCTATAACACCTTGACTCAAAATCATTAGCCCTAAGATTTTTTTAACACTTAACTACGGTCTAGTACGTGTCTGCGAAAATTCTTAGAGTAATGATCAACGATGATCATCAACAATTAACCTATTCCAACCAACCCATATCGAGATTTTGTAGCTATAACACCTAGACTCAAATTCAGTACCCCTAAGATTTTTTTAACACTTGACTACGGTCTAGTACGTGTCAGTGGAACACCTTTAAGTGATGATCAATGATGATCATCAACAATTCATCCTTTCCAACTAACCCACATCGAGATTTTGTAGCTATAACGACTAGACTCAAATTCACTACCCCCAAGATTTTTTTAACACGTGACTACGGTCTACTTCGTGTCTGTGGAACACCTTAGAGTGATTATCAATGATGATCATCAACAATTAACCCTTTCCAACCAACCCACATCAAGATATTCTAGCTATAACACCTTGACTCAAAATCATTAGCCCTAAGATTTTTTTAACACTTGACTACGGTCTAGTTCGTGTCTGTGGAACACCTTAGAGTGATGGTCAATGATGATCATCAACAATTAACCCTTTCCAACCAACCCATATCGAGATTTTGTAGCTATAACACCTTGACTCAAATTCACTACCCCCAAGATTTTTTTAACACTTGACTACGGTCTAGTTCATGTCTGTGGAACACCTTAGAGTGATGGTCAATGATGATCATCAACAATTAATCGTTTCCAACCAACCCATATCGAGATTTTGTAGCTATAACACCTAGACTCAAAATCACTACCCACAATATTTTTTTAACACATAACTACGGTTTGGTACGTGTCTGTTGGCAACCTAAAAGTAATGATCAATGATGATCATTACCAATTAACCCTTTCCAACCAACCCATATCGAGATATTTTAGCTATAACCCCTTGACTCAAAATCATTAGCCATAAGATTTTTTTAACACTTGACTACGGTCTACTTCGTGTCTGTGGAACACCTTAGAGTGATGGTCAATGATGATCATCAACAATTAACCCTTTCCAACCAACCCATATCGAGATTTTGTAGCTATAACACCTAGACTCAAAATCACTACCCCTAATATTTTTTTAACACATAACTACGGTCTAGTACGTGTCTATGGAACACCTTAGAGTGATGATCAATGATGATCATCAACAATTAACCCTTTTCAACCAACCCACATCGAGATATTTTAGCTATAACACCTTGACTCAAAATTATTAGCCCTAAGATTTTTTTAACACTTGACTACGGTCTACTTAGTGTCTGTGGAACACCTTAGAGTGATGATCAATGATAATCATCAACAATTAACCCTTTCCAACCAACCCATATCGAGATATTTAAGCTATAACACCTTGACTTAAATTCATTAGCCCAAAGATTTTTTAAACACTTAACTACGGTCTAGTACCAGTCTATGGAACACCTTAGACTGATGATCAATGATGATCATCAACAATTAACCCTTTCCAACCAACCCACATCGAGATATTTTAGCTATAACACCTTGACTCAAAATCATTAGCCCTAAGATTTTTTTAACACTTAACTACGGTCTAGTACGTGTCTGCGAAAATTCTTAGAGTAATGATCAACGATGATCATCAACAATTAACCTATTCCAACCAACCCATATCGAGATTTTGTAGCTATAACACCTAGACTCAAATTCAGTACCCCTAAGATTTTTTTAACACTTGACTACGGTCTAGTACGTGTCAGTGGAACACCTTTAAGTGATGATCAATGATGATCATCAACAATTCATCCTTTCCAACTAACCCACATCGAGATTTTGTAGCTATAACGACTAGACTCAAATTCACTACCCCCAAGATTTTTTTAACACGTGACTACGGTCTACTTCGTGTCTGTGGAACACCTTAGAGTGATTATCAATGATGATCATCAACAATTAACCCTTTCCAACCAACCCACATCAAGATATTCTAGCTATAACACCTTGACTCAAAATCATTAGCCCTAAGATTTTTTTAACACTTGACTACGGTCTAGTTCGTGTCTGTGGAACACCTTAGAGTGATGGTCAATGATGATCATCAACAATTAACCCTTTCCAACCAACCCATATCGAGATTTTGTAGCTATAACACCTTGACTCAAATTCACTACCCCCAAGATTTTTTTAACACTTGACTACGGTCTAGTTCATGTCTGTGGAACACCTTAGAGTGATGGTCAATGATGATCATCAACAATTAATCGTTTCCAACCAACCCATATCGAGATTTTGTAGCTATAACACCTAGACTCAAAATCACTACCCACAATATTTTTTTAACACATAACTACGGTTTGGTACGTGTCTGTTGGCAACCTAAAAGTAATGATCAATGATGATCATTACCAATTAACCCTTTTTAACCAACACATATTGAGATATTTTAGCTATAACACCTTAACTCAAAATCATTAGCCCAAAGATTTTTTTAACACTTGACTACGGTCTAGTTCGTGTCTGTGGAACACTTTTAAGTGATGATCAATGATGATCATCAACAATTAATCCTTTCCAACTAACCAACATCAAGATATTTTAGCTATAACACCTTGACTCAAAACCATTAGCCCTAAGATTTTTTTAACACTTGACTACGGTCTAGTTCGTGTCTGTGGAACACCTTTAAGTGATGATCAATGATGATCATCAACAATTTATCTTTTCCAACTAACCCACATCGAGATTTTGTAGCTATAACGACTAGACTCAAATTCACTACCCACAAGATTTTTTTAACACTTGACTACGGTCTACTTCGTGTCTGTCGAACACCTTAGAGTGATGGTCAATGATGATCATCAACAATTAACCCTTTCCAACCAACCCATATCGAGATTTTGTAGCTATAACACCTAGACTCAAAATCACTACCCCTTATATTTTTTTAACACATAACTACGGTCTAGTACGTGTCTATGGAACACCTTAGAGTAATGATCAAAGATGATCATCAACAATTAACCCTTTCCAACCAACCCACATCGAGATATTTTAGCTATAACACCTTGACTCAAAACCATTAGCCCTAAGATTTTTTTAACACTTGACTACGGTCTAGTTCGTGTCTGTGGAACACCTTAGAGTGATGATCAATGATGATCATCAACAATTAACCCTTTCCAACCAACCTATATCGAGATTTTGTAGCTATAACACTTAGACTCAAAATCATTAGCCCTAAGATTTTTTTAACACTTGACTACGGTCTACTTCGTGTCTGTGGAACACCTTAGAGTGATGATCAATGATGATCATTAACAATTAACCCTTTCCAACCAACCCATATCGAGATATTTTAGCTATAAATCCTTGACTTAAAATCATTAGCCATAAGATTTTTTTAACACTTGACTACGGTCTACTTCGTGTCTGTGGAACACCTTAGAGTGATGGTCAATGATGATCATTAACAATTAACCCTTTCCAACCAACCCATATCGACATTTTGTAGCTATAACACCTAGACTCAAATTCAGTACCCCTAAGATTTTTTTAACACTTGACTACGGTCTAGTTTGTGCCAGTGGAATACCTTTAAGTGATGATAAATAATGATCATCAACAATTAATCCTTTCCAACTAACCCACATCGAGATTTTGTAGCTATAACGACTAGACTTAAATTCACTACCCCCAAGATTTATTTTACACTTGACTACGGTCTAGTACGTGTCTGTGGAAAACCTTTGAGTGATGATCAATGATAATCATCAACAAATAACCCTTTTTAAACAACCCATATCAAGATATTTTAGCTATAACACCTAGACTCAAATTCAGTACTCCTAAGATTTTTTTAACACTTCGCTACGGTCTAGTACGTGTCTGTGGAACACCTCAGAGTGATGATCAATGATGATCATCAACAATTAACCCATTCCAACCAAACCATATCGAGATTTTGTAGCTATAACACCTAGACTGAAATTCACTACCCCCAAGATTTTTTTTACACTTGACTACGGTCTTGTACGTGTCTGTGAAAAACCTTAGACTGACGATCAATGATGATGATCAACAATTAACCCTTTTCAAACAACCCATATAGAGATATTTTAGGTATAACACATTGACTCAAATTCATTAGCCCAAAGATTTTTTTAACACTTAACTACGGTCTAGTATGCGTCTGTGGAAAACCTTAGAGTGATGATCAATATTAATCATCAACAATTAACCCTTTTTAACCAAGCCACATTGAGATATTTTAGCTACAATAACTTGACTTCAATTAACTAGCCCAAATATTTTTTTAACACTTAACTACGGTCTAGAACGTGTCAGTGGAGCACATTTAAGTGATGATCAAAGATGATCATCAACAATTAATCCTTTCCAACCAACCCATATCGAGATTTTGGAGCTATAACACCTAGACTCAAACTCACTACCCCCAAGATTTTTTTAACACTTGACTACGGTCTAGTACGTGTCTGTGGAAAACCTTAGAGTAATGATCAAAGATGATCATCAACAATTAACCCTTTCCAACCAACCCACATCGAGATATTTTAGCTATAACACCTTGACTCAAAATTATTAGCCCTAAGATTTTTTTAACACTTGACTACGGTCTACTTAGTGTCTGTGGAACACCTTAGAGTGATGATCAATGATAATCATCAACAATTAACCCTTTCCAACCAACCCATATCGAGATATTTAAGCTATAACACCTTGACTTAAATTCATTAGCCCAAAGATTTTTTAAACACTTAACTACGGTCTAGTACCAGTCTATGGAACACCTTAGACTGATGATCAATGATGATCATCAACAATTAACCCTTTCCAACCAACCCACATCGAGATATTTTAGCTATAACACCTTGACTCAAAATCATTAGCCCTAAGATTTTTTTAACACTTAACTACGGTCTAGTACGTGTCTGCGAAAATTCTTAGAGTAATGATCAACGATGATCATCAACAATTAACCTATTCCAACCAACCCATATCGAGATTTTGTAGCTATAACACCTAGACTCAAATTCAGTACCCCTAAGATTTTTTTAACACTTGACTACGGTCTAGTACGTGTCAGTGGAACACCTTTAAGTGATGATCAATGATGATCATCAACAATTCATCCTTTCCAACTAACCCACATCGAGATTTTGTAGCTATAACGACTAGACTCAAATTCACTACCCCCAAGATTTTTTTAACACGTGACTACGGTCTACTTCGTGTCTGTGGAACACCTTAGAGTGATTATCAATGATGATCATCAACAATTAACCCTTTCCCACCAACCCACATCAAGATATTCTAGCTATAACACCTTGACTCAAAATCATTAGCCCTAAGATTTTTTTAACACTTGACTACGGTCTAGTTCGTGTCTGTGGAACACCTTAGAGTGATGGTCAATGATGATCATCAACAATTAACCCTTTCCAACCAACCCATATCGAGATTTTGTAGCTATAACACCTTGACTCAAATTCACTACCCCCAAGATTTTTTTAACACTTGACTACGGTCTAGTTCATGTCTGTGGAACACCTTAGAGTGATGGTCAATGATGATCATCAACA
This sequence comes from Ganaspis brasiliensis, assembly GCA_037103525.1. Lineage (NCBI taxonomy): Eukaryota > Metazoa > Arthropoda > Insecta > Hymenoptera > Figitidae > Ganaspis > Ganaspis brasiliensis. The sequence goes on from JAZKLR010000747.1 coordinate 767,596, forward strand.
ATTAATCGTTTCCAACCAACCCATATCGAGATTTTGTAGCTATAACACCTAGACTCAAAATCACTACCCACAAAATTTTTTTAACACATAACTACGGTTTGGTACGTGTCTGTTGGCAACCTAAAAGTAATGATCAATGATGATCATTACCATTTAACCCTTTTTAACCAACACATATTGAGATATTTTAGCTATAACACCTTAACTCAAAATCATTAGCCCAAAGATTTTTTTAACACTTGACTACGGTCTAGTTCGTGTCTGTGGAACACTTTTAAGTGATGATCAATGATGATCATCAACAATTAATCCTTTCCAACTAACCAACATCAAGATATTTTAGCTATAACACCTTGACTCAAAACCATTAGCCCTAAGATTTTTTTAACACTTGACTACGGTCTAGTTCGTGTCTGTGGAACACCTTTAAGTGATGATCAATGATGATCATCAACAATTTATCTTTTCCAACTAACCCACATCGAGATTTTGTAGCTATAACGACTAGACTCAAATTCACTACCCACAAGATTTTTTTAACACTTGACTACGGTCTACTTCGTGTCTGTCGAACACCTTAGAGTGATGGTCAATGATGATCATCAACAATTAACCCTTTCCAACCAACCCATATCGAGATTTTGTAGCTATAACACCTAGACTCAAAATCACTACCCCTAATATTTTTTTAACACATAACTACGGTCTAGTACGTGTCTATGGAACACCTTAGAGTAATGATCAAAGATGATCATCAACAATTAACCCTTTCCAACCAACCCACATCGAGATATTTTAGCTATAACACCTTGACTCAAAACCATTAGCCCTAAGATTTTTTTAACACTTGACTACGGTCTAGTTCGTGTCTGTGGAACACCTTTAAGTGATGATCAATGATGATCATCAACAATTCATCCTTTCCAACTAACCCACATCGAGATTTTGTAGCTATAACGACTAGACTCAAATTCACTACCCCCAAGATTTTTTTAACACTTGACTACGGTCTACTTCGTGTCTGTGGAACACCTTAGAGTGATGGTCAATGATGATCATCAACAATTAACTCTTTCCAACCAACCCATATCGAGATTTTGTAGCTATAACACCTAGACTCAAAATCACTACCCCTAATATTTTTTTAACACATAACTACGGTCTAGTACGTGTCTATGGAACACCTTAGAGTGATGATCAATGATGATCATCAACAATTAACCCTTTCCAACCAACCCACATCGAGATATTTTAGCTATAACACCTTGACTCAAAATCATTAGCCTTAAGATTTTTTTAACACTTGACTACGGTCTACTTAGTGTCTGTGGAACACCTTAGAGTGATGATCAATGATAATCATCAACAATTAACCCTTTCCAACCAACCCATATCGAGATATTTTAGCTATAACACCTTGACTCAAAATCATTAGCCATAAGGTTTTTTTAACACTTGACTGCGGTCTACTTCGTGTCAATGGAACACCTTAGTGTGATGATCAATAATGATCATCAACAATTAACCCTTTCCAACCAACCCACATCAAGATATTCTAGCTATAACACCTTGACTCAAAATCATTAGCCCTAAGATTTTTTTAACACTTGACTACGGTCTAGTACGTGTTTATGGAACACCTTAGAGTGATGATCAATGATGATCATCAACAATTAACCCTTTCCAACCAACCTATATCGAGATTTTGTAGCTATAACACTTAGACTCAAAATCATTAGCCCTAAGATTTTTTTAACACTTGACTACGGTCTACTTCGTGTCTGTGGAACACCTTAGAGTGATGATCAATGATGATCATTAACAATTAACCCTTTCCAACCAACCCATATCGAGATATTTTAGCTATAAATCCTTGACTTAAAATCATTAGCCATAAGATTTTTTTAACACTTGACTACGGTCTACTTCGTGTCTGTGGAACACCTTAGAGTGATGGTCAATGATGATCATTAACAATTAACCCTTTCCAACCAACCCATATCGACATTTTGTAGCTATAACACCTAGACTCAAATTCAGTACCCCTAAGATTTTTTTAACACTTGACTACGGTCTAGTTTGTGCCAGTGGAATACCTTTAAGTGATGATAAATAATGATCATCAACAATTAATCCTTTCCAACTAACCCACATCGAGATTTTGTAGCTATAACGACTAGACTTAAATTCACTACCCCCAAGATTTATTTTACACTTGACTACGGTCTAGTACGTGTCTGTGGAAAACCTTTGAGTGATGATCAATGATAATCATCAACAAATAACCCTTTTTAAACAACCCATATCAAGATATTTTAGCTATAACACCTAGACTCAAATTCAGTACTCCTAAGATTTTTTTAACACTTCGCTACGGTCTAGTACGTGTCTGTGGAACACCTCAGAGTGATGATCAATGATGATCATCAACAATTAACCCATTCCAACCAAACCATATCGAGATTTTGTAGCTATAACACCTAGACTGAAATTCACTACCCCCAAGATTTTTTTTACACTTGACTACGGTCTTGTACGTGTCTGTGAAAAACCTTAGACTGACGATCAATGATGATGATCAACAATTAACCCTTTTCAAACAACCCATATAGAGATATTTTAGGTATAACACATTGACTCAAATTCATTAGCCCAAAGATTTTTTTAACACTTAACTACGGTCTAGTATGCGTCTGTGGAAAACCTTAGAGTGATGATCAATATTAATCATCAACAATTAACCCTTTTTAACCAAGCCACATTGAGATATTTTAGCTACAATAACTTGACTTCAATTAACTAGCCCAAATATTTTTTTAACACTTAACTACGGTCTAGAACGTGTCAGTGGAGCACATTTAAGTGATGATCAAAGATGATCATCAACAATTAATCCTTTCCAACCAACCCATATCGAGATTTTGGAGCTATAACACCTAGACTCAAACTCACTACCCCCAAGATTTTTTTAACACTTGACTACGGTCTAGTACGTGTCTGTGGAAAACCATTGAGTGATAATCAATGATGATTATCAACAATTAACCCTTTTTTCAACCAACCCATAACGAGATATTTTAGCTACAATAACTTGACTCTAATTCACTAGCCCCAATATTTTTTTAACACTTGACTACGGTCTAGTACGTGTCAGTGGAACACCTTTAAGTGATGATCAATGATGATCATCCACAAATAACCCTTTCCAACCAACCCATATCGAGATTTTGTAGCTATAACACCTAGACTCAAAATCACTACCCCTAATATTTTTTTAACACATAACTACGGCTTGGTACGTGTCTGTTGACAACATAAAAGTAATGATCAATGATGATCATTACCAATTAACCCATTTTAACCAACACATATCGAGATATTTTAGCTATCACACCTTAACTCAAAATCATTAGCCCAAAGATTTCTTTAACACTTGACTACGGTCTAGTACGTGTCTATGGAACAACTTAGAGTGATGATCAATGATAATCATCAACAATTAACCCTTTCCAACTAACCCACATCGAGATATTTTAGCTATAACCCTTGACTCAAAATCATTAGCCCTAAGATTTTTTTAACACTTGACTACGGTCTACTTAATGCCTGTGGAACACCTTAGAGTGATGATCAATGATGATCATCAACAATTAACCCTTTCCAACCAACCCATATCGAGATATTTTAGCTATAACACCTTGACTCAAAATCATTAGCCATAAGATTTTTTTAACACTTGACTACGGTCTACTCCGTGTCAGTGGAACACCTTAGTGTGATGATCAATGATGATCATCAACAATTAACCCTTTCCAACCAACCCACATCAAGATATTCTAGCTATAACACCTTGACTCAAAATTATTAGCCCTAAGATTTTTTTAACACTTGACTACGGTCTACTTAGTGTCTGTGGAACACCTTAGTGTGATGATCAATGATGATCATCAATAATTAACCCTTTCTAACCAACCCACATCAAGATATTCTAGCTATAACAACTTGACTCAAAATCATTAGCCCTAAGATTTTTTTAACACTTGACTACGGTCTACTTCGTGTCTGTGGAACACCTTAGAGTGATGGTCAATGATGATCATCAACAATTAATCCTTTCCAACCAACCCATATCGAGATTTTGTAACTATAACACCTAAACTTAATTTCACTACCTTTGAAAATTTTTTAACACTTGACTACGGACTAGTACGTGTCTGTGGAACACCTTAGAGTGATAGTCAATGATGATCATTAACAATTAACCATTTCCAACCAACCCATATCGAGATTTTGTAGCTATAACACCTTGACTCAAATTCACTACCCCCAAGATTTTTTTAACACTTGACTACGGTCTAGTTCATGACTGTGGAACACCTTAGAGTGATGGTCAATGATGATCATCAACAATTAATCCTTTCCAACCAACCCATATCGAGATTTTGTAGCTATAACACCTTGACTCAAATTCACTACCCCCAAGCTTTTTTTAACACTTGACTACGGTCTACTTCGTGTCTGTGAAACACCTTAGAGTGATGGTCAATGATGATCATCAACAATTAACCCTTTCCAACCAACCCATATCGAGATATTTTAGCTATAACACCTTGACTCAAAATCATTAGCCATAAGATTTTTTTAACACTTGACTACGGTCTACTTAGTGCCTGTGAAACACCTTAGAGTGATGATCAATGATGATCATCAACAATTAACCCTTTCCAACCAACCCATATCGAGATATTTTAGCTATAACACCTTGACTCAAAATCATTAGCCATAAGATTTTTTTAACACTTGACTACGGTCTACTCCGTGTCAGTGGAACACCTTAGTGTGATGATCAATGATGATCATCAACAATTAACCCTTTCCAACCAACCCACATCAAGATATTCTAGCTATAACACCTTGACTCAAAATTATTAGCCCTAAGATTTTTTTAACACTTGACTACGGTCTACTTAGTGTCTGTGGAACACCTTAGTGTGATGATCAATGATGATCATCAACAATTAACCCTTTCTAACCAACCCACATCAAGATATTCTAGCTATAACAACTTGACTCAAAATCATTAGCCCTAAGATTTTGTTAACACTTGACTACGGTCTACTTCGTGTCTGTGGAACACCTTAGAGTGATGGTCAATGATGATCATCAACAATTAACCCTTTCCAACCAACCCATATCGAGATTTTGTAACTATAACACCTAGACTTAATTTAACTACCTTTGAAATTTTTTTAACACTTGACTACGGTCTACTTTGAGTCTGTGGAACACCTTAGAGTGATGGTCAATGATGATCATCAAAAATTAACCCTTTCCAACCAACCCATATCGAGATTCTGTAGCTATAACACCTAGACTCAAAATCACTACCCCTAATATTTTTTTAACACATAACTACGGTTTGGTACGTGCCTGTTGACAACCTAAAAGTAATGATCAACGATGATCATTACCAATTAACCCTTTTAAACCAACACATATCGAGATATTTTAGCTATAACACCTAGACTCAAATTCAGTACCCCTAAGATTTTTTTAACACTTGACTTTGGTCTAGTACGTGTCTATGGAACACCTTAGAGTGATGATCAATGATGATCATCAACAATTAACCCTTTCCAACCAACCCACATCGAGATATTTTAGCTATAACACCTTGACTCAAAATCATTAGCCCTAAGATTTTTTTAACACTTGACTACGGTCTACTTAGTGTCTGTGGAACACCTTAGAGTAATGATCAATGATGATCATCAACAATTAACCCTTTCCAACCAACCCATATCGAGATATTTTAGCTATAACACCTTGACTCAAAATCATTAGCCATAAGATTTTTTTAACACTTGACTACGGTCTACTTCGTGTCAGTGGAACACCTTAGTGTGATGATCAATGATGATCATCAACAATTAACCCTTTTCAACCAACCCACATCGAGATATTTTAGCTATAACAACTTGACTCAAAATCATTAGCCCTAAGATTTTTTTAACACTTGACTACGGTCTACTTTGTGTCTGTGGAACACCTTAGAGTGATGGTCAATGATGATCATCAACAATTAACCCTTTCCAACCAACCCATATCGAGATTTTGTAACTATAACACCTAGACTTAATTTAACTACCTTTGAAATTTTTTTAACAGTTGACTACGGCCTACTTTGAGTCTGTGGAACACCTTAGAGTGATGGTCAATGATGATCATCAACAATTAACCCTTTCCAACCAACCCATATCGAGATATTTTAGCTATAACACCTTGACTCAAAATCATTAGCCATAAGATTTTTTTAACACTTGACTACGGTCTACTTCGTGTCAGTGGAACACCTTAGTGTGATGATCAATGATGATCATCAACAATTAACCCTTTCCAACCAACCCACATCAAGATATTCTAGCTATAACAACTTGACTCAAAATCATTAGCCCTAAGATTTTGTTAACACTTGACTACGGTCTACTTCGTGTCTGTGGAACACCTTAGAGTGATGGTCAATGATGATCATCAACAATTAACCCTTTCCAACCAACCCATATCGAGATTTTGTAGCTATAACACCTAGACTCAAATTCAGTACCCCTAAGATTTTTTTAACACTTGACTACGGTCTAGTACGTGTCAGTGGAACACCTTTAAGTGATGATCAATGATGATCATCAACAATTCATCCTTTCCAACTAACCCACATCGAGATTTTGTAGCTATAACGACTAGACTCAAATTCACTACCCCCAAGATTTTTTTAACACTTGACTACGGTCTACTTCGTGTCTGTGGAACACTTTTAAGTGATGATCAATGATGATCATCAACAATTAATCCTTTCCAACTAACCCACATCAAGATATTTTAGCTATAACACCTTGACTCAAAACCATTAGCCCTAAGATTTTTTTAACACTTGACTACGGTCTAGTTCGTGTCTGTGCAACACCTTTAAGTGATGATCAATGATGATCATCAACAATTCATCCTTTCCAACTAACCCACATCGAGATTTTGTAGCTATAACGACTAGACTCAAATTCACTACCCCCAAGATTTTTTTAACACTTGACTACGGTCTACTTCGTGTCTGTGGAACACCTTAGAGTGATGGTCAATGATGATCATCAACAATTAACCCTTTCCAACCAACCCATATCGAGATTTTGTAGCTATAACACCTAGACTCAAAATCACTACCCCTAATATTTTTTTAACACATAACTACGGTCTAGTACGTGTCTATGGAACACCTTAGAGTGATGATCAATGATGATCATCAACAATTAACCCTTTCCAACCAACCCATATCGAGATTTTGTAGCTATAACACCTAGACTCAAAATCACTACCCCTAATATTTTTTTAACACATAACTACGGTCTAGTACGTGTCTATGGAACACCTTAGAGTGATGGTCAATGATGATCATTAACAATTAACCCTTTCCAACCAACCCACATCGAGATATTTTAGCTATAACAACTTGACTCAAAACCATTAGCCCTAAGATTTTTTTAACACTTGACTACGGTCTAGTTCGTGTCTGTGGAACACCTTTAAGTGATGATCAATGATGATCATCAACAATTAACCCTTTCCAACCAACCCATATCGAGATTTTGTAGCTATAACACCTAGACTCAAAATCACTACCCCTAATATTTTTTTAACACATAACTACGGTCTAGTACGTGTCTATGGAACACCTTAGAGTGATGGTCAATGATGATCATCAACAATTAACCCTTTCCAACCAACCCATATCGAGATATTTTAGCTATAACACCTAGACTTAAATTCACTACCCCCAAGATTTTTTTAACACTTCACTACGGCCTAGTACGTGTCTGTGGAACACCTTAGAGTGATAGTCAATGATGATCATTAACAATTAACCCTTTCCAACCAACCCACATCGAGATATTTTAGCTATAACACCTTGACTCAAAATCATTAGCCCTAAGATTTTTTTAACACTTAACTAAGGTCTAGTACGTGTCTGCGAAAGATCTTAGAGTAATGATCAACGTTGATCATCAACAATTAACCCTTTCCAACCAACCTATATCGAGATTTTGTGGCCATAACACCTAGACTCAAATTCAGTACCCCTCAGATTTTTTTAACACTTGACTACGGTCTAGTACGTGTCAGTGAAACACCTTTAAGTGATGGTCAATGATGATCATCAACAATTAACCATTTCCAACCAACCCATATCGAGATTTTGTAGCTATAACACCTAGACTCAAAATCACTACCCCTAATATTTTTTTAACACATAACTACGGCTTGGTACGTGTCTGTTGACAACCTAAAAGTAATGATCAATGATGATCATTACCAATTAACCCATTTTAACCAACACATATCGAGATATTTTAGCTATAACACCTTAACTCAAAATCATTAGCCCAAAGATTTCTTTAACACTTGACTACGGTCTAGTACGTGTCTATGGAACACCTTAGAGTGATGATTAATGATAATTATCAACAATGAACCCTTTCCAACCAACCCACATCGAGATATTTTAGCTATAACACTTGACTCAAAATCATTAGCCCTAAGATTTTTTAAACACTTGACTACGGTCTACTTCGTGTCTGTGGAACACCTTAGAGTGATGGTCAATGATGATCATCAACAATTAACCCTTTCCAACCAACCCATATCGAGATTTTGTAGCTATAACACCTAGACTCAAAATCACTACCCCTAATATTTTTTTAACACATAACTTCGGTTTGGTACGTGTCTGTTGACAACCTAAAAGTAATGATCAACGATGATCATTACCAATTAACCCTTTTTAACCAACACATATCGAGATATTTTAGCTATAACACCTTAACTCAAAATCATTAGCCCAAAGATTTTTTTAACACTTGACTACGGTCTAGTACGTGTCTATGGAACACCTTAGAGTGATGATCAATGATGATCATCAACAATTAACCCTTTTCAACCAACCCACATCGAGATATTTTAGCTATAACACCTTGACTCGAAATCATTAGCCCTAAGATTTTTTTAACACTTGACTTCGGTCTACTTAGTGTCTGTGGAACTCCCTAGAGTAATGATCAATGATGATCATCAACAATTAACTCTTTCCAACCAACCGATATCGAGATATTTTAGCTATAACACCTTGACTCAAAATCATTAGCCATAAGATTTTTTTAACACTTGACTACGGTCTACTTCGTGTCAGTGAAACACCTTAGTGTGATGATCAATGATGATCATCAACAATTAACCCTTTCCAACTAACCCACATCAAGATATTCTAGCTATAACAACTTGACTCAAAATCATTAGCCTTAAGATTTTGTTAACACTTGACTACGGTCTACGTCGTGTCTGTGGAAAAATCTTAGAGTGATAATTAATGATGATCATCAACAATTAACCCTTTCCAACCAACCCATATCGAGATATTTTAGCTTTAAAACCTAGACTCAAATTCACTACCCCCAAGATTTTTTTAACACTTGACTACGGCGTAGTACGTGTCTGTGGAACACCTTAGAGTGATAGTCAATGATGATCATTAACAATTAACCCTTTTCGACCAACACATATCAAATTTTGTAGCTATAACACCAAGACTGAAATTCACTACCCTTAAGATTTTTTTAACACTTGACTACGGTCTAGTACGTGTCTGTGGAAAACCTTTGAGTGATGCTCAATAATGATCATCAACAATTAACCCTTTCCAACCAACCCATATCGAGATATTTTAGCTATAACACCTTGACTCAAAATCATTAGCCCTAAGATTTTTTTAACACTTAACTACGGTCTAGTACGTGTCTGCGAAAGATCTTAGAGTAATGATCAACGATGATCATCAACAATTAACCCTTTCCAACCAACCTATATCGAGATTTTGTAGCCATAACAACTAGACTCAAATTCAGTACCCCTAAGATTTTTTTAACACTTGACTACGGTCTAGTACGTGTTAGTGGAACACCTTTAAGTGATGATCAATGATGATCATCAACAATTAACCCTTTCCAACCAACCCATATCGAGATTTTGTAGCTATAACACCTAGACTCAAAATCACTACCCCTAATATTTTTTTAACACATAACTACGGCTTAGTACGTGTCTGTTGACAACCTTAAAGTAATCATCAATGATGATCATTACCAATTAACTCATTTTAACCAACACATATCGAGATATTTTAGCTATAACACCTTAACTCAAAATCATTAGCCCAAAGATTTCTTTAACACTTGACTACGGTCTAGTACGTGTCTATGGAACACCTTAGAGTGATGATCAATAATAATCATCAACAATTAACCCTTTCCAACCAACCCATATCGAGATATTTTAGCTATAACACCTTGACTCAAAATCATTAGCCATAATATTTTTTTAACACTTGACTACGGTCTACTTCGTGTCAGTGGAACACCTTAGTGTGATGATCAATGATGATCATCAACAATTAACCCTTTCCAACCAACCCACATCAAGATATTCTAGCTATAACACCTTGACTCAAAATCATTAGCCCTAAGATTTTTTTAACACTTGACTACGGTCTACTTCGAGTCTGTGGAACACCTTAGAGTGATGGTCAATGATGATCATCAAAAATTAACCCTTTCCAACCAACCCATATCGAGATATTTTAGCTATAACACCTTGACTCAAAATCATTAGCCATAAGATTTTTTTAACACTTGACTACGGTCTACTTCGTGTCAGTGGAACACCTTAGTGTGATGATCAATGTTGATCATCAACAATTAACCCTTTTCAACCAACCCATATCGAGATATTTTAGCTATAACACCTTGACTCAAAATCATTAGCCATAAGATTTTTTTAACACTTGACTACGGTCTACTTCGTGTCAGTGAAACACCTTAGTGTGATGATCAATGATGATCATCAACAATTAACCCTTTCCAACCAACCCACATCAAGATATTCTAGCTATAACAACTTGACTCACAATCATTAGCCCTAAGATTTTGTTAACACTTGACTACGGTCTACTTCGTGTCTGTGGAAAACCTTAGAGTGATTGTCAATGATGATCATCAACAATTAACCCTTTCCAACCAACCCATATCGAGATTTTGTAACTATAACACCTAGACTTAATTTAACTACCTTTCAAATTTTTTTAACACTTGACTACGGTCTACTTTGAGTCTGTGGAACACCTTAGAGTAATGGTCAATGATGATCATCAAAAATTAACCCTTTCCAACCAACCCATATCGAGATTCTGTAGCTATAACACCTAGACTCAAAATCACTACCCCTAATATTTTTTTAACACATAACTACGGTTTGGTACGTGTCTGTTGACAACCTAAAAGTAATGATCAACGATGATCATTACCAATTAACCCTTTTTAACCAACACATATTGAGATATTTTAGCTATAACACCTAGACTCAAATTCGGTACTCCTAAGATTTTTTTAACACTTGACTACGGTCTAGTACGTGTCTATGGAACACCTTAGAGTGATGATCAATGATGATCATCAACAGTTAACCCTTTCCAACCAACCCACATCGAGATATTTTAGCTATAACACCTTGACTCAAAATCATTAGCCCTAAGATTTTTTTAACACTTGACTACGATCTACTTAGTGTCTGTGGAACACCTTAGAGTAATGATCAATGATGATCATCAACAATTAACCCTTTCCAACCAACCCATATCGAGATATTTTAGCTATAACACTTGACTCAAAATCATTAGCCCTAAGATTTTTTAAACACTTGACTACGGTCTACTTCGTGTCTGTGGAACACCTTAGAGTGATGGTCAATGATGATCATCAACAATTAACCCTTTCCAACCAACCCATATCGAGATATTTTAGCTATAACACTTGACTCAAAATCATTAGCCCTAAGATTTTTTAAACACTTGACTACGGTCTACTTTGAGTCTGTGGAACACCTTAGAGTAATGGTCAATGATGATCATCAAAAATTAACCCTTTCCAACCAACCCATATCGAGATTCTGTAGCTATAACACCTAGACTCAAAATCACTACCCCTAATATTTTTTTAACACATAACTTCGGTTTGGTACGTGTCTGTTGACAACCTAAAAGTAATGATCAACGATGATCATTACCAATTAACCCTTTTTAACCAACACATATTGAGATATTTTAGCTATAACACCTAGACTCAAAATCATTAGCCCTAAGATTTTTTTAACACTTGACTACGGTCTACTTAGTGTCTGTGGAACACCTTAGAGTAATGATCAATGATGATCATCAACAATTAACCCTTTCCAACCAACCCATATCGAGATATTTTAGCTATAACACTTGACTCAAAATCATTAGCCCTAAGATTTTTTAAACACTTGACTACGGTCTACTTCGTGTCTGTGGAACACCTTAGAGTGATGGTCAATGATGATCATCAACAATTAACCCTTTCCAACCAACCCATATCGAGATATTTTAGCTATAACACTTGACTCAAAATCATTAGCCCTAAGATTTTTTAAACACTTGACTACGGTCTACTTTGAGTCTGTGGAACACCTTAGAGTAATGGTCAATGATGATCATCAAAAATTAACCCTTTCCAACCAACCCATATCGAGATTTTGTAGCTATAACACCTAGACTCAAAATCACTACCCCTAATATTTTTTTAACACATAACTACGGCTTAGTACGTGTCTGTTGACAACCTTAAAGTAATGATCAATGATGATCATTACCAATTAACCCATTTTAACCAACACATATCGAGATATTTTAGCTATAACACCTTAACTCAAAATCATTAGCCCAAAGATTTCTTTAACACTTGACTACGGTCTAGTACGTGTCTATGGAACACCTTAGAGTGATGATCAATAATAATCATCAACAATTAACCCTTTCCAACCAACCCATATCGAGATATTTTAGCTATAACACCTTGACTCAAAATCATTAGCCATAATATTTTTTTAACACTTGACTACGGTCTACTTCGTGTCAGTGGAACACCTTAGTGTGATGATCAATGATGATCATCAACAATTAACCCTTTCCAACCAACCCACATCAAGATATTCTAGCTATAACACCTTGACTCAAAATCATTAGCCCTAAGATTTTTTTAACACTTGACTACGGTCTACTTCGAGTCTGTGGAACACCTTAGAGTGATGGTCAATGATGATCATCAAAAATTAACCCTTTCCAACCAACCCATATCGAGATATTTTAGCTATAACACCTTGACTCAAAATCATTAGCCATAAGATTTTTTTAACACTTGACTACGGTCTACTTCGTGTCAGTGGAACACCTTAGTGTGATGATCAATGTTGATCATCAACAATTAACCCTTTTCAACCAACCCATATCGAGATATTTTAGCTATAACACCTTGACTCAAAATCATTAGCCATAAGATTTTTTTAACACTTGACTACGGTCTACTTCGTGTCAGTGAAACACCTTAGTGTGATGATCAATGATGATCATCAACAATTAACCCTTTCCAACCAACCCACATCAAGATATTCTAGCTATAACAACTTGACTCAAAATCATTAGCCCTAAGATTTTGTTAACACTTGACTACGGTCTACTTCGTGTCTGTGGAACACCTTAGAGTGATTGTCAATAATGATCATCAACAATTAACCATTTCCAACCAACCCATATCGAGATTTTGTAACTATAACACCTAGACTTAATTTAACTACCTTTGAAATTTTTTTAACACTTGACTACGGTCTACTTTGATTCTGTGGAACACCTTAGAGTAATGGTCAATGATGATCATCAAAAATTAACCCTTTCCAACCAACCCATATCGAGATTCTGTAGCTATAACACCTAGACTCAAAATCACTACCCCTAATATTTTTTTAACACATAACTACGGTTTGGTACGTGTCTGTTGACAACCTAAAAGTAATTATCAACGATGATCATTACCAATTAACCCTTTTTAACCAACACATATTGAGATATTTTAGCTATAACACCTAGACTCAAATTCAGTACCCCTAAGATTTTTTTAACACTTGACTACGGTCTAGTACGTGTCTATGGAACACCTTAGAGTGATGATCAATGATGATCATCAACAATTAACCCTTTCCAACCAACCCACATCGAGATATTTCAGCTATAACACCTTGACTCAAAATCATTAGCCCTAAGATTTTTTTAACACTTGACTACGGTCTACTTAGTGTCTGTGGAACACCTTAGAGTAATGATCAATGATGATCATCAACAATTAACCCTTTCCAACCAACCCATATCGAGATATTTTAGCTATAACACCTTGACTCAAAATCATTAGCCATAAGATTTTTTTAACACTTGACTACGGTCTACTTCGTGTCAGTGGAACACCTTAGTGTGATGATCAATGATGATCATCAACAATTAACCCTTTTCAACCAACCCACATCGAGATATTTTAGCTATAACACCTTGACTCAAAATCATTAGCCCTAAGATTTTTTTAACACTTGACTACGGTCTACTTAGTGTCTGTGGAACACCTTAGAGTAATGATCAATGATGATCATCAACAATTAACCCTTTCCAACCAACCCATATCGAGATATTTTAGCTATAACACCTTGACTCAAAATCATTAGCCATAAGATTTTTTTAACACTTGACTACGGTCTACTTCGTGTCTGTGAAACACCTTAGAGTGATGGTCAATGATGATCATCAACAATTAACCCTTTCCAACCAACCCATATCGAGATATTTTAGCTATAACACCTTGACTCAAAATCATTAGACATAAGATTTTTTTAACACTTGACTACGGTCTACTTCGTGTCAGTGGAACACCTTAGTGTGATGATCAATGATGATCATCAACAATTAACCCTTTCCAACCAACCCACATCAAGATATTCTAGCTATAACAACTTGACTCAAAATCATTAGCCCTAAGATTTTGTTAACACTTGACTACGGTCTACTTCGTGTCTGTGAAACACCTTAGAGTGATGGTCAATGATGATCATCAACAATTAACCCTTTCCAACCAACCCATATCGAGATTTTGTAACTATAACACCTAGACTTAATTTAACTACCTTTGAAATTTTTTTAACACTTGACTACGGTCTACTTTGAGTCTGTGGAACACCTTAGAGTGATGGTCAATGATGATCATCAAAAATTAACCCTTTCCAACCAACCCATATCGAGATTCTGTAGCTATAACACCTAGACTCAAAATCACTACCCCTAATATTTTTTTAACACATAACTACGGTTTGGTACGTGTCTGTTGACAACCTAAAAGTAATTATCAACGATGATCATTACCAATTAACCCTTTTTAACCAACACATATTGAGATATTTTAGCTATAACACCTAGACTCAAATTCAGTACCCCTAAGATTTTTTTAACACTTGACTACGGTCTAGTACGTGTCTATGGAACACCTTAGAGTGATGATCAATGATGATCATCAACAATTAACCCTTTCCAACCAACCCACATCGAGATATTTTAGCTATAACACCTTGACTCAAAATCATTAGCCCTAATATTTTTTTAACACTTGACTACGGTCTACTTAGTGTCTGTGGAACACCTTAGAGTAACGATCAATGATGATCATCAACAATTAACCCTTTCCAACCAACCCATATCGAGATATTTTAGCTATAACACCTTGACTCAAAATCATTAGCCATAAGATTTTTTTAACACTTGACTACGGTCTACTTCGTGTCAGTGGAACACCTTAGTGTGATGATCAATGATGATCATCAACAATTAACCCTTTTCAACCAACCCACATCGAGATATTTTAGCTATAACACCTTGACTCAAAATCATTAGCCCTAAGATTTTTTTAACACTTGACTACGGTCTACTTAGTGTCTGTGGAACACCTTAGAGTAATGATCAATGATGATCATCAACAATTAACCCTTTCCAACCAACCCATATCGAGATATTTTAGCTATAACACCTTGACTCAAAATCATTAGCCATAAGATTTTTTTAACACTTGACTACGGTCTACTTCGTGTCTGTGAAACACCTTAGAGTGATGGTCAATGATGATCATCAACAATTAACCCTTTCCAACCAACCCATATCGAGATATTTTAGCTATAACACCTTGACTCAAAATCATTAGACATAAGATTTTTTTAACACTTGACTACGGTCTACTTCGTGTCAGTGGAACACCTTAGTGTGATGATCAATGATGATCATCAACAATTAACCCTTTCCAACCAACCCACATCAAGATATTCTAGCTATAACAACTTGACTCAAAATCATTAGCCCTAAGATTTTGTTAACACTTGACTACGGTCTACTTCGTGTCTGTGGAACACCTTAGAGTGATGGTCAATGATGATCATCAACAATTAACCCTTTCCAACCAACCCATATCGAGATTTTGTAACTATAACACCTAGACTTAATTTAACTACCTTTGAAATTTTTTTAACACTTGACTACGGTCTACTTTGAGTCTGTGGAACACCTTAGAGTGATGGTCAATGATGATCATTAAAAATTAACCCTTTCCAACCAACCCATATCGAGATTCTGTAGCTTTAACACCTAGACTCAAAATCACTACCCCTAATATTTTTTTAACACATAACTACGGTTTGGTACGTGTCTGTTGACAACCTAAAAGTAATGATCAACGATGATCATTACCAATTAACCCTTTTTAACCAACACATATCGAGATATTTTAGCTATAACACCTAGACTCAAATTCAGTACCCCTAAGATTTTTTTAACACTTGACTTTGGTCTAGTACGTGTGTATGGAACACCTTAGAGTGATGATCAATGATGATCATCAACAATTAACCCTTTCCAACCAACCCACATCGAGATATTTTAGCTATAACACCTTGACTCAAAATCATTAGCCCTAAGATTTTTTTAACACTTGACTACGGTCTACTTAGTGTCTGTGGAACACCTTAGAGTAATGATCAATGATGATCATCAACAATTAACCCTTTCCAACCAACCCATATCGAGATATTTTAGCTGTAACACCTTGACTCAAAATCATTAGCCATAAGATTTTTTTAACACTTGACTACGGTCTACTTCGTGTCAGTGGAACACCTTAGTGTGATGATCAATGATGATCATCAACAATTAACCCTTTTCAACCAACCCACATCGAGATATTTTAGCTATAACACCTTGACTCAAAATCATTAGCCCTAAGATTTTTTTAACACTTGACTACGGTCTACTTCGTGTCTGTGGAACACCTTAGAGTGATGGTCAATGATGATCATCAACAATTAACCCTTTCCAACCAACCCATATCGAGATTTTGTAACTATAACACCTAGACTTAATTTAACTACCTTTGAAATTTTTTTAACACTTGACTACGGCCTACTTTGAGTCTGTGGAATACCTTAGAGTGATGGTCAATGATGATCATCAACAATTAACCCTTTCCAACCAACCCATATCGAGATATTTTAGCTATAACACCTTGACTCAAAATCATTAGCCATAAGATTTTTTTAACACTTGACTACGGTCTACTTTGTGTCAGTGGAACACCTTAGTGTGATGATCAATGATGATCATCAACAATTAACCCTTTCCAACCAACCCACATCAAGATATTCTAGCTATAACAACTTGACTCAAAATCATTAGCCCTAAGATTTTGTTAACATTTGACTACGGTCTACTTCGTGTCTGTGGAACACCTTAGAGTGATGGTCAATGATGATCATCAACAATTAACCCTTTCCAACCAACCCATATCGAGATTTTGTAACTATAACACCTAGACTTAATTTCACTACCTTTGAAATTTTTTTAACACTTGACTACGGTCTAGTACGTGTCCGTGGAAAAATCTTAGAGTGATGATTAATGATGATCATCAACAATTAACCCTTTCCAAACAACCCATATGGAGATATTTTAGTTATAACACCTAGACTCAAATTCACTACCCCCAAGATTTTTTTAACACTTGACTACGGCCTAGTACGTGTCTGTGGAACACCTTAGAGTGATAGTCAATGATGATCATCAACAATTAACCCTTTCCAACCAACCCATATCGAGATATTTTAGCTATAACCCCTTGACTCAAAATCATTAGCCATAAGATTTTTTTAACACTTGACTACGGTCTACTTCGTGTCTGTGGAACACCTTAGAGTGATGGTCAATGATGATCATCAACAATTAACCCTTTCCAACCAACCCATATCGAGATTTTGTAGCTATAACACCTAGACTCAAAATCACTACCCCTAATATTTTTTTAACACATAACTACGGTCTAGTACGTGTCTATGGAACACCTTAGAGTGATGATCAATGATGATCATCAACAATTAACCCTTTTCAACCAACCCACATCGAGATATTTTAGCTATAACACCTTGACTCAAAATTATTAGCCCTAAGATTTTTTTAACACTTGACTACGGTCTACTTAGTGTCTGTGGAACACCTTAGAGTGATGATCAATGATAATCATCAACAATTAACCCTTTCCAACCAACCCATATCGAGATATTTAAGCTATAACACCTTGACTTAAATTCATTAGCCCAAAGATTTTTTAAACACTTAACTACGGTCTAGTACCAGTCTATGGAACACCTTAGACTGATGATCAATGATGATCATCAACAATTAACCCTTTCCAACCAACCCACATCGAGATATTTTAGCTATAACACCTTGACTCAAAATCATTAGCCCTAAGATTTTTTTAACACTTAACTACGGTCTAGTACGTGTCTGCGAAAATTCTTAGAGTAATGATCAACGATGATCATCAACAATTAACCTATTCCAACCAACCCATATCGAGATTTTGTAGCTATAACACCTAGACTCAAATTCAGTACCCCTAAGATTTTTTTAACACTTGACTACGGTCTAGTACGTGTCAGTGGAACACCTTTAAGTGATGATCAATGATGATCATCAACAATTCATCCTTTCCAACTAACCCACATCGAGATTTTGTAGCTATAACGACTAGACTCAAATTCACTACCCCCAAGATTTTTTTAACACGTGACTACGGTCTACTTCGTGTCTGTGGAACACCTTAGAGTGATTATCAATGATGATCATCAACAATTAACCCTTTCCAACCAACCCACATCAAGATATTCTAGCTATAACACCTTGACTCAAAATCATTAGCCCTAAGATTTTTTTAACACTTGACTACGGTCTAGTTCGTGTCTGTGGAACACCTTAGAGTGATGGTCAATGATGATCATCAACAATTAACCCTTTCCAACCAACCCATATCGAGATTTTGTAGCTATAACACCTTGACTCAAATTCACTACCCCCAAGATTTTTTTAACACTTGACTACGGTCTAGTTCATGTCTGTGGAACACCTTAGAGTGATGGTCAATGATGATCATCAACAATTAATCGTTTCCAACCAACCCATATCGAGATTTTGTAGCTATAACACCTAGACTCAAAATCACTACCCACAATATTTTTTTAACACATAACTACGGTTTGGTACGTGTCTGTTGGCAACCTAAAAGTAATGATCAATGATGATCATTACCAATTAACCCTTTCCAACCAACCCATATCGAGATATTTTAGCTATAACCCCTTGACTCAAAATCATTAGCCATAAGATTTTTTTAACACTTGACTACGGTCTACTTCGTGTCTGTGGAACACCTTAGAGTGATGGTCAATGATGATCATCAACAATTAACCCTTTCCAACCAACCCATATCGAGATTTTGTAGCTATAACACCTAGACTCAAAATCACTACCCCTAATATTTTTTTAACACATAACTACGGTCTAGTACGTGTCTATGGAACACCTTAGAGTGATGATCAATGATGATCATCAACAATTAACCCTTTTCAACCAACCCACATCGAGATATTTTAGCTATAACACCTTGACTCAAAATTATTAGCCCTAAGATTTTTTTAACACTTGACTACGGTCTACTTAGTGTCTGTGGAACACCTTAGAGTGATGATCAATGATAATCATCAACAATTAACCCTTTCCAACCAACCCATATCGAGATATTTAAGCTATAACACCTTGACTTAAATTCATTAGCCCAAAGATTTTTTAAACACTTAACTACGGTCTAGTACCAGTCTATGGAACACCTTAGACTGATGATCAATGATGATCATCAACAATTAACCCTTTCCAACCAACCCACATCGAGATATTTTAGCTATAACACCTTGACTCAAAATCATTAGCCCTAAGATTTTTTTAACACTTAACTACGGTCTAGTACGTGTCTGCGAAAATTCTTAGAGTAATGATCAACGATGATCATCAACAATTAACCTATTCCAACCAACCCATATCGAGATTTTGTAGCTATAACACCTAGACTCAAATTCAGTACCCCTAAGATTTTTTTAACACTTGACTACGGTCTAGTACGTGTCAGTGGAACACCTTTAAGTGATGATCAATGATGATCATCAACAATTCATCCTTTCCAACTAACCCACATCGAGATTTTGTAGCTATAACGACTAGACTCAAATTCACTACCCCCAAGATTTTTTTAACACGTGACTACGGTCTACTTCGTGTCTGTGGAACACCTTAGAGTGATTATCAATGATGATCATCAACAATTAACCCTTTCCAACCAACCCACATCAAGATATTCTAGCTATAACACCTTGACTCAAAATCATTAGCCCTAAGATTTTTTTAACACTTGACTACGGTCTAGTTCGTGTCTGTGGAACACCTTAGAGTGATGGTCAATGATGATCATCAACAATTAACCCTTTCCAACCAACCCATATCGAGATTTTGTAGCTATAACACCTTGACTCAAATTCACTACCCCCAAGATTTTTTTAACACTTGACTACGGTCTAGTTCATGTCTGTGGAACACCTTAGAGTGATGGTCAATGATGATCATCAACAATTAATCGTTTCCAACCAACCCATATCGAGATTTTGTAGCTATAACACCTAGACTCAAAATCACTACCCACAATATTTTTTTAACACATAACTACGGTTTGGTACGTGTCTGTTGGCAACCTAAAAGTAATGATCAATGATGATCATTACCAATTAACCCTTTTTAACCAACACATATTGAGATATTTTAGCTATAACACCTTAACTCAAAATCATTAGCCCAAAGATTTTTTTAACACTTGACTACGGTCTAGTTCGTGTCTGTGGAACACTTTTAAGTGATGATCAATGATGATCATCAACAATTAATCCTTTCCAACTAACCAACATCAAGATATTTTAGCTATAACACCTTGACTCAAAACCATTAGCCCTAAGATTTTTTTAACACTTGACTACGGTCTAGTTCGTGTCTGTGGAACACCTTTAAGTGATGATCAATGATGATCATCAACAATTTATCTTTTCCAACTAACCCACATCGAGATTTTGTAGCTATAACGACTAGACTCAAATTCACTACCCACAAGATTTTTTTAACACTTGACTACGGTCTACTTCGTGTCTGTCGAACACCTTAGAGTGATGGTCAATGATGATCATCAACAATTAACCCTTTCCAACCAACCCATATCGAGATTTTGTAGCTATAACACCTAGACTCAAAATCACTACCCCTTATATTTTTTTAACACATAACTACGGTCTAGTACGTGTCTATGGAACACCTTAGAGTAATGATCAAAGATGATCATCAACAATTAACCCTTTCCAACCAACCCACATCTAGATATTTTAGCTATAACACCTTGACTCAAAACCATTAGCCCTAAGATTTTTTTAACACTTGACTACGGTCTAGTTCGTGTCTGTGGAACACCTTAGAGTGATGATCAATGATGATCATCAACAATTAACCCTTTCCAACCAACCTATATCGAGATTTTGTAGCTATAACACTTAGACTCAAAATCATTAGCCCTAAGATTTTTTTAACACTTGACTACGGTCTACTTCGTGTCTGTGGAACACCTTAGAGTGATGATCAATGATGATCATTAACAATTAACCCTTTCCAACCAACCCATATCGAGATATTTTAGCTATAAATCCTTGACTTAAAATCATTAGCCATAAGATTTTTTTAACACTTGACTACGGTCTACTTCGTGTCTGTGGAACACCTTAGAGTGATGGTCAATGATGATCATTAACAATTAACCCTTTCCAACCAACCCATATCGACATTTTGTAGCTATAACACCTAGACTCAAATTCAGTACCCCTAAGATTTTTTTAACACTTGACTACGGTCTAGTTTGTGCCAGTGGAATACCTTTAAGTGATGATAAATAATGATCATCAACAATTAATCCTTTCCAACTAACCCACATCGAGATTTTGTAGCTATAACGACTAGACTTAAATTCACTACCCCCAAGATTTATTTTACACTTGACTACGGTCTAGTACGTGTCTGTGGAAAACCTTTGAGTGATGATCAATGATAATCATCAACAAATAACCCTTTTTAAACAACCCATATCAAGATATTTTAGCTATAACACCTAGACTCAAATTCAGTACTCCTAAGATTTTTTTAACACTTCGCTACGGTCTAGTACGTGTCTGTGGAACACCTCAGAGTGATGATCAATGATGATCATCAACAATTAACCCATTCCAACCAAACCATATCGAGATTTTGTAGCTATAACACCTAGACTGAAATTCACTACCCCCAAGATTTTTTTTACACTTGACTACGGTCTTGTACGTGTCTGTGAAAAACCTTAGACTGACGATCAATGATGATGATCAACAATTAACCCTTTTCAAACAACCCATATAGAGATATTTTAGGTATAACACATTGACTCAAATTCATTAGCCCAAAGATTTTTTTAACACTTAACTACGGTCTAGTATGCGTCTGTGGAAAACCTTAGAGTGATGATCAATATTAATCATCAACAATTAACCCTTTTTAACCAAGCCACATTGAGATATTTTAGCTACAATAACTTGACTTCAATTAACTAGCCCAAATATTTTTTTAACACTTAACTACGGTCTAGAACGTGTCAGTGGAGCACATTTAAGTGATGATCAAAGATGATCATCAACAATTAATCCTTTCCAACCAACCCATATCGAGATTTTGGAGCTATAACACCTAGACTCAAACTCACTACCCCCAAGATTTTTTTAACACTTGACTACGGTCTAGTACGTGTCTGTGGAAAACCTTAGAGTAATGATCAAAGATGATCATCAACAATTAACCCTTTCCAACCAACCCACATCGAGATATTTTAGCTATAACACCTTGACTCAAAATTATTAGCCCTAAGATTTTTTTAACACTTGACTACGGTCTACTTAGTGTCTGTGGAACACCTTAGAGTGATGATCAATGATAATCATCAACAATTAACCCTTTCCAACCAACCCATATCGAGATATTTAAGCTATAACACCTTGACTTAAATTCATTAGCCCAAAGATTTTTTAAACACTTAACTACGGTCTAGTACCAGTCTATGGAACACCTTAGACTGATGATCAATGATGATCATCAACAATTAACCCTTTCCAACCAACCCACATCGAGATATTTTAGCTATAACACCTTGACTCAAAATCATTAGCCCTAAGATTTTTTTAACACTTAACTACGGTCTAGTACGTGTCTGCGAAAATTCTTAGAGTAATGATCAACGATGATCATCAACAATTAACCTATTCCAACCAACCCATATCGAGATTTTGTAGCTATAACACCTAGACTCAAATTCAGTACCCCTAAGATTTTTTTAACACTTGACTACGGTCTAGTACGTGTCAGTGGAACACCTTTAAGTGATGATCAATGATGATCATCAACAATTCATCCTTTCCAACTAACCCACATCGAGATTTTGTAGCTATAACGACTAGACTCAAATTCACTACCCCCAAGATTTTTTTAACACGTGACTACGGTCTACTTCGTGTCTGTGGAACACCTTAGAGTGATTATCAATGATGATCATCAACAATTAACCCTTTCCCACCAACCCACATCAAGATATTCTAGCTATAACACCTTGACTCAAAATCATTAGCCCTAAGATTTTTTTAACACTTGACTACGGTCTAGTTCGTGTCTGTGGAACACCTTAGAGTGATGGTCAATGATGATCATCAACAATTAACCCTTTCCAACCAACCCATATCGAGATTTTGTAGCTATAACACCTTGACTCAAATTCACTACCCCCAAGATTTTTTTAACACTTGACTACGGTCTAGTTCATGTCTGTGGAACACCTTAGAGTGATGGTCAATGATGATCATCAACAATTAATCGTTTCCAACCAACCCATATCGAGATTTTGTAGCTATAACACCTAGACTCAAAATCACTACCCACAAAATTTTTTTAACACATAACTACGGTTTGGTACGTGTCTGTTGGCAACCTAAAAGTAATGATCAATGATGATCATTACCAATTAACCCTTTTTAACCAACACATATTGAGATATTTTAGCTATAACACCTTAACTCAAAATCATTAGCCCAAAGATTTTTTTAACACTTGACTACGGTCTAGTTCGTGTCTGTGGAACACTTTTAAGTGATGATCAATGATGATCATCAACAATTAATCCTTTCCAACTAACCAACATCAAGATATTTTAGCTATAACACCTTGACTCAAAACCATTAGCCCTAAGATTTTTTTAACACTTGACTACGGTCTAGTTCGTGTCTGTGGAACACCTTTAAGTGATGATCAATGATGATCATCAACAATTTATCTTTTCCAACTAACCCACATCGAGATTTTGTAGCTATAACGACTAGACTCAAATTCACTACCCACAAGATTTTTTTAACACTTGACTACGGTCTACTTCGTGTCTGTCGAACACCTTAGAGTGATGGTCAATGATGATCATCAACAATTAACCCTTTCCAACCAACCCATATCGAGATTTTGTAGCTATAACACCTAGACTCAAAATCACTACCCCTAATATTTTTTTAACACATAACTACGGTCTAGTACGTGTCTATGGAACACCTTAGAGTAATGATCAAAGATGATCATCAACAATTAACCCTTTCCAACCAACCCACATCGAGATATTTTAGCTATAACACCTTGACTCAAAACCATTAGCCCTAAGATTTTTTTAACACTTGACTACGGTCTAGTTCGTGTCTGTGGAACACCTTTAAGTGATGATCAATGATGATCATCAACAATTCATCCTTTCCAACTAACCCACATCGAGATTTTGTAGCTATAACGACTAGACTCAAATTCACTACCCCCAAGATTTTTTTAACACTTGACTACGGTCTACTTCGTGTCTGTGGAACACCTTAGAGTGATGGTCAATGATGATCATCAACAATTAACTCTTTCCAACCAACCCATATCGAGATTTTGTAGCTATAACACCTAGACTCAAAATCACTACCCCTAATATTTTTTTAACACATAACTACGGTCTAGTACGTGTCTATGGAACACCTTAGAGTGATGATCAATGATGATCATCAACAATTAACCCTTTCCAACCAACCCACATCGAGATATTTTAGCTATAACACCTTGACTCAAAATCATTAGCCTTAAGATTTTTTTAACACTTGACTACGGTCTACTTAGTGTCTGTGGAACACCTTAGAGTGATGATCAATGATAATCATCAACAATTAACCCTTTCCAACCAACCCATATCGAGATATTTTAGCTATAACACCTTGACTCAAAATCATTAGCCATAAGGTTTTTTTAACACTTGACTGCGGTCTACTTCGTGTCAATGGAACACCTTAGTGTGATGATCAATAATGATCATCAACAATTAACCCTTTCCAACCAACCCACATCAAGATATTCTAGCTATAACACCTTGACTCAAAATCATTAGCCCTAAGATTTTTTTAACACTTGACTACGGTCTAGTACGTGTTTATGGAACACCTTAGAGTGATGATCAATGATGATCATCAACAATTAACCCTTTCCAACCAACCTATATCGAGATTTTGTAGCTATAACACTTAGACTCAAAATCATTAGCCCTAAGATTTTTTTAACACTTGACTACGGTCTACTTCGTGTCTGTGGAACACCTTAGAGTGATGATCAATGATGATCATTAACAATTAACCCTTTCCAACCAACCCATATCGAGATATTTTAGCTATAAATCCTTGACTTAAAATCATTAGCCATAAGATTTTTTTAACACTTGACTACGGTCTACTTCGTGTCTGTGGAACACCTTAGAGTGATGGTCAATGATGATCATTAACAATTAACCCTTTCCAACCAACCCATATCGACATTTTGTAGCTATAACACCTAGACTCAAATTCAGTACCCCTAAGATTTTTTTAACACTTGACTACGGTCTAGTTTGTGCCAGTGGAATACCTTTAAGTGATGATAAATAATGATCATCAACAATTAATCCTTTCCAACTAACCCACATCGAGATTTTGTAGCTATAACGACTAGACTTAAATTCACTACCCCCAAGATTTATTTTACACTTGACTACGGTCTAGTACGTGTCTGTGGAAAACCTTTGAGTGATGATCAATGATAATCATCAACAAATAACCCTTTTTAAACAACCCATATCAAGATATTTTAGCTATAACACCTAGACTCAAATTCAGTACTCCTAAGATTTTTTTAACACTTCGCTACGGTCTAGTACGTGTCTGTGGAACACCTCAGAGTGATGATCAATGATGATCATCAACAATTAACCCATTCCAACCAAACCATATCGAGATTTTGTAGCTATAACACCTAGACTGAAATTCACTACCCCCAAGATTTTTTTTACACTTGACTACGGTCTTGTACGTGTCTGTGAAAAACCTTAGACTGACGATCAATGATGATGATCAACAATTAACCCTTTTCAAACAACCCATATAGAGATATTTTAGGTATAACACATTGACTCAAATTCATTAGCCCAAAGATTTTTTTAACACTTAACTACGGTCTAGTATGCGTCTGTGGAAAACCTTAGAGTGATGATCAATATTAATCATCAACAATTAACCCTTTTTAACCAAGCCACATTGAGATATTTTAGCTACAATAACTTGACTTCAATTAACTAGCCCAAATATTTTTTTAACACTTAACTACGGTCTAGAACGTGTCAGTGGAGCACATTTAAGTGATGATCAAAGATGATCATCAACAATTAATCCTTTCCAACCAACCCATATCGAGATTTTGGAGCTATAACACCTAGACTCAAACTCACTACCCCCAAGATTTTTTTAACACTTGACTACGGTCTAGTACGTGTCTGTGGAAAACCTTTGAGTGATAATCAATGATGATTATCAACAATTAACCCTTTTTTCAACCAACCCATAACGAGATATTTTAGCTACAATAACTTGACTCTAATTCACTAGCCCCAATATTTTTTTAACACTTAACTACGGTCTAGTACGTGTCTGTGAAAAACCTTAGAGTAATGATCAATGATGATTATCAACAATTAACCCTTTCCAACAAACCCACATCGAGATTTTGGAGCTATAACACCTAGACTCAAATTCACTACCCCCAAGATTTTTTTAACACTTGACTACGGTCTAGTACGTGTCTGTGAAAAAACTTAGAGTGATGATCAATGATGATGATCAACAATTAACCCTTTCTAACCAACCCACATCGAGATTTTGTAGCTATAACACCTAGACTGAAATTCACTACCCCCAAGATTTTTTTTAAACTTAACTACGGTCTAGTACGTGTCTGTGGAAAACCTTAGAGTGATGATCAATGATGATCATCAACAATTAACCCTTTCCAACCAACCCATATCGAGATTTTGTAGTTATAACACCTAGACTCAAATTCACTAACCCCAAGATTTTTTTAACACTTGACTACTGTCTAGTACGTGTCTGTGTTACACCTTAGAGTGATGGTCAAAGATGATTATCAACAATTAACCCTTTTTCAACCAACCCATAACGAGTAATTTTAGCTACATTAACTTGACTCCAATTCACTAGCCCCAATATTTTTTTAACACTTAACTACGGTCTAGTTCGTGTCTGTGGAAAACCTTAGAGTGATGATCAATGATGATCATCAACAATTCCCCCTTTTCAACCAACCCATATTGAGATTTTGTAGCTATAACACCTAGGCTCAAATTCACTACCCCCAAGATTTTTTTAACACTTGACTACGGTCTAGTACGTGTCTGTGGAAAACCTTAGAGTGATGATTAATGATGATCATTAACAATTAACTCTTTTCCAACCAACCCATATCGAGATTTTGGAGCTATAACACCTAGACTCAAATTCACTACCCCCAAGATTTTTTTAACACTTGACTACGGTCTAGTATGTGTCTGTGAAAAAACTTAGAGTGATGATCAATGATGATGATCAACAATTAACCCTTTCTAACCAACCCACATCGAGATTTTGTAGCTATAACACCTAGACTGAAATTCACTAGCCCCAATATTTTTTTAACACTTAACTACGGTCTAGAACGTGTCAGTAGAACACATTTAAGAGATGATCAAAGATGATCATCAACAATTAACCCTTTCCAACCAACCCATATCGACATTTTGTGGCTATAACGACCAGACTCAAATTCACTACCCCCAAGATTTTTTTAACTTTTGACTACAGTCTAGTTCGTGTCTGTGGAACACATTAGAGTGATATCAATGATGATCATTAAAAATTAACCCTATCCAACCAACCCATATCGAGATTTTGTAGCTATAACGCCTAGACTCCAATTCACTACCCCCGAGATTTTTTTAACGTTTGACTACGGTCTAGTACGTGTCTGTGGAACACCTTAGAGTGATAATCAAATTTGATCATCAACAATTAAACCTTTCCAACCAACTCATATCGAGATTTTGTGGCTATAACGACTAGACTCAAATTCATTACCCCCAAGATTTTTTAACACTTGACTACCGTCTAGCACGTGTCTGTGGAAATCCTTAGAGTGATGATCAATGATGATCATCAACAATTAACCCTTTCCAACCAACCCATATCGAGATTTTGGAGCTATAACACCTAGACCTAAATTCACTACCACCAAGATTCTTTTAAAACTTGACTACGGTCTAGTACGTGTCTGTGAAAAAGCTTAGAGTGATGATCAATGATGATGATCAACAATTAACCCTCTTTAACCGACCCACATCGAGATTTTGTAGCTATAACACCTAGACTGAAATTCACTTCCCCCAAGATTTTTTTAACACTTGACTACGGTCTAGTACGTGTCTGTGGAAAACCTTAGAGTAATGATTAATGATGATCATTAACAATTAACTCTTTTCCAACCAACCCATATCGAGATTTTGAAGCTATAACACCTAGACTCAAATTCACTCCCCCCAAGATTTTTTTAACACTTGACTATGGTCTAGTAAGTGTCCGTGGAAAACCTTAGAGTAATGATCAATGATGATCATCAACAATTAACCCTTTCCAACCAACCCACATCGAGATTTTGTAGCTATAACACCTAGAATGAAATTCACTACCCTCAAGATTTTTTTTACACTTGACTACGGTCTAGTACGTGTCCGTGAAAAACCTTAGAGTGATGATCAATGATGATCATCAACAATTAACCCTTTCCAACCAACCTATATCGAGATTTTGTAGCTATAACACCTAGACTCAAATTCACTACCCCCAAGATTTTTTTAACACTTGACTACTGTCTAGTACGTGTCTGTGGAACACCTTAGAGTGATGATCAATGATGATCATCAACAATTAACCCTTTCCAACTAACCTATATCGAGATTTTGGAGCTATAACACCTAGACTTAAATTCACTACCCCCAAGATTTTTTTAACACTTGACTACTGTCTAGTACGTGTCTGTGGAACACCTTAGAGTGATGATCAATGATGATCATCAACAATTAACCCTTTCCAACCAACCCATATCGAGATTTTGTAGTTATAACACCTAGACTCAAATTCACTAACCCCAAGATTTTTTTAACACTTGACTACTGTCTAGTACGTGTCTGTGTTACACCTTAGAGTGATGGTCAAAGATGATTATCAACAATTAACCCTTTTTCAACCAACCCATAACGAGTAATTTTAGCTACATTAACTTGACTCCAATTCACTAGCCCCAATATTTTTTTAACACTTAACTACGGTCTAGTTCGTGTCTGTGGAAAACCTTAGAGTGATGATCAATGATGATCATCAACAATTCCCCCTTTTCAACCAACCCATATTGAGATTTTGTAGCTATAACACCTAGGCTCAAATTCACTACCCCCAAGATTTTTTTAACACTTGACTACGGTCTAGTACGTGTCTGTGGAAAACCTTAGAGTGATGATTAATGATG
The DNA here is from genome assembly GCA_037103525.1 of Ganaspis brasiliensis. Lineage (NCBI taxonomy): Eukaryota > Metazoa > Arthropoda > Insecta > Hymenoptera > Figitidae > Ganaspis > Ganaspis brasiliensis. The sequence continues at coordinate 797,987 of JAZKLR010000747.1, forward strand.
ATCATTAACAATTAACTCTTTTCCAACCAACCCATATCGAGATTTTGGAGCTATAACACCTAGACTCAAATTCACTACCCCCAAGATTTTTTTAACACTTGACTACGGTCTAGTATGTGTCTGTGAAAAAACTTAGAGTGATGATCAATGATGATGATCAACAATTAACCCTTTCTAACCAACCCACATCGAGATTTCGTAGCTATAACACCTAGACTGAAATTCACTAGCCCCAATATTTTTTTAACACTTAACTACGGTCTAGAACGTGTCAGTAGAACACATTTAAGAGATGATCAAAGATGATCATCAACAATTAACCCTTTCCAACCAACCCATATCGACATTTTGTGGCTATAACGACCAGACTCAAATTCACTACCCCCAAGATTTTTTTAACTTTTGACTACAGTCTAGTTCGTGTCTGTGGAACACATTAGAGTGATATCAATGATGATCATTAACAATTAACCCTATCCAACCAACCCATATCGAGATTTTGTAGCTATAACGCCTAGACTCCAATTCACTACCCCCGAGATTTTTTTAACGTTTGACTACGGTCTAGTACGTGTCTGTGGAACACCTTAGAGTGATAATCAAATTTGATCATCAACAATTAAACCTTTCCAACCAACTCATATCGAGATTTTGTGGCTATAACGACTAGACTCAAATTCATTACCCCCAAGATTTTTTAACACTTGACTACCGTCTGGTACGTGTCTGTGGAAATCCTTAGAGTGATGATCAATGATGATCATCAACAATTAACCCTTTCCAACCAACCCATATCGAGATTTTGGAGCTATAACACCTAGACCTAAATTCACTACCACCAAGATTCTTTTAAAACTTGACTACGGTCTAGTACGTGTCTGTGAAAAAGCTTAGAGTGATGATCAATGATGATGATCAACAATTAACCCTCTTTAACCGACCCACATCGAGATTTTGTAGCTATAACACCTAGACTGAAATTCACTTCCCCCAAGATTTTTTTAACACTTGACTACGGTCTAGTACGTGTCTGTGGAAAACCTTAGAGTAATGATTAATGATGATCATTAACAATTAACTCTTTTCCAACCAACCCATATCGAGATTTTGGAGCTATAACACCTAGACTCAAATTCACTCCCCCCAAGATTTTTTTAACACTTGACTATGGTCTAGTAAGTGTCCGTGGAAAACCTTAGAGTAATGATCAATGATGATCATCAACAATTAACCCTTTCCAACCAACCCACATCGAGATTTTGTAGCTATAACACCTAGACTGAAATTCACTACCCCCAAGATTTTTTTAACACTTGACTACTGTCTAGTACGTGTCTGTGGAACACCTTAGAGTGATGATCAATGATGATCATCAACAATTAACCCTTTCCAACTAACCTATATCGAGATTTTGGAGCTATAACACCTAGACTTAAATTCACTACCCCCAAGATTTTTTTAACACTTGACTACTGTCTAGTACGTGTCTGTGTTACACCTTAGAGTGATGGTCAAAGATGATTATCAACAATTAACCCTTTTTCAACTAACCCATAACGAGATATTTTAGCTACATTAACTTGACTCCAATTCACTAGCCCCAATATTTTTTTAACACTTAACTACGGTCTAGAACGTGTCAGTAGAACACATTTAAGAGATGATCAAAGATGATCATCAACAATTAACCCTTTCCAACCAACCCATATCGAGATTTTGTAGCTATAACACCTAGACTGAAATTCACTACCCCCAAGATTTTTTTTAAACTTAACTACGGTCTAGTACGTGTCTGTGGAAAACCTTAGAGTGATGATCAATGATGATCATCAACAATTAACCCTTTCCAACCAACCCATATCGAGATTTTGTAGCTATAACGCCTAGACTCCAATTCACTACACCCAAGATTTTTTTAACATTTGACTACGGTCTAGTACGTGTCTGTGGAAAACCTTAGACTGATGATCAATGATGATCATCAACAATTAACCCTTTCCAACCAACCCACATCGAGATTTTGTAGCTATAACACCTAGACTGAAATTCACTACCCTCAAGATTTTTTTTACACTTGACTACAGTCTAGTTCGTGTCCGTGAAAAACCTTAGAGTGATGATCAATGATGATCATCAACAATTAACCCTTTCCAACCAACCTATATCGAGATTTTGTAGCTATAACACCTAGACTCAAATTCACTACCCCCAAGATTTTTTTAACACTTGACTACGGTCTAGTACGTGTCTGTGGAAAACCTTAGAGTGATAATCAATGATGATCAACAACAATTAACCCTTTCCAACCAACCCATATCGAGATTTTGTAGCTATAACACCTAGACTCAAATTCATTACCCCCAAGATTTTTTTAACACTTGACTACTGTCTAGTACGTGTCTGTGGAACACCTTAGAGTCATGATCAATGATGATCATCAACAATTTACCCTTTCCAACCAACCCATATCGAAATTTTGTAGCTATAACGCCTAGACTCCAATTCACTACCCCCAAGACTTTTTTAACGTTTGACTACGGTACAGTACGTGTCTGTGGAAAACCTTAGAGTGATGATAAATGATGATCATCAACAATTAACCCTTTCCAACCAACCGATATCGATCTTTTGGAGCTATAACACCTAGACTTAAATTCACTACCCCCAAAATATTTTTAACACTTGACTACTGTCTAGTACGTGTCTGTGGAACACCTTAGAGTGATGGTCAATGATGATTATCAACAATTAACCCTTTTCAACCAATTCATATCGAGATTTTGTGGCTATATCGACCAGACTCCAATTCACTACCCCCAAGATTTTTTTAACGTTTGACTACGGTCTAGTACGTGTCTGTGGAAAACCTTAGAGTGATAATCAATGATGATCATCAACAATTAAACCTTTCCAATAAACTCATATCGAGATTTTGTGGCTATAACGACTAGACTCAAATTCACTACCCCCAAGATTTTTTAACACTTGACTACCGTCTAGTACGTGTCTGTGAAAAACCTTAGAGTGATGATCAATGATGATGATCAACAATTAACCCTCTTTAACCGACCCACATCGAGATTTTGTAGCTATAACACCTAGACTGAAATTCACTTCCCCCAAGATTTTTTTAACACTTGACTACGGTCTAGTGCGTGTCTGTGGTAAACTTTAGAGTAATGATTAATGATGATCATTAACAATTAACTCTTTTCCAACCAACCCATATCGAGATTTTGGAGCTATAACACCTAGACTCAAATTCACTACCCCCAAGATTTTTTTAACACTTGACTACGGTCTAGTAAGTGTCCGTGGAAAACCTTAGAGTGATGATCAATGATGATCATCAACAATTAACCCTTTCCAACCAACCCACATCGAGATTTTGTAGCTATAACACCTAGACTGAAATTCACTACCCTCAAGATTTTTTTTACACTTGACTACGGTCTAGTTCGTGTCCGTGAAAAACCTTAGAGTGATAATCAATGATGATCATCAACAATTAACCCTTTCCAACCAACCTATATCGAGATTTTGTAGCTATAACACCTAGACTTAAATTCACTACCCCCAAAATATTTTTAACACTTGACTACTGTCTAGTACGTGTCTGTGGAACACCTTAGAGTGATGGTCAATGATGATTATCAACAATTAACCCTTTTCAACCAATTCATATCGAGATTTTGTGGCTATATCGACCAGACTCAAATTCACTACCCCCAAGATTTTTTTAACGTTTGACTACGGTCTAGTACGTGTCTGTGGAAAACCTTAGAGTGATGATCAATGATGATCATCAACAATTAACCCTTTCCAACCAACCAATATCGAGATTTTGGAGCTATAACACCTAGACTCAAATTCACTACCCTTAATATTTTTTTAACACTTAACTACGGTCTAGTACGTGTCAGTGGAACACCTTTAAGTGATGATCAATGATGATCATCAACAATTAAACCTTTCCAACCAACTCAAATCGAGATTTTGTGGCTATAACGACTAGACTCAAATTCACTACCCCCAAGATTTTTTAACACTTGACTACCGCCTAGTACGTGTCTGTGGAAAACCTTAGAGTGATGATCAATGATGATCATCAACAATTAACCCTTTTTTCAACCAACCCATAACGAGATATTTTAGCTACAAAAACTTGACTCCAATTCACTAGCCCCAATATTTTGTAAACACTTAACTACGGTCTAGTACGTGTCTGTGGAAAACATTAGAGTGATGATCAATGATGATCATCAACAATTAACCCTTTCCAACCAACTCATATCGACATTTTGTGGCTATAACGACTAGACTCAAATTCACTACCCCTAAGATTTTTTTACACTTGACTACGGTCTAGGACGTGTCTGTGGAACACCTTAGAGTGAAGATCAATGATGATTATCAACAATTAACCCTTTTTTCAACCAACCCGTAACGAGATATTTTAGCTACATTAACTTGACTCCAATTCACTAGCCCCAATATTTTTTTAACACTTAACTACGGTCTAGTTCGTGTCTGTGAACACCTTAGAGTGATGGTCAATGATGATCATCAACAATTAACCCTTTCCAACCAACCAATATCGAGATTTTGGAGCTATAACACCTAGACTCAAATTCACTACCCTTAATATTTTTTTAACACTTAACTACGGTCTAGTACGTGTCAGTGGAACACCTTTAAGTGATGATCAATGATGATCATCAACAATTAAACCTTTCCAACCAACTCATATCGAGATTTTGTGGCTATAACGACTAGACTCAAATTCACTACCCCCAAGATTTTTTAACACTTGACTACCGCCTAGTACGTGTCTGTGGAAAACCTTAGAGTGATGATCAATGATGATCATCAACAATTAACCCTTTTTTCAACCAACCCATAACGAGATATTTTAGCTACAAAAACTTGACTCCAATTCACTAGCCCCAATATTTTGTAAACACTTAACTACGGTCTAGTACGTGTCTGTGGAAAACATTAGAGTGATGATCAATGATGATCATCAACAATTAACCCTTTCCAACCAACTCATATCGACATTTTGTGGCTATAACGACTAGACTCAAATTCACTACCCCTAAGATTTTTTTACACTTGACTACGGTCTAGTACGTGTCTGTGGAACACCTTAGAGTGAAGATCAATGATGATTATCAACAATTAACCCTTTTTTCAACCAACCCGTAACGAGATATTTTAGCTACATTAACTTGACTCCAATTCACTAGCCCCAATATTTTTTTAACACTTAACTACGGTCTAGTTCGTGTCTGTGAACACCTTAGAGTGATGGTCAATGATGATCATCAACAGTTAACCCTTTCCAACCAACCCATATCGAGATTTTGGAGCTATAACACCTAGACTCAAATTCACTACCCCCAAGATTTTTTTAACGTTTGACTACGGTCTAGTACGTTTCTGTGGAAAACCTGAGAGTGATGATCAATGATGATCATCAACAATTAAACCTTTCCAACCAACTCATATCGAGATTTTGTGGCTATAACGACTAGACTCAAATTCACTACCCCCAAGATTTTTTAACACTTGACTACCGTCTAGAACGTGGCTGTGAAAAACCTTAGAATGATGATCAATGATGATGATCAACAATTAACCCTTTCCAACCAACCCATATCGAGATTTTGTAGCTATAACACCTAGACTGAAATTCACTACCCCCAAGATTTTTTTTTAAACTTAACTACGGTCTAGTACGTGTCTGTGGAAAACCTTAGAGTGATGATCAATGATGATCATCAACAATTAACCCTTTCCAACCAACCCATATCGAGATTTTGTAGTTATAACACCTAGACTCAAATTCACTAACCCCAAGATTTTTTTAACACTTGACTACTGTCTAGTACGTGTCTGTGTTACACCTTAGAGTGATGGTCAAAGATGATTATCAACAATTAACCCTTTTTCAACCAACCCATAACGAGATATTTTAGCTACATTAACTTGACTCCAATTCACTAGCCCCAATATTTTTTTAACACTTAACTACGGTCTAGTTCGTGTCTGTGGAAAACCTTAGAGTGATGATTAATGATGATCATTAACAATTAACTCTTTTCCAACCAACCCATATCGAGATTTTGGAGCTATAACACCTAGACTTAAATTCACTACCCCCAAGATTTTTTTAACACTTGACTACGGTCTAGTACGTGTCTGTGGAAAACCTTAGAGTGATGATCAATGATGATCATCAACAATTAACCCTTTCCAACCAACCCATATCGAGATTTTGTAGTTATAACACCTAGACTCAAATTCACTAACCCCAAGATTTTTTTAACACTTGACTACTGTCTAGTACGTGTCTGTCTTACACCTTAGAGTGATGGTCAAAGATGATTATCAACAATTAACCCTTTTTCAACCAACCCATAACGAGATATTTTAGCTACATTAACTTGACTGAAATTCACTACCCCCAAGATTTTTTTTAACACTTGACTACGGTCTAGTACGTGTCTGTGGAAAACCTTAGAGTGATGATCAATGATGATCATCAACAATTAACCCTTTCCAACCAACCCATATCGAGATTTTGGAGCTATAACAACTAGACTCAAATTCACTACCCCCAAGATTTTTTTAACACTTGACTACGGTCTAGTACGTGTCTGTGGAAAACCTTAGAGTGATGATCAATGATGATCATCAACAATTAACCCTTTCCAACCAACCCATATCGAGATTTTGGAGCTATAACACCTAGACTCAAATTCACTACCCCCAAGATTTTTTTAACACTTAACTACGGTCTAGTACGTGTCTGTGAAAAAACTTAGAGTGATGATCAATGATGATGATCAACAATTAACCCTTTCTAACCAACCCACATCGAGATTTTGTAGCTATAACACCTAGACTGAAATTCACTAGCCCCAATATTTTTTTAACACTTAACTACGGTCTAAAACGTGTCAGTAGAACACATTTAAGAGATGATCAAAGATGATCATCAACAATTAACCCTTTCCAACCAACCCATATCGAGATTTTGTAGCTATAACACCTAGACTGAAATTCACTAACCCCAAGATTTTTTTAACACTTAACTACGGTCTAGTACGTGTCTGTGGAAAACCTTAGAGTGATGATCAATGATGATCATCAACAATTAACCCTTTCCAACCAACCCATATCGAGATTTTGTAGTTATAACACCTAGACTCAAATTCACTAACCCCAAGATTTTTTTAACACTTAACTACTGTCTAGTACGTGTCTGTGTTACACCTTAGAGTGATGGTCAAAGATGATTATCAACAATTAACCCTTTTTCAACCAACCCATAACGAGATATTTTAGCTACATTAACTTGACTCCAATTCACTAGCCCCAATATTTTTTTAACACTTAACTACGGTCTAGTTCGTGTCTGTAGAAAACCTTAGAGTGATGATCAATGATGATCATCAACAATTAACCCTTTCCAACCAACCCACATCGAGATTTTGTAGCTATAACACCTAGACTGAAATTCACTAGCCCCAATATTTTTTTAACACTTAACTACGGTCTAGAACGTGTCAGTAGAACACATTTAAGAGATGATCAAAGATGATCATCAACAATTAACCCTTTCCAACCAACCCATATCGACATTTTGTGGCTATAACGACCAGACTCAAATTCACTACCCCCAAGATTTTTTAACTTTTGACTACAGTCTAGTTCTTGTCTGTGAAACACATTAGAGTGATATCAATGATGATCATTAACAATTAACCCTATCCAACCAACCCATATCGAGATTCTGTAGCTATAACGCCTAGACTCCAATTCACTACCCCCAAGATTTTTTTAACGTTTGACTACGGTCTAGTACGTGTCTGTGGAAAACCTTAGAGTGATAATCAATGATGATCATCAACAATTAAACCTTTCCAACCAACTCATATCGAGATTTTGTGGCTATAACGACTAGACTCAAATTCACTACCCCCAAGATTTTTTAACACTTGACTACCGTCTAGTACGTGTCTGTGAAAAACCTTAGAGTGATGATCAATGATGATGATCAACAAATAACCCTCTTTAACCGACCCATATCGAGATTTTGGAGCTATAACACCTAGACTCAAATTCACTACCCCCAAGATTTTTTTAACACTTGACTACGGTCTAGTAAGTGTCCGTGGAAAACCTTAGAGTGATGATCAATGATGATCATCAACAATTAACCCTTTCCAACCAACCCACATCGAGATTTTGTAGCTATAACACCTAGACTGAAATTCACTACCCTCAAGATTTTTTTTACACTTGACTACGGTCTAGTTCGTGTCCGTGAAAAACCTTAGAGTGATGATCAATGATGATCATCAACAATTAACCCTTTCCAACCAACCTATATCGAGATTTTGTAGCTATAACACCTAGACTCAAATTCACTACCCCCAAGATTTTTTTAACACTTGACTACGGTCTAGTACGTGTCTGTGGAAAACCTTAGAGTGATAATCAATGATGATCAACAACAATTAACCCTTTCCAACCAACCCATATCGAGATTTTGTAGCTATAACACCTAGACTCAAATTCATTACCCCCAAGATTTTTTTAACACTTGACTACTGTCTAGTACGTGTCTGTGGAACACCTTAGAGTCATGATCAATGATGATCATCAACAATTTACCCTTTCCACCCAACCCATATCGAAATTTTGTAGCTATAACGCCTAGACTCCAATTCACTACCCCCAAGACTTTTTTAACGTTTGACTACGGTACAGTACGTGTCTGTGGAAAACCTTAGAGTGATGATAAATGATGATCATCAACAATTAATCCTTTCCAACCAACCGATATCGATCTTTTGGAGCTATAACACCTAGACTTAAATTCACTACCCCCAAAATATTTTTAACACTTGACTACTGTCTAGTACGTGTCTGTGGAACACCTTAGAGTGATGGTCAATGATGATTATCAACAATTAACCCTTTTTCAACCAACCCATAACGAGATATTTTAGCTACATTAACTTGACTCCAATTTACTAGCCCCAATATTTTTTTAACACTTAACTACGGTCTAGTTCGTGTCTGTGGAAAACCTTAGAGTGATGATTAATGATGATCATCAACAATTAACCCTTTCCAACCAACCAATATCGAGATTTTGGAGCTATAACACCTAGACTCAAATTCACTACCCCCAATATTTTTTTAACACTTAACTACGGTCTAGTACGTGTCAGTGGAACACCTTTAAGTGATGATCAATGATGATCATCAACAATTAAACCTTTCCAACCAACTCATATCGAGATTTTGTGGCTATAACGACTAGACTCAAATTCACTACCCCCAAGATTTTTTAACACTTGACTACCGTCTAGTACGTGTCTGTGGAAAACCTTAGAGTGATGATCAATGATGATCATCAACAATTAACCCTTTTTTCAACCAACCCATAACGAGATATTTTAGCTACAAAAACTTGACTCCAATTCACTAGCCCCAATATTTTTTAAACACTTAACTACGGTCTAGTACGTGTCTGTGGAAAACCTTAGAGTGATGATCAATGATGATCATCAACAATTAACCCTTTCCAACCAACTCATATCGACATTTTGTGGCTATAACGACTAGACTCAAATTCACTACCCCTAAGATTTTTTTACACTTGACTACTGTCTAGTACGTGTCTGTGTTACACCTTAGAGTGATGGTCAAAGATGATTATCAACAATTAACCCTTTTTCAACCAACCCATAACGAGATATTTTAGCTACATTAACTTGACTCCAATTCACTAGCCCCAATATTTTTTTAACACTTAACTACGGTCTAGTTCGTGTCTGTGGAAAACCTTAGAGTGATGATTAATGATGATCATTAACAATTAACTCTTTTCCAACCAACCCATATCGAGATTTTGGAGCTATAACACCTAGACTTAAATTCACTACCCCCAAGATTTTTTTAACACTTGACTACGGTCTAGTACGTGTCTGTGGAAAACCTTAGAGTGATGATCAATGATGATCATCAACAATTAACCCTTTCCAACCAACCCATATCGAGATTTTGTAGTTATAACACCTAGACTCAAATTCACTAACCCCAAGATTTTTTTAACACTTGACTACTGTCTAGTACGTGTCTGTGTTACACCTTAGAGTGATGGTCAAAGATGATTATCAACAATTAACCCTTTTTTCAACCAACCCATAACGAGATATTTTAGCTACATTAACTTGACTCCAATTCACTAGCCCCAAGATTTTTTTAACACTTGACTACGGTCTAGTACGTGTCTGTGGAAAACCTTAGAGTGATGGTCAATGATGATCATCAACAGTTAACCCTTTCCAACCAACCCATATCGAGATTTTGTAGTTATTACACCTAGACTCAAATTCACTAACCCCAAGATTTTTTTAACACTTGACTACTGTCTAGTACGTGTCTGTGTTACACCTTAGAGTGATGGTCAAAGATGATTATCAACAATTAACCCTTTTTCAACCAACCCATAACGAGATATTTTAGCTACATTAACTTGACTCCAATTCACTAGCCCCAATATTTTTTTAACACTTAACTACGGTCTAGTTCGTGTCTGTGGAAAACCTTAGAGTGATGATTAATGATGATCATTAACAATTAACTCTTTTCCAACCAACCCATATCGAGATTTTGGAGCTATAACACCTAGACTTAAATTCACTACCCCCAAGATTTTTTTAACACTTGACTACGGTCTAGTACGTGTCTGTGGAAAACCTTAGAGTGATGATCAATGATGATCATCAACAATTAACCCTTTCCAACCAACCCATATCGAGATTTTGTAGTTATAACACCTAGACTCAAATTCACTAACCCCAAGATTTTTTTAACACTTGACTACTGTCTAGTACGTGTCTGTGTTACACCTTAGAGTGATGGTCAAAGATGATTATCAACAATTAACCCTTTTTTCAACCAACCCATAACGAGATATTTTAGCTACATTAACTTGACTCCAATTCACTAGCCCCAATATTTTTTTAACACTTAACTACGGTCTAGTTCGTGTCTGTGGAACACCTTAGAGTGATGGTCAATGATGATCATTAACAATTAACTCTTTTCCAACCAACCCATATCGAGATTTTGGAGCTATAACACCTAGACTTAAATTCACTACCCCCAAGATTTTTTTAACACTTGACTACGGTCTAGTACGTGTCTGTGGAAAACCTTAGAGTGATGATCAATGATGATCATCAACAATTAACCCTTTCCAACCAACTCATATCGACATTTTGTGGCTATAACGACTAGACTCAAATTCACTACCCCTAAGATTTTTTTACACTTGACTACGGTCTAGTACGTGTCTGTGGAACACCTTAGAGTGAAGATCAATGATGATTATCAACAATTAACCCTTTTTTCAACCAACCCATAACGAGATATTTTAGCTACATTAACTTGACTCCAATTCACTAGCCCCAAGATTTTTTTAACACTTGACTACGGTCTAGTACGTGTCTGTGGAAAACCTTAGAGTGATGGTCAATGATGATCATCAACAGTTAACCCTTTCCAACCAACCCATATCGAGATTTTGTAGTTATTACACCTAGACTCAAATTCACTAACCCCAAGATTTTTTTAACACTTGACTACTGTCTAGTACGTGTCTGTGTTACACCTTAGAGTGATGGTCAAAGATGATTATCAACAATTAACCCTTTTTCAACCAACCCATAACGAGATATTTTAGCTACATTAACTTGACTCCAATTCACTAGCCCCAATATTTTTTTAACACTTAACTACGGTCTAGTTCGTGTCTGTGGAAAACCTTAGAGTGATGATTAATGATGATCATTAACAATTAACTCTTTTCCAACCAACCCATATCGAGATTTTGGAGCTATAACACCTAGACTTAAATTCACTACCCCCAAGATTTTTTTAACACTTGACTACGGTCTAGTACGTGTCTGTGGAAAACCTTAGAGTGATGATCAATGATGATCATCAACAATTAACCCTTTCCAACCAACCCATATCGAGATTTTGTAGTTATAACACCTAGACTCAAATTCACTAACCCCAAGATTTTTTTAACACTTGACTACTGTCTAGTACGTGTCTGTGTTACACCTTAGAGTGATGGTCAAAGATGATTATCAACAATTAACCCTTTTTTCAACCAACCCATAACGAGATATTTTAGCTACATTAACTTGACTCCAATTCACTAGCCCCAATATTTTTTTAACACTTAACTACGGTCTAGTTCGTGTCTGTGGAACACCTTAGAGTGATGGTCAATGATGATCATTAACAATTAACTCTTTTCCAACCAACCCATATCGAGATTTTGGAGCTATAACACCTAGACTTAAATTCACTACCCCCAAGATTTTTTTAACACTTGACTACGGTCTAGTACGTGTCTGTGGAAAACCTTAGAGTGATGATCAATGATGATCATCAACAATTAACCCTTTCCAACCAACTCATATCGACATTTTGTGGCTATAACGACTAGACTCAAATTCACTACCCCTAAGATTTTTTTACACTTGACTACGGTCTAGTACGTGTCTGTGGAACACCTTAGAGTGAAGATCAATGATGATTATCAACAATTAACCCTTTTTTCAACCAACCCATAACGAGATATTTTAGCTACATTAACTTGACTCCAATTCACTAGCCCCAATATTTTTTTAACACTTAACTACGGTCTAGTTCGTGTCTGTGGAACACCTTAGAGTGATGGTCAATGATGATCATCAACAGTTAACCCTTTCCAACCAACCCATATCGAGATTTTGTAGTTATAACACCTAGACTCAAATTCACTAACCCCAAGATTTTTTTAACACTTGACTACTGTCTAGTACGTGTCTGTGTTACACCTTAGAGTGATGGTCAAAGATGATTATCAACAATTAACCCTTTTTCAACCAACCCATAACGAGATATTTTAGCTACATTAACTTGACTGAAATTCACTACCCCCAAGATTTTTTTAACACTTGACTACGGTCTAGTACGTGTCTGTGGAAAACCTTAGAGTGATGATCAATGATGATCATCAACAATTAACCCTTTCCAACCAACCCATATCGAGATTTTGGAGCTATAACAACTAGACTCAAATTCACTACCCCCAAGATTTTTTTAACACTTGACTACGGTCTAGTACGTGTCTGTGGAAAACCTTAGAGTGATGATCAATGATGATCATCAACAATTAACCCTTTCCAACCAACCCATATCGAGATTTTGTAGTTATAACACCTAGACTCAAATTCACTAACCCCAAGATTTTTTTAACACTTGACTACTGTCTAGTACGTGTCTGTGTTACACCTTAGAGTGATGGTCAAAGATGATTATCAACAATTAACCCTTTTTCAACCAACCCATAACGAGATATTTTAGCTACATTAACTTGACTGAAATTCACTACCCCCAAGATTTTTTTAACACTTGACTACGGTCTAGTACGTGTCTGTGGAAAACCTTAGAGTGATGATCAATGATGATAATCAACAATTAACCCTTTCCAACCAACCCATATCGAGATTTTGTAGTTATAACACCTAGACTCAAATTCACTAACCCCAAGATTTTTTTAACACTTGACTACTGTCTAGTACGTGTCTGTGTTACACCTTAGAGTGAGGGTCAAAGATGATTATCAACAATTAACCCTTTTTCAACCAACCCATAACGAGATATTTTAGCTACATTAACTTGACTCCAATTCACTAGCCCCAATATTTTTTTAACACTTAACTACGGTCTAGTTCGTGTCTGTGGAAAACCTTAGAGTGATGATCAATGATGATCATCAACAATTCCCCCTTTCCAACCAACCCATATTGAGATTTTGTAGCTATAACACCTAGACTCAAATTCACTACCCCCAAGATTTTTTTAACACTTGACTACGGTCTAGTACGTGTCTGTGGAAAACCTTAGAGTGATGATTAATGATGATCATTAACAATTAACTCTTTTCCAACCAACCCATATTGAGATTTTGTAGCTATAACACCTAGACTCAAATTCACTACCCCCAAGATTTTTTTAACACTTGACTACGGTCTAGTACGTGTCTGTGAAAAAACTTAGAGTGATGATCAATGATGATGATCAACAATTAACCCTTTCTAACCAACCCACATCGAGATTTTGTAGCTATAACACCTAGACTGAAATTCACTAGCCCCAATATTTTTTTAACACTTAACTACGGTCTAAAACGTGTCAGTAGAACACATTTAAGAGATGATCAAAGATGATCATCAACAATTAACCCTTTCCAACCAACCCATATCGAGATTTTGTAGCTATAACACCTAGACTGAAATTCACTAACCCCAAGATTTTTTTAACACTTAACTACGGTCTAGTACGTGTCTGTGGAAAACCTTAGAGTGATGATCAATGATGATCATCAACAATTAACCCTTTCCAACCAACCCATATCGAGATTTTGTAGTTATAACACCTAGACTCAAATTCACTAACCCCAAGATTTTTTTAACACTTAACTACTGTCTAGTACGTGTCTGTGTTACACCTTAGAGTGATGGTCAAAGATGATTATCAACAATTAACCCTTTTTCAACCAACCCATAACGAGATATTTTAGCTACATTAACTTGACTCCAATTCACTAGCCCCAATATTTTTTTAACACTTAACTACGGTCTAGTTCGTGTCTGTAGAAAACCTTAGAGTGATGATCAATGATGATCATCAACAATTAACCCTTTCCAACCAACCCACATCGAGATTTTGTAGCTATAACACCTAGACTGAAATTCACTAGCCCCAATATTTTTTTAACACTTAACTACGGTCTAGAACGTGTCAGTAGAACACATTTAAGAGATGATCAAAGATGATCATCAACAATTATCCCTTTCCAACCAACCCATATCGACATTTTGTGGCTATAACGACCAGACTCAAATTCACTACCCCCAAGATTTTTTAACTTTTGACTACAGTCTAGTTCTTGTCTGTGAAACACATTAGAGTGATATCAATGATGATCATTAACAATTAACCATATCCAACCAACCCATATCGAGATTCTGTAGCTATAACGCCTAGACTCCAATTCACTACCCCCAAGATTTTTTTAACGTTTGACTACGGTCTAGTACGTGTCTGTGGAAAACCTTAGAGTGATAATCAATGATGATCATCAACAATTAAACCTTTCCAACCAACTCATATCGAGATTTTGTGGCTATAACGACTAGACTCAAATTCACTACCCCCAAGATTTTTTAACACTTGACTACCGTCTAGTACGTGTCTGTGAAAAACCTTAGAGTGATGATCAATGATGATGATCAACAATTAACCCTCTTTAACCGACCCATATCGAGATTTTGGAGCTATAACACCTAGACTCAAATTCACTACCCCCAAGATTTTTTTAACACTTGACTACGGTCTAGTAAGTATCCGTGGAAAACCTTAGAGTGATGATCAATGATGATCATCAACAATTAACCCTTTCCAACCAACCCACATCGAGATTTTGTAGCTATAACACCTAGACTGAAATTCACTACCCTCAAGATTTTTTTTACACTTGACTACGGTCTAGTTCGTGTCCGTGAAAAACCTTAGAGTGATGATCAATGATGATCATCAACAATTAACCCTTTCCAACCAACCTATATCGAGATTTTGTAGCTATAACACCTAGACTCAAATTCACTACCCCCAAGATTTTTTTAACACTTGACTACGGTCTAGTACGTGTCTGTGGAAAACCTTAAAGTGATAATCAATGATGATCAACAACAATTAACCCTTTCCAACCAACCCATATCGAGATTTTGTAGCTATAACACCTAGACTCAAATTCATTACCCCCAAGATTTTTTTAACACTTGACTACTGTCTAGTACGTGTCTGTGGAACACCTTAGAGTCATGATCAATGATGATCATCAACAATTTACCCTTTCCACCCAACCCATATCGAAATTTTGTAGCTATAACGCCTAGACTCCAATTCACTACCCCCAAGACTTTTTTAACGTTTGACTACGGTACAGTACGTGTCTGTGGAAAACCTTAGAGTGATGATAAATGATGATCATCAACAATTAATCCTTTCCAACCAACCGATATCGATCTTTTGGAGCTATAACACCTAGACTTAAATTCACTACCCCCAAAATATTTTTAACACTTGACTACTGTCTAGTACGTGTCTGTGGAACACCTTAGAGTGATGGTCAATGATGATTATCAACAATTAACCCTTTTTCAACCAACCCATAACGAGATATTTTAGCTACATTAACTTGACTCCAATTTACTAGCCCCAATATTTTTTTAACACTTAACTACGGTCTAGTTCGTGTCTGTGGAAAACCTTAGAGTGATGATTAATGATGATCATCAACAATTAACCCTTTCCAACCAACCAATATCGAGATTTTGGAGCTATAACACCTAGACTCAAATTCACTACCCCCAATATTTTTTTAACACTTAACTACGGTCTAGTACGTGTCAGTGGAACACCTTTAAGTGATGATCAATGATGATCATCAACAATTAAACCTTTCCAACCAACTCATATCGAGATTTTGTGGCTATAACGACTAGACTCAAATTCACTACCCCCAAGATTTTTTAACACTTGACTACCGTCTAGTACGTGTCTGTGGAAAACCTTAGAGTGATGATCAATGATGATCATCAACAATTAACCCTTTTTTCAACCAACCCATAACGAGATATTTTAGCTACAAAAACTTGACTCCAATTCACTAGCCCCAATATTTTTTAAACACTTAACTACGGTCTAGTACGTGTCTGTGGAAAACCTTAGAGTGATGATCAATGATGATCATCAACAATTAACCCTTTCCAACCAACTCATATCGACATTTTGTGGCTATAACGACTAGACTCAAATTCACTACCCCTAAGATTTTTTTACACTTGACTACGGTCTAGTACGTGTCTGTGGAACACCTTAGAGTGAAGATCAATGATGATTATCAACAATTAACCCTTTTTTCAACCAACCCATAACGAGATATTTTAGCTACATTAACTTGACTCCAATTCACTAGCCCCAATATTTTTTTAACACTTAACTACGGTCTAGTTCGTGTCTGTGGAACACCTTAGAGTGATGGTCAATGATGATCATCAACAGTTAACCCTTTCCAACCAACCCATATCGAGATTTTGGAGCTATAACACCTAGACTCAAATTCACTACCCCCAAGATTTTTTTAACGTTTGACTACGGTCTAGTACGTGTCTGTGGAAAACCTTAGAGTGATGATCAATGATGATCATCAACAATTAAACCTTTCCAACCAACCCATATCGAGATTTTGTAGTTATAACACCTAGACTTAAATTCACTAACCCCAAGATTTTTTAACACTTGACTACTGTCTAGTACGTGTCTGTGTTACACCTTAGAGTGATGGTCAAAGATGATTATCAACAATTAACCCTTTTTCAACCAACCCATAACGAGATATTTTAGCTACATTAACTTGACTCCAATTCACTAGCCCCAATATTTTTTTAACACTTAACTACGGTCTTGTTCGTGTCTGTGGAAAACCTTAGAGTGATGATTAATGATGATCATTAACAATTAACTCTTTTCCAACCAACCCATATCGAGATTTTGGAGCTATAACACCTAGACTCAAATTCACTACCCCCAAGATTTTTTTAACACTTGACTACGGTCTAGTACGTGTCTGTGGAAAACCTTAGAGTGATGATCAATGATGATCATCAACAATTAACCCTTTCCAACCAACCCATATCGAGATTTTGTAGCTATAACACCTAGACTGAAATTCACTACCCCCAAGATTTTTTTTTAAACTTAACTACGGTCTAGTACGTGTCTGTGGAAAACCTTAGAGTGATGATCAATAATGATCATCAACAATTAACCCTTTCCAACCAACCCATATCGAGATTTTGTAGTTATAACACCTAGACTTAAATTCACTAACCCCAAGATTTTTTAACACTTGACTACTGTCTAGTACGTGTCTGTGTTACACCTTAGAGTGATGGTCAAAGATGATTATCAACAATTAACCCTTTTTCAACCAACCCATAACGAGATATTTTAGCTACATTAACTTGACTCCAATTCACTAGCCCCAATATTTTTTTAACACTTAACTACGGTCTTGTTCGTGTCTGTGGAAAACCTTAGAGTGATGATTAATGATGATCATTAACAATTAACTCTTTTCCAACCAACCCATATCGAGATTTTGGAGCTATAACACCTAGACTCAAATTCACTACCCCCAAGATTTTTTTAACACTTGACTACGGTCTAGTACGTGTCTGTGGAAAACCTTAGAGTGATGATCAATGATGATCATCAACAATTAACCCTTTCCAACCAACCCATATCGAGATTTTGTAGTTATAACACCTAGACTCAAATTCACTAACCCCAAGATTTTTTTAACACTTGACTACTGTCTAGTACGTGTCTGTGTTACACCTTAGAGTGATGGTCAAAGATGATTATCAACAATTAACCCTTTTTCAACCAACCCATAACGAGATATTTTAGCTACATTAACTTGACTCAAATTCACTACCCCCAAGATTTTTTTAACCCTTGACTACGGTCTAGTACGTGTCTGTGGAAAACCTAAGAGTGATGATTAATGATGATCATTAACAATTAACTCTTTTCCAACCAACACATATCGAGATTTTGGAGCTATAACACCTAGACTCAAATTCACTACCCCCAAGATTTTTTTAACACTTGACTACGGTCTAGTACGTGTCTGTGAAAAACCTTAGAGTGATGATCAATGATGATGATCAACAATTAACCCTTTCTAATCAACCCACATCGAGATTTTGTAGCTATAACACCTAGACTGAAATTCACTACCCCCAAGATTTTTTTAACACTTAACGACGGTCTAGTACGTGTCTGTGGAAAACCTTAGAGTGATGATTAATGATGATCATTAACAATTAACTCTTTTCCAACCAACACATATCGAGATTTTGGAGCTATAACACCTAGACTCAAATTCACTACCCCCAAGATTTTTTGAACACTTAACTACGGTCTAGAACGTGTCAGTAGAACACATTTAAGAGATGATCAAAGATGATCATCAACAATTAACCCTTTCCAACCAACCCATATCGAGATTTTGTAGCTATAACACCTAGACTGAAATTCACTACCCCCAAGATTTTTTTAACACTTAACGACGGTCTAGTACGTGTCTGTGTTACACCTTAGAGTGATGGTCAAAGATGATTATCAACAATTAACCCTTTCCAACCAACCCATATCGAGATTTTGTAGCTATAACACCTAGACTGAAATTCACTACCCCCAAGATTTTTTTTTAAACTTAACTACGGTCTAGTACGTGTCTGTGGAAAACCTTAGAGTGATGATCAATAATGATCATCAACAATTAACCCTTTCCAACCAACCCATATCGAGATTTTGTAGTTATAACACCTAGACTTAAATTCACTAACCCCAAGATTTTTTTAACACTTGACTACTGTCTAGTACGTGTCTGTGTTACACCTTAGAGTGATGGTCAAAGATGATTATCAACAATTAACCCTTTTTCAACCAACCCATAACGAGATATTTTAGCTACATTAACTTGACTCCAATTCACTAGCCCCAATATTTTTTTAACACTTAACTACGGTCTAGTTCGTGTCTGTGGAAAACCTTAGAGTGATGATTAATGATGATCATTAACAATTAACTCTTTTCCAACCAACCCATATCGAGATTTTGGAGCTATAACACCTAGACTCAAATTCACTACCCCCAAGATTTTTTTAACACTTGACTACGGTCTAGTACGTGTCTGTGGAAAACCTTAGAGTGATGATCAATGATGATCATCAACAATTAACCCTTTCCAACCAACCCATATCGAGATTTTGTAGTTATAACACCTAGACTCAAATTCACTAACCCCAAGATTTTTTTAACACTTGACTACTGTCTAGTACGTGTCTGTGTTACACCTTAGAGTGATGGTCAAAGATGATTATCAACAATTAACCCTTTTTCAACCAACCCATAACGAGATATTTTAGCTACATTAACTTGACTCAAATTCACTACCCCCAAGATTTTTTTAACCCTTGACTACGGTCTAGTACATGTCTGTGGAAAACCTAAGAGTGATGATTAATGATGATCATTAACAATTAACTCTTTTCCAACCAACACATATCGAGATTTTGGAGCTATAACACCTAGACTCAAATTCACTACCCCCAAGATTTTTTTAACACTTGACTACGGTCTAGTACGTGTCTGTGAAAAACCTTAGAGTGATGATCAATGATGATGATCAACAATTAACCCTTTCTAATCAACCCACATCGAGATTTTGTAGCTATAACACCTAGACTGAAATTCACTACCCCCAAGATTTTTTTAACACTTAACGACGGTCTAGTACGTGTCTGTGGAAAACCTTAGAGTGATGATTAATGATGATCATTAACAATTAACTCTTTTCCAACCAACACATATCGAGATTTTGGAGCTATAACACCTAGACTCAAATTCACTACCCCCAAGATTTTTTTAACACTTAACTACGGTCTAGAACGTGTCAGTAGAACACATTTAAGAGATGATCAAAGATGATCATCAACAATTAACCCTTTCCAACCAACCCATATCGAGATTTTGGAGCTATAACACCTAGACTCAAATTCACTACCCCCAAGATTTTTTTAACACTTGACTACGGTCTAGTACGTGTCTGTGAAAAACCTTAGAGTGATGATCAATGATGATGATCAACAATTAACCCTTTCTAATCAACCCACATCGAGATTTTGTAGCTATAACACCTAGACTGAAATTCACTACCCCCAAGATTTTTTTAACACTTGACTACGGTCTAGTACGTGTCTGTGGAAAACCTTAGAGTGATGATCAATGATGATCATCAACAATTAACCCTTTCCAACCAACCCATATCGAGATTTTGTAGTTATAACACCTAGACTCAAATTCACTAACCCCAAGATTTTTTTAACACTTGACTACTGTCTAGTACGTGTCTGTGTTACACCTTAGAGTGATGGTCAAAGATGATTATCAACAATTAACCCTTTTTCAACCAACCCATAACGAGATATTTTAGCTACATTAACTTGACTCAAATTCACTACCCCCAAGATTTTTTTAACCCTTGACTACGGTCTAGTACGTGTCTGTGGAAAACCTAAGAGTGATGATTAATGATGATCATTAACAATTAACTCTTTTCCAACCAACACATATCGAGATTTTGGAGCTATAACACCTAGACTCAAATTCACTACCCCCAAGATTTTTTTAACACTTGACTACGGTCTAGTACGTGTCTGTGAAAAACCTTAGAGTGATGATCAATGATGATGATCAACAATTAACCCTTTCTAATCAACCCACATCGAGATTTTGTAGCTATAACACCTAGACTGAAATTCACTACCCCCAAGATTTTTTTAACACTTAACGACGGTCTAGTACGTGTCTGTGGAAAACCTTAGAGTGATGATTAATGATGATCATTAACAATTAACTCTTTTCCAACCAACACATATCGAGATTTTGGAGCTATAACACCTAGACTCAAATTCACTACCCCCAAGATTTTTTTAACACTTAACTACGGTCTAGAACGTGTCAGTAGAACACATTTAAGAGATGATCAAAGATGATCATCAACAATTAACCCTTTCCAACCAACCCATATCGAGATTTTGTAGTTATAACACCTAGACTCAAATTCACTAACCCCAAGATTTTTTTAACACTTGACTACTGTCTAGTACGTGTCTGTGTTACACCTTAGAGTGATGGTCAAAGATGATTATCAACAATTAACCCTTTCCAACCAAACCATATCGAGATTTTGTAGTTATAACACCTAGACTCAAATTCACTAGCCCCAATATTTTTTTAACACTTAACGACGGTCTAGAACGTGTCTGTGGAAAACCTTAGAGTGATGATCAATGATGATCATCAACAATTAACCCTATCCAACCAATCCATATCGAGATTTTGTAGTTATAACACCTAGACTCAAATTCACTAACCCCAAGATTTTTTTAACACTTGACTACTGTCTAGTACGTGTCTGTGTTACACCTTAGAGTGATGGTCAAAGATGATTATCAACAATTAACCCTTTTTCAACCAACCCATAACGAGATATTTTAGCTACATTAACTTGACTCAAATTCACTACCCCCAAGATTTTTTTAACACTTGACTACGGTCTAGTACGTGTCTGTGAAAAACCTTAGAGTGATGATCAATGATGATGATCAACAATTAACCCTTTCTAACCAACCCACATCGAGATTTTGTAGCTATAACACCTAGACTGAAATTCACTAGCCCCAATATTTTTTTAACACTTAACTACGGTCTAGAACGTGTCAGTAGAACACATTTAAGAGATGATCAAAGATGATCATCAACAATTAACCCTTTCCAACCAACCCATATCGAGATTTTGTAGCTATAACACCTAGACTGAAATTCACTACCCCCAAGATTTTTTTAACACTTAACGACGGTCTAGTACGTGTCTGTGGAAAACCTTAGAGTGATGATCAATGATGATCATCAACAATTAACCCTTTCCAACCAACCCATATCGAGATTTTGTAGTTATAACACCTAGACTCAAATTCACTAACCCCAAGATTTTTTTAGCACTTGACTACTGTCTAGTACGTGTCTGTGTTACACTTTAGAGTGATGGTCAAAGATGATTATCAACAATTAACCCTTTTTCAACCAACCCACAACGAGATATTTTAGCTACATTAACTTGACTCCAATTCACTAGCCCCAATTTTTTTTTTAACACTTAACTACGGTCTAGAACGTGTCAGTAGAACACATTTAAGAGATGATCAAAGATGATCATCAACAATTAACCCTTTCCAACCAACCCATATCGACATTTTGTGGCTATAACGACCAGACTCAAATTCACTACCCCCAAGATTTTTTTAACTTTTGACTACAGTCTAGTTCGTGTCTGTGGAACACATTAGAGTGATATCAATGATGATCATTAACAATTAACCCTATCCAACCAACCCATATCGAGATTTTGTAGCTATAACGCCTAGACTCCAATTCACTACCCCCAAGATTTTTTTAACGTTTGACTACGGTCTAGTACGTGTCTGTGGAAAACCTTAGAGTGATGATCAATGATGATCATCAACAATTAACCCTTTCCAACCAACCCATATCGAGATTTTGTAGTTATAACACCTAGACTTAAATTCACTAACCCCAAGATTTTTTTAACACTTGACTACTGTCTAGTACGTGTCTGTGTTACACCTTAGAGTGATGGTCAAAGATGATTATCAACAATTAACCCTTTTTCAACCAACCCATAACGAGATATTTTAGCTACATTAACTTGACTCAAATTCACTACCCCCAAGATTTTTTTAACACTTGACTACGGTCTAGTACGTGTCTGTGGAAAACCTAAGAGTGATGATTAATGATGATCATTAACAATTAACTCTTTTCCAACCAACACATATCGAGATTTTGGAGCTATAACACCTAGACTCAAATTCACTACCCCCAAGATTTTTTTAACACTTGACTACGGTCTAGTACGTGTCTGTGAAAAACCTTAGAGTGATGATCAATGATAATGATCAACAATTAACCCTTTCTAACCAACCCACATCGAGATTTTGTAGCTATAACACCTAGACTGAAATTCACTAGCCCCAATATTTTTTTAACACTTAACTACGGTCTAGAACGTGTCAGTAGAACACATTTAAGAGATGATCAAAGATGATCATCAACAATTAACCCTTTCCAACCAACCCACATCGAGATTTTGTAGCTATAACACCTAGACTGAAATTCACTACCCCCAAGATTTTTTTAACACTTAACGACGGTCTAGTACGTGTCTGTGGAAAACCTTAGAGTGATGATCAATGATGATCATCAACAATTAACCCTTTCCAACCAACCCATATCGAGATTTTGTAGTTATAACACCTAGACTCAAATTCACTAACCCCAAGATTTTTTTAGCACTTGACTACTGTCTAGTACGTGTCTGTGTTACACCTTAGAGTGATGGTCAAAGATGATTATCAACAATTAACCCTTTTTCAACCAACCTACAACGAGATATTTTAGCTACATTAACTTGACTCCAAGTCACTAGCCCCAATTTTTTTTTTAACACTTAACTACGGTCTAGAACGTGTCAGTAGAACACATTTAAGAGATGATCAAAGATGATCATCAACAATTAACCCTTTCCAACCAACCCATATCGACATTTTGTGGCTATAACGACCAGACTCAAATTCACTACCCCCAAGATTTTTTTAACTTTTGACTACAGTCTAGTTCGTGTCTGTGGAACACATTAGAGTGATATCAATGATGATCATTAACAATTAACCCTATCCAACCAACCCATATCGAGATTTTGTAGCTATAACGCCTAGACTCCAATTCACTACCCCCAAGATTTTTTTAACGTTTGACTACGGTCTAGTACGTGTCTGTGGAAAACCTTAGAGTGATGATCAATGATGATCATCAACAATTAACCCTTTCCAACCAACCCATATCGAGATTTTGTAGTTATAACACCTAGACTCAAATTCACTAACCCCAAGATTTTTTTAACACTTGACTACTGTCTAGTACGTGTCTGTGTTACACCTTAGAGTGATGGTCAAAGATGATTATCAACAATTAACCCTTTTTCAACCAACCCATAACGAGATATTTTAGCTACATTAACTTGACTCAAATTCACTACCCCCAAGATTTTTTTAACACTTGACTACGGTCTAGTACGTGTCTGTGGAAAACCTAAGAGTGATGATTAATGATGATCATTAACAATTAACTCTTTTCCAACCAACACATATCGAGATTTTGGAGCTATAACACCTAGACTCAAATTCACTACCCCCAAGATTTTTTTAACACTTGACTACGGTCTAGTACGTGTCTGTGAAAAACCTTAGAGTGATGATCAATGATAATGATCAACAATTAACCCTTTCTAACCAACCCACATCGAGATTTTGTAGCTATAACACCTAGACTGAAATTCACTAGCCCCAATATTTTTTTAACACTTAACTACGGTCTAGAACGTGTCAGTAGAACACATTTAAGAGATGATCAAAGATGATCATCAACAATTAACCCTTTCCAACCAACCCATATCGAGATTTTGTAGCTATAACACCTAGACTGAAATTCACTACCCCCAAGATTTTTTTAACACTTAACGACGGTCTAGTACGTGTCTGTGGAAAACCTTAGAGTGATGATCAATGATGATCATCAACAATTAACCCTTTCCAACCAACCCATATCGAGATTTTGTAGTTATAACACCTAGACTCAAATTCACTAACCCCAAGATTTTTTTAGCACTTGACTACTGTCTAGTACGTGTCTGTGTTACACCTTAGAGTGATGGTCAAAGATGATTATCAACAATTAACCCTTTTTCAACCAACCCACAACGAGATATTTTAGCTACATTAACTTGACTCCAAGTCACTAGCCCCAATTTTTTTTTTAACACTTAACTACGGTCTAGAACGTGTCAGTAGAACACATTTAAGAGATGATCAAAGATGATCATCAACAATTAACCCTTTCCAACCAACCCATATCGACATTTTGTGGCTATAACGACCAGACTCAAATTCACTACCCCCAAGATTTTTTTAACTTTTGACTACAGTCTAGTTCGTGTCTGTGGAACACATTAGAGTGATATCAATGATGATCATTAACAATTAACCCTATCCAACCAACCCATATCGAGATTTTGTAGCTATAACGCCTAGACTCCAATTCACTACCCCCAAGATTTTTTTAACGTTTGACTACGGTCTAGTACGTGTCTGTGGAAAACCTTAGAGTGATGATCAATGATGATCATCAACAATTAACCCTTTCCAACCAACCCATATCGAGATTTTGTAGTTATAACACCTAGACTCAAATTCACTAACCCCAAGATTTTTTTAACACTTGACTACTGTCTAGTACGTGTCTGTGTTACACCTTAGAGTGATGGTCAAAGATGATTATCAACAATTAACCCTTTTTCAACCAACCCATAACGAGATATTTTAGCTACATTAACTTGACTCAAATTCACTACCCCCAAGATTTTTTTAACCCTTGACTACGGTCTAGTACGTGTCTGTGGAAAACCTAAGAGTGATGATTAATGATGATCATTAACAATTAACTCTTTTCCAACCAACACATATCGAGATTTTGGAGCTATAACACCTAGACTCAAATTCACTACCCCCAAGATTTTTTTAACACTTGACTACGGTCTAGTACGTGTCTGTGAAAAACCTTAGAGTGATGATCAATGATGATGATCAACAATTAACCCTTTCTAATCAACCCACATCGAGATTTTGTAGCTATAACACCTAGACTGAAATTCACTACCCCCAAGATTTTTTTAACACTTAACGACGGTCTAGTACGTGTCTTTGGAAAACCTTAGAGTGATGATTAATGATGATCATTAACAATTAACTCTTTTCCAACCAACACATATCGAGATTTTGGAGCTATAACACCTAGACTCAAATTCACTACCCCCAAGATTTTTTTAACACTTAACTACGGTCTAGAACGTGTCAGTAGAACACATTTAAGAGATGATCAAAGATGATCATCAACAATTAACCCTTTCCAACCAACCCATATCGAGATTTTGTAGTTATAACACCTAGACTCAAATTCACTAACCCCAAGATTTTTTTAACACTTGACTACTGTCTAGTACGTGTCTGTGTTACACCTTAGAGTGATGGTCAAAGATGATTATCAACAATTAACCCTTTCCAACCAAACCATATCGAGATTTTGTAGTTATAACACCTAGACTCAAATTCACTAGCCCCAATATTTTTTTAACACTTAACGACGGTCTAGAACGTGTCTGTGGAAAACCTTAGAGTGATGATCAATGATGATCATCAACAATTAACCCTATCCAACCAATCCATATCGAGATTTTGTAGTTATAACACCTAGACTCAAATTCACTAACCCCAAGATTTTTTTAACACTTGACTACTGTCTAGTACGTGTCTGTGTTACACCTTAGAGTGATGGTCAAAGATGATTATCAACAATTAACCCTTTTTCAACCAACCCATAACGAGATATTTTAGCTACATTAACTTGACTCAAATTCACTACCCCCAAGATTTTTTTAACACTTGACTACGGTCTAGTACGTGTCTGTGAAAAACCTTAGAGTGATGATCAATGATGATGATCAACAATTAACCCTTTCTAACCAACCCACATCGAGATTTTGTAGCTATAACACCTAGACTGAAATTCACTAGCCCCAATATTTTTTTAACACTTAACTACGGTCTAGAACGTGTCAGTAGAACACATTTAAGAGATGATCAAAGATGATCATCAACAATTAACCCTTTCCAACCAACCCATATCGAGATTTTGTAGCTATAACACCTAGACTGAAATTCACTACCCCCAAGATTTTTTTAACACTTAACGACGGTCTAGTACGTGTCTGTGGAAAACCTTAGAGTGATGATCAATGATGATCATCAACAATTAACCCTTTCCAACCAACCCATATCGAGATTTTGTAGTTATAACACCTAGACTCAAATTCACTAACCCCAAGATTTTTTTAGCACTTGACTACTGTCTAGTACGTGTCTGTGTTACACTTTAGAGTGATGGTCAAAGATGATTATCAACAATTAACCCTTTTTCAACCAACCCACAACGAGATATTTTAGCTACATTAACTTGACTCCAATTCACTAGCCCCAATTTTTTTTTTAACACTTAACTACGGTCTAGAACGTGTCAGTAGAACACATTTAAGAGATGATCAAAGATGATCATCAACAATTAACCCTTTCCAACCAACCCATATCGACATTTTGTGGCTATAACGACCAGACTCAAATTCACTACCCCCAAGATTTTTTTAACTTTTGACTACAGTCTAGTTCGTGTCTGTGGAACACATTAGAGTGATATCAATGATGATCATTAACAATTAACCCTATCCAACCAACCCATATCGAGATTTTGTAGCTATAACGCCTAGACTCCAATTCACTACCCCCAAGATTTTTTTAACGTTTGACTACGGTCTAGTACGTGTCTGTGGAAAACCTTAGAGTGATGATCAATGATGATCATCAACAATTAACCCTTTCCAACCAACCCATATCGAGATTTTGTAGTTATAACACCTAGACTCAAATTCACTAACCCCAAGATTTTTTTAACACTTGACTACTGTCTAGTACGTGTCTGTGTTACACCTTAGAGTGATGGTCAAAGATGATTATTAACAATTAACCCTTTTTCAACCAACCCATAACGAGATATTTTAGCTACATTAACTTGACTCAAATTCACTACCCCCAAGATTTTTTTAACACTTGACTACGGTCTAGTACGTGTCTGTGGAAAACCTAAGAGTGATGATTAATGATGATCATTAACAATTAACTCTTTTCCAACCAACACATATCGAGATTTTGGAGCTATAACACCTAGACTCAAATTCACTACCCCCAAGATTTTTTTAACACTTGACTACGGTCTAGTACGTGTCTGTGAAAAACCTTAGAGTGATGATCAATGATAATGATCAACAATTAACCCTTTCTAACCAACCCACATCGAGATTTTGTAGCTATAACACCTAGACTGAAATTCACTAGCCCCAATATTTTTTTAACACTTAACTACGGTCTAGAACGTGTCAGTAGAACACATTTAAGAGATGATCAAAGATGATCATCAACAATTAACCCTTTCCAACCAACCCACATCGAGATTTTGTAGCTATAACACCTAGACTGAAATTCACTACCCCCAAGATTTTTTTAACACTTAACGACGGTCTAGTACGTGTCTGTGGAAAACCTTAGAGTGATGATCAATGATGATCATCAACAATTAACCCTTTCCAACCAACCCATATCGAGATTTTGTAGTTATAACACCTAGACTCAAATTCACTAACCCCAAGATTTTTTTAGCACTTGACTACTGTCTAGTACGTGTCTGTGTTACACCTTAGAGTGATGGTCAAAGATGATTATCAACAATTAACCCTTTTTCAACCAACCCACAACGAGATATTTTAGCTACATTAACTTGACTCCAAGTCACTAGCCCCAATTTTTTTTTTAACACTTAACTACGGTCTAGAACGTGTCAGTAGAACACATTTAAGAGATGATCAAAGATGATCATCAACAATTAACCCTTTCCAACCAACCCATATCGACATTTTGTGGCTATAACGACCAGACTCAAATTCACTACCCCCAAGATTTTTTTAACTTTTGACTACAGTCTAGTTCGTGTCTGTGGAACACATTAGAGTGATATCAATGATGATCATTAACAATTAACCCTATCCAACCAACCCATATCGAGATTTTGTAGCTATAACGCCTAGACTCCAATTCACTACCCCCAAGATTTTTTTAACGTTTGACTACGGTCTAGTACGTGTCTGTGGAAAACCTTAGAGTGATGATCAATGATGATCATCAACAATTAACCCTTTCCAACCAACCCATATCGAGATTTTGTAGCTATAACACCTAGACTGAAATTCACTACCCCCAAGATTTTTTTAACACTTAACGACGGTCTAGTACGTGTCTGTGGAAAACCTTAGAGTGATGATCAATGATGATCATCAACAATTAACCCTTTCCAAGCAACCCATATCGAGATTTTGTAGTTATAACACCTAGACTCAAATTCACTAACCCCAAGATTTTTTTAACTTTTGACTACAGTCTAGTTCGTGTCTGTGGAACACATTAGAGTGATATCAATGATGATCATTAACAATTAACCCTATCCAACCAACCCATATCGAGATTTTGTAGCTATAACGCCTAGACTCCAATTCACTACCCCCAAGATTTTTTTAACGTTTGACTACGGTCTAGTACGTGTCTGTGGAAAACCTTAGAGTGATGATCAATGATGATCATCAACAATTAACCCTTTCCAACCAACCCATATCGAGATTTTGTAGTTATAACACCTAGACTCAAATTCACTAACCCCAAGATTTTTTTAACACTTGACTACTGTCTAGTACGTGTCTGTGTTACACCTTAGAGTGATGGTCAAAGATGATTATCAACAATTAACCCTTTTTCAACCAACCCATAACGAGATATTTTAGCTACATTAACTTGACTCAAATTCACTACCCCCAAGATTTTTTTAACCCTTGACTACGGTCTAGTACGTGTCTGTGGAAAACCTAAGAGTGATGATTAATGATGATCATTAACAATTAACTCTTTTCCAACCAACACATATCGAGATTTTGGAGCTATAACACCTAGACTCAAATTCACTACCCCCAAGATTTTTTTAACACTTGACTACGGTCTAGTACGTGTCTGTGAAAAACCTTAGAGTGATGATCAATGATGATGATCAACAATTAACCCTTTCTAATCAACCCACATCGAGATTTTGTAGCTATAACACCTAGACTGAAATTCACTACCCCCAAGATTTTTTTAACACTTAACGACGGTCTAGTACGTGTCTGTGGAAAACCTTAGAGTGATGATTAATGATGATCATTAACAATTAACTCTTTTCCAACCAACACATATCGAGATTTTGGAGCTATAACACCTAGACTCAAATTCACTACCCCCAAGATTTTTTTAACACTTAACTACGGTCTAGAACGTGTCAGTAGAACACATTTAAGAGATGATCAAAGATGATCATCAACAATTAACCCTTTCCAACCAACCCATATCGAGATTTTGTAGTTATAACACCTAGACTCAAATTCACTAACCCCAAGATTTTTTTAACACTTGACTACTGTCTAGTACGTGTCTGTGTTACACCTTAGAGTGATGGTCAAAGATGATTATCAACAATTAACCCTTTCCAACCAAACCATATCGAGATTTTGTAGTTATAACACCTAGACTCAAATTCACTAGCCCCAATATTTTTTTAACACTTAACGACGGTCTAGAACGTGTCTGTGGAAAACCTTAGAGTGATGATCAATGATGATCATCAACAATTAACCCTATCCAACCAATCCATATCGAGATTTTGTAGTTATAACACCTAGACTCAAATTCACTAACCCCAAGATTTTTTTAACACTTGACTACTGTCTAGTACGTGTCTGTGTTACACCTTAGAGTGATGGTCAAAGATGATTATCAACAATTAACCCTTTTTCAACCAACCCATAACGAGATATTTTAGCTACATTAACTTGACTCAAATTCACTACCCCCAAGATTTTTTTAACACTTGACTACGGTCTAGTACGTGTCTGTGAAAAACCTTAGAGTGATGATCAATGATGATGATCAACAATTAACCCTTTCTAACCAACCCACATCGAGATTTTGTAGCTATAACACCTAGACTGAAATTCACTAGCCCCAATATTTTTTTAACACTTAACTACGGTCTAGAACGTGTCAGTAGAACACATTTAAGAGATGATCAAAGATGATCATCAACAATTAACCCTTTCCAACCAACCCATATCGAGATTTTGTAGCTATAACACCTAGACTGAAATTCACTACCCCCAAGATTTTTTTAACACTTAACGACGGTCTAGTACGTGTCTGTGGAAAACCTTAGAGTGATGATCAATGATGATCATCAACAATTAACCCTTTCCAACCAACCCATATCGAGATTTTGTAGTTATAACACCTAGACTCAAATTCACTAACCCCAAGATTTTTTTAGCACTTGACTACTGTCTAGTACGTGTCTGTGTTACACTTTAGAGTGATGGTCAAAGATGATTATCAACAATTAACCCTTTTTCAACCAACCCACAACGAGATATTTTAGCTACATTAACTTGACTCCAATTCACTAGCCCCAATTTTTTTTTTAACACTTAACTACGGTCTAGAACGTGTCAGTAGAACACATTTAAGAGATGATCAAAGATGATCATCAACAATTAACCCTTTCCAACCAACCCATATCGACATTTTGTGGCTATAACGACCAGACTCAAATTCACTACCCCCAAGATTTTTTTAACTTTTGACTACAGTCTAGTTCGTGTCTGTGGAACACATTAGAGTGATATCAATAATGATCATTAACAATTAACCCTATCCAACCAACCCATATCGAGATTTTGTAGCTATAACGCCTAGACTCCAATTCACTACCCCCAAGATTTTTTTAACGTTTGACTACGGTCTAGTACGTGTCTGTGGAAAACCTTAGAGTGATGATCAATGATGATCATCAACAATTAACCCTTTCCAACCAACCCATATCGAGATTTTGTAGTTATAACACCTAGACTCAAATTCACTAACCCCAAGATTTTTTTAACACTTGACTACTGTCTAGTACGTGTCTGTGTTACACCTTAGAGTGATGGTCAAAGATGATTATCAACAATTAACCCTTTTTCAACCAACCCATAACGAGATATTTTAGCTACATTAACTTGACTCAAATTCACTACCCCCAAGATTTTTTTAACACTTGACTACGGTCTAGTACGTGTCTGTGGAAAACCTAAGAGTGATGATTAATGATGATCATTAACAATTAACTCTTTTCCAACCAACACATATCGAGATTTTGGAGCTATAACACCTAGACTCAAATTCACTACCCCCAAGATTTTTTTAACACTTGACTACGGTCTAGTACGTGTCTGTGAAAAACCTTAGAGTGATGATCAATGATAATGATCAACAATTAACCCTTTCTAACCAACCCACATCGAGATTTTGTAGCTATAACACCTAGACTGAAATTCACTAGCCCCAATATTTTTTTAACACTTAACTACGGTCTAGAACGTGTCAGTAGAACACATTTAAGAGATGATCAAAGATGATCATCAACAATTAACCCTTTCCAACCAACCCACATCGAGATTTTGTAGCTATAACACCTAGACTGAAATTCACTACCCCCAAGATTTTTTTAACACTTAACGACGGTCTAGTACGTGTCTGTGGAAAACCTTAGAGTGATGATCAATGATGATCATCAACAATTAACCCTTTCCAACCAACCCATATCGAGATTTTGTAGTTATAACACCTAGACTCAAATTCACTAACCCCAAGATTTTTTTAGCACTTGACTACTGTCTAGTACGTGTCTGTGTTACACCTTAGAGTGATGGTCAAAGATGATTATCAACAATTAACCCTTTTTCAACCAACCCACAACGAGATATTTTAGCTACATTAACTTGACTCCAAGTCACTAGCCCCAATTTTTTTTTTAACACT
The DNA here is from genome assembly GCA_037103525.1 of Ganaspis brasiliensis. Classification (NCBI taxonomy): domain Eukaryota; kingdom Metazoa; phylum Arthropoda; class Insecta; order Hymenoptera; family Figitidae; genus Ganaspis; species Ganaspis brasiliensis. The sequence continues at coordinate 831,439 of JAZKLR010000747.1, forward strand.
TAACTACGGTCTAGAACGTGTCAGTAGAACACATTTAAGAGATGATCAAAGATGATCATCAACAATTAACCCTTTCCAACCAACCCATATCGACATTTTGTGGCTATAACGACCAGACTCAAATTCACTACCCCCAAGATTTTTTTAACTTTTGACTACAGTCTAGTTCGTGTCTGTGGAACACATTAGAGTGATATTAATGATGATCATTAACAATTAACCCTATCCAACCAACCCATATCGAGATTTTGTAGCTATAACGCCTAGACTCCAATTCACTACCCCCAAGATTTTTTTAACGTTTGACTACGGTCTAGTACGTGTCTGTGGAAAACCTTAGAGTGATGATCAATGATGATCATCAACAATTAACCCTTTCCAACCAACCCATATCGAGATTTTGTAGCTATAACACCTAGACTGAAATTCACTACCCCCAAGATTTTTTTAACACTTAACGACGGTCTAGTACGTGTCTGTGGAAAACCTTAGAGTGATGATCAATGATGATCATCAACAATTAACCCTTTCCAACCAACCCATATCGAGATTTTGTAGTTATAACACCTAGACTCAAATTCACTAACCCCAAGATTTTTTTAGCACTTGACTACTGTCTAGTACGTGTCTGTGTTACACTTTAGAGTGATGGTCAAAGATGATTATCAACAATTAACCCTTTTTCAACCAACCCACAACGAGATATTTTAGCTACATTAACTTGACTCCAATTCACTAGCCCCAATTTTTTTTTTAACACTTAACTACGGTCTAGAACGTGTCAGTAGAACACATTTAAGAGATGATCAAAGATGATCATCAACAATTAACCCTTTCCAACCAACCCATATCGACATTTTGTGGCTATAACGACCAGACTCAAATTCACTACCCCCAAGATTTTTTTAACTTTTGACTACAGTCTAGTTCGTGTCTGTGGAACACATTAGAGTGATATCAATGATGATCATTAACAATTAACCCTATCCAACCAACCCATATCGAGATTTTGTAGCTATAACGCCTAGACTCCAATTCACTACCCCCAAGATTTTTTTAACGTTTGACTACGGTCTAGTACGTGTCTGTGGAACACATTAGAGTGATATCAATGATGATCATTAACAATTAACCCTTTCCAACCAACCCATATCGAGATTTTGTAGTTATAACACCTAGACTCCAATTCACTACCCCCAAGATTTTTTTAACGTTTGACTACGGTCTAGTACGTGTCTGTGGAACACATTAGAGTGATATCAATGATGATCATTAACAATTAACCCTTTCCAACCAACCCATATCGAGATTTTGTAGTTATAACACCTAGACTCAAATTCACTACCCCCAAGATTTTTTTAACACTTGACTACGGTCTAGTACGTGTCTGTGGAAAACCTAAGAGTGATGATTAATGATGATCATTAACAATTAACTCTTTTCCAACCAACACATATCGAGATTTTGGAGCTATAACACCTAGACTCAAATTCACTACCCCCAAGATTTTTTTAACACTTGACTACGGTCTAGTACGTGTCTGTGAAAAACCTTAGAGTGATGATCAATGATAATGATCAACAATTAACCCTTTCTAACCAACCCACATCGAGATTTTGTAGCTATAACACCTAGACTGAAATTCACTAGCCCCAATATTTTTTTAACACTTAACTACGGTCTAGAACGTGTCAGTAGAACACATTTAAGAGATGATCAAAGATGATCATCAACAATTAACCCTTTCCAACCAACCCACATCGAGATTTTGTAGCTATAACACCTAGACTGAAATTCACTACCCCCAAGATTTTTTTAACACTTAACGACGGTCTAGTACGTGTCTGTGGAAAACCTTAGAGTGATGATCAATGATGATCATCAACAATTAACCCTTTCCAACCAACCCATATCGAGATTTTGTAGTTATAACACCTAGACTCAAATTCACTAACCCCAAGATTTTTTTAGCACTTGACTACTGTCTAGTACGTGTCTGTGTTACACCTTAGAGTGATGGTCAAAGATGATTATCAACAATTAACCCTTTTTCAACCAACCCACAACGAGATATTTTAGCTACATTAACTTGACTCCAAGTCACTAGCCCCAATTTTTTTTTTAACACTTAACTACGGTCTAGAACGTGTCAGTAGAACACATTTAAGAGATGATCAAAGATGATCATCAACAATTAACCCTTTCCAACCAACCCATATCGACATTTTGTGGCTATAACGACCAGACTCAAATTCACTACCCCCAAGATTTTTTTAACTTTTGACTACAGTCTAGTTTGTGTCTGTGGAACACATTAGAGTGATATCAATGATGATCATTAACAATTAACCCTATCCAACCAACCCATATCGAGAATTTGTAGCTATAACGCCTAGACTCCAATTCACTACCCCCAAGATTTTTTTAACGTTTGACTACGGTCTAGTACGTGTCTGTGGAAAACCTTAGAGTGATGATCAATGATGATCATCAACAATTAACCCTTTCCAACCAACCCATATCGAGATTTTGTAGTTATAACACCTAGACTCAAATTCACTAGCCCCAATATTTTTTTAACACTTAACGACGGTCTAGTACGTGTCTGTGGAAAACCTTAGAGTGATGATCAATGATGATCATCAACAATTAACCCTTTCCAACCAACCCATATCGAGATTTTGTAGTTATAACACCTAGACTCAAATTCACTAGCCCCAATATTTTTTTAACACTTAACTACGGTCTAGAACGTGTCAGTAGAACAGATTTAAGAGATGATCAAAGATGATCATCAACAATTAACCCTTTCCAACAAACCCATATCGAGATTTTGTAGCTATAACACCTAGACTCAAATTCACTACCCCCAAGATTTTTTTAACACTTGACTACGGTCTAGTACGTGTCTGTGGAACACCTTAGAGTGATGGTCAAAGATGATTATCAACAATTAACCCTTTTTCAACCAACCCATAACGAGATGTTTTAGCTACATTAACTTGACTCCAATTCCTAGCCCCAATATTTTTTTAACACTTAACTACGGTCTAGTTCGTGTCTGTGGAACACCTTAGAATGATGGTCAATGATGATCATCAACAGTTAACCCTTTCCAACCAACCCATATCGAGATTTTGTAGTTATAACACCTAGACTCAAATTCACTAGCCCCAATATTTTTTTAACACTTAACGACGGTCTAGTACGTGTCTGTGGAAAACCTTAGAGTGATGATCAATGATGATCATCAACAATTAACCCTTTCCAACCAACCCATATCGAGATTTTGTAGTTATAACACCTAGACTCAAATTCACTAGCCCCAATATTTTTTTAACACTTAACTACGGTCTAGAACGTGTCAGTAGAACACATTTAAGAGATGATCAAAGATGATCATCAACAATTAACCCTTTCCAACAAACCCATATCGAGATTTTGTAGCTATAACACCTAGACTCAAATTCACTACCCCCAAGATTTTTTTAACACTTGACTACGGTCTAGTACGTGTCTGTGGAACACCTTAGAGTGATGGTCAATGATGATTATCAACAATTAACCCTTTCCAACCAATTCATATCGAGATTTTGTAGCTATAACGACCAGACTCAAATTCACTACCCCCAAGATTTTTTTAACTTTTGACTACGGTCTAGTTCGTGTCTGTGGAACACATTAGAGTGATATCAATGATGATCATTAACAATTAACCCTATCCAACCAACCCATATCGAGATTTTGTAGCTATAACGCCTAGACTCCAATTCACTACCCCCAAGATTTTTTTAACGTTTGAATACGGTCTAGTACGTGTCTGTGGAAAACCTTAGAGTGATGATCAATGATGATCATCAACAAATAACCCTTTCCAACCAACCCATATCGAGATTTTGGAGCTATAACACCTATACTCAAATTCACTACCCCCAAGATTTCTTTAACACTTGACTACTGTCTAGTACGTGTCTGTGGAACACCTTAGAGTGATGGTCAAAGATGATTATCAACAATTAACCCTTTCTCAACCAACCCATAACGAGATATTTTAGCTACATTAACTTGACTCCAATTCACTAGCCCCAATATTTTTTTAACACTTAACTACGGTTTAGTTCGTGTCTGTGGAACACCTTAGAGTGATGGTCAATGATGATTATCAACAATAAACCCTTTCCAACCAATTCATATCGAAATTTTGTGGCTATAACGACCAGACTCAAATTCACTACCCCCAAGATTTTTTTAACTTTTGACTACGGTCTAGTTTGTGTCTGTGGAACACATTAGAGTGATATCAATGATGATCATTAACAATTAACCCTATCCAACCAACCCATATCGAGATTTTGTAGCTATAACGCCTAGAATCCAATTCTCTACCCCCAAGATTTTTTTAACGTTTGACTACGGTCTAGTACGTGTCTGTGGAAAACCTTAGAGTAATGATCAATGATGATCATCAACAATTAACCCTTTCCAACCAACCCATATCGAGATTTTGGGGCTATAACACCTATACTCAAATTCACTACCCCCAAGATTTTTTTAACACTTGACTACGGTCTAGAACGTGTCTGTGAAAAACCTTAGAGTGATGATCAATGATGATGATCAACAATTAACCCTTTCCAACCAACCCATATCGAGATTTTGGAGCTATAACACCTAGACTCAAATTCACTACCCCCAATATTTTTTTAACACTTAACTACGGTCTAGTACGTGTCAGTGGAAAAACTTTAAGTGATGATTAATGATGATCATCAACAATTAATCCTTTCCAACCAACCCACATCGAGATTTTGTAGCTATAACGCCTAGACTCAAATTCACTACTCCCAAGATTTTTTTACATTTGACTACTGTCTAGTACGTGTCTGTGGAAAACCTTTCAGTGATGATCAATGATAATCATCATCAAATAACCTTTTCCAATAAACCCACATCGAGATTTTTTAGCTATAACACCTAGACTCAAATTCACTACCCCCAAGATTTTTTACACTTGACTACGGTCTAGAACGTGTCTGTGGAATACCTTTCAGTGATGATCAATGATAATCATCATCAAATAACCGTTTCCAACCAACCCATAACGAGATATTTTAGCTACAAAAACTTGACTCCAATTCACTAGCCCAAATATTTTTTTAACACTTAACTACAGTCTAGTACGTGTCTGTGAAAAACCTTAGAGTGATGATCAATGATGATCATCAACAATTAACCCTTTCCAACCAACTAATATCGAGATTTTGGAGCTATAACACCTATACTCAAATTCACTACCCCCAAGATTTCTTTAACACTCGACTACTGTCTAGTACGTGTCTGTGGAACACCTTAGAGTGATGGTCAAAGATGATTATCAACAATTAACCCTTTCTCAACCAACCCATAACGAGATATTTTAGCTACATTAACTTGACTCCAATTCACTAGCCCCAATATTTTTTTAACACTTAACTACGGTTTAGTTCGTGTCTGTGGAACACCTTAGAGTGATGGTCAATGATGATTATCAACAATTAACCCTTTCCAACCAATTCATATCGAAATTTTGTGGCTATAACAACCAGACTCAAATTCACTACCCCCAAGATTTTTTTAACTTTTGACTACGGTCTAGTTCGTGTCTGTGGAACACATTAGAGTGATATCAATGATGATCATTAACAATTAACCCTATCCAACCAACCCATATCGAGATTTTGTAGGTATAACGCCTAGACTCCAATTCACTACCCCCAAGATTTTTTTAATGTTTGACTACGGTCTAGTACGTGTCTGTAGAAAACCTTAGAGTGATGATCAATGATGATCATCAACAATTAACCCTTTCCAACCAACCTATATCGAGATTTTGGAGCTATAACACCTATACTCAAATTCACTACCCCCAAGATTTTTTTAACACTTGACTACGGTCTAGTACGTGTCTGTGAAAAACCTTAGAGTGATGATCAATGATGATGATCAACAATTAACCCTTTCCAACCAACCCATATCGAGATTTTGGAGCTATAACACCTATACTCCAATTCACTACACCTAAGATTTTTTTAACACTTGACTACTGTCTAGTACGTGTCTGTGGAACACCTTAGAGTGATGGTCAAAGATGATTATCAACAATTAACCCTGTTTCAACCAACCCATAACTAGATATTTTAGCTACATTAACTTGACTTCAATTCACTAGCCCCAATATTTTTTTAACACTTAACTACGGTTTAGTTTGTGTCTGTGGAACACCTTAGAGTAATGGTCAATGATGATTATCAACAATTAACCCTTTCCGACCAACCCATATCGAGATTTTGTAGCTATCACACCTAGACTGAAATTCACTACCCCCGAGATTTTTTTAACTTTTGACTACAATCTAGTTCTTGTCTGTGGAACACCTTAAAGTGATGATCAATGATTATCATCAACATTTAACCCTTTCCAACCAACCCATATCGAGATTTTGTAGCTATAACGCCTAGACTCCAATTCACTACACCCAAGATTTTTTTAACATTTGACTACGGTCTAGTACGTGTCTGTGGAAAACCTTAGACTGATGATCAATGATGATCATCAACAATTAACCTTTTCCAACTAACCCATATCAAGATATTTTCACTATAACACCTTGACGCAAAATCACTAGCATAAATATTTTTTTAACACTTAACTACGGTCTGGTACGTATCTATAGAACACCCTAGAGTGATGATCAATGATGATCATCAACAATTAACCCTTTTCAACTAACCCATAACGAGATATTTTAGCTATAATAACTTGACTCCAATTCACTAGCCCCAATATTTTTTTAGCACTTAACTATAGTCTAGTTCGTGTCTGTGGAACACCTTAGAAAGATGATCAATGATGATCATCAACAATTAACCCTTTCTAACCAATGCATATGGAGATATTTTAGCTATAACACCTCGACTCAAATTCACTACTCCCAAGATTTTTTTTACACTTGACTACGGTCTTGTACGTGTCTGTGGAACACCTTAGAGTGATGATCAATGATGATCATCAACAATTAACCTTTTCCAACCAACCCACATCGAGATATTGTAGCTATAACGCCTAGTCTCAAATTCAGTACCACTAAGATTTTTTTTACACTTGACTACGGTCTAGTACGTGTATGTAAAAAACCTTTGAGTGATGAACATTGATGATCATCAACAATTAACCCTTTCTAACCAACCCATATCGAGTTTTTGTAGCTATAACAACTAGACTCATATTCACTACCTCCGAAATTTTTTTAACACTTGACTACGGTCTAGTAAGTGTCCGTGGAAAACCTTAAAGTGATGATTAATGATGATCATCAACAATTAACCCTTTCCAACCAACCCACATCGAGATTTTGTAGCTATAACACCTAGACTGAAATTCACTACCCCCAAGATTTTTTTTACACTTGACTACGGTCTAGTACGTGTCTGTGGAAAACCTTTGAGTGATGATCAATGATGATTATCAACAATTAACCCTTTTTTCAACCAACCCATAACGAGATATTTTAGCTATAACACGTAGACTCAAATTCACTACCTCCGAAATTTTTTTAACACTTGACTACGGTCTAGTACGTGTCCGTGGGAAACCTTAGAGTGATGATCAATAATGATCATCAACAATTAACCCTTTCCAACCAACCCACATCGAGATTTTGTAGCTATAACACCTAGACTCAAGTTCACTATCCCAAATATGTTTTTAACACTTAACTACAGTCTAGTACGTGTCTGTGAAAAACCTTAGAGTGATGATTAATGATGATCATCAACAATTAACCCTTTCCAACCAACCAACATCGAGATTTTGTAGCTATAACACCTAGACTGAAATTCACTACCCTCAAGATTTTTTTTACACTTGACTACGGTCTAGTGCGTGTCCGTGAAAAACCTTAGAGTGATGATCAATGATGATCATCAACAATTAACCCTTTCCAACCAACCTATATCGAGATTTTGTAGCTATAACACGTAGACTCAAATTCACTACCTCCGAAATTTTTTTAACACTTGACTACGGTCTAGTACGTGTCGGTGGGAAACCTTAGAGTGATGATCAATAATGATCATCAACAATTAACCCTTTCCAACCAACCCACATCCAGATTTTTTAGATATAACACCGAGACTGAAATTCACTACCACCGAAATTTTTTTAACACTTGACTACGGTCTAGTACGTGTCCGTGAAAAACCTTAGAGTGATGATCAATGATGATCATCAACAATTAACCCTTTCCAACCAACCCACATCGAGATTTTGTAGCTATAACTCCTAGACTGAAATTCACTACCCCCAAGATTTTTTTAACACTTGACTACGGTCTAGTACGTGTCTGTGGAAAAACTTAGAGTGATGATTAATAATGATCATTAACAATTAAATCTTTTTCAACCAACCCATAACGAGATATTTTAGCGACAATAACTTGACTCCACTTCACTAGCCCCAATATTTTTTTAACACTTAACTACGGTCTAAAACGTGTCAGTGGAACACATTTAAGAGATGATCAAAGATGATCATGAACAATTAACCCTTTCCAACCTACCCATATCGAGATTTTGGAGCTATAACACCTAGACTCAAATTCACTACCCCCAAGATTTTTTTAACACTTGACTACGGTCTAGTACGTGTCTGTGGAACACCTTAGAGTGATGGTCAATGATGATTATCAACAATTAACCCTTTCCAACCAATTCATATCGAGATTTTGTGGCTATAACGACCAGACTCCAATTCACTACCCCCAAGATTTTTTTAACGTTTGACTACGGTCTAGTACGTGTCTGTGGAAAACCTTAGAGTGATGATCAATGATGATCATCAACAATTAACCCTTTCCAACCAACCTATATCGAGATTTTGGAGCTATAACATCTATACTCAAATTCACTACCCCCAAGATTTTTTTAACACTTGACTACGGTCTAGTACGTGTCTGTGAAAAACCTTAGAGTGATGATCAATGATGATGATCAACAATTAACCCTTTCCAACCAACCCATATCGAGATTTTGGAGCTATAACACCTATACTCCAATTCACTACACCTAAGATTTTTTTAACACTTGACTACTGTCTAGTACGTGTCTGTGGAACACCTTAGAGTGATGGTCAAAGATGATTATCAACAATTAACCCTTTTTCAACCAACCCATAACGAGATATTTTAGCTACATTAACTTGACTCCAATTCACTAGCCCCAATATTTTTTTAACACTTAACTACTGTTTACTTCGTGTCTGTGGAACACCTTAGAGTGATGATCAATGATGATTATCAACAATTAACCCTTTTTTCAACCAACCCATAACGAGATTTTTTAGCTACAAAAACTTGACTCCAATTCACTAGCCCCAATATTTTTTTAACACTTATCTACGGTCTAGTGCGTGTCTGTGAAAAACCTTAGAGTGATGATCAATGATGATCATCAACAATTAAACCTTTCCAACCAATTCATATCGAGATTTTGTGGCTATATCGACCAGACTAAAATTCACTACTCCCAAGAATTTTTTTACACTTGACTACGGTCTTGTACGTGTCTGTGGAACACCTTAGAGTGATGAGCAATGATGAACATCAACAATTAACCTTTTCCAACCAACCCACATCGAGATATTGTAGCTATAACGCCTAGTCTCAAATTCAGTACCACTAAGATTTTTTTTACACTTGACTACGGTCTAGTACGTGTCTGTAAAAAACCTTTGAGTGATGATCATTGATGATCATCAACAATTAACCCTTTCTAAGCAACCCATATCGAGTTTTTGTAGCTATAACACCTAGACTCAAATTCACTACCCCCAAGATTTTTTTAACACTTGACTACGGTCTAGTACGTGTCTGTGGAAAACCTTAGAGTGATGATTAATGATGATCATCAAGAATTAACCCTTTCCAACCAACCAACATCGAGATTTTGTAGCTATAACACGTAGACTCAAATTCACTACCTCCAAGATTTTTTTAACACTTGACTACGGTCTAGTACGTGTCTGTGGAAAACCTTAGAGTGATGATTAATGATGATCATCAACAATTAACCCTTTCCAACCAACCAACATCGAGATTTTGTAGCTATAACACCTAGACTCAAATTCACTACCCTCAAGATTTTTTTTACACTTGACTACGGTCTAGTACGTGTCCGCGAAAAACCTTAGAGTGATGATCAATGATGATCATCAACAATTGACCCTTTCCAACCAACCTATATCGAGATTTTGTAGCTATAACACGTAGACTCAAATTCACTACCTCCGAAATTTTTTTAACACTTGACTACGGTCTAGTACGTGTCCGTGGGAAACCTTAGAGTAATGATCAATAATGATCATCAACAATTAACCCTTTCCAACCAACCCACATCGAGATTTTGTAGCTATAACTCCTAGACTGAAATTCACTACCCTCAAGATTTTTTTTACACTTGACTACGGTCTAGTACGTGTCTGTGAAAAACCTTAGAGTGATGATCAATGATGATCATCAACAATTAACCCTTTCCAACCAACCCATATCGAGATTTTGTAGCTATAACGCCTAGACTCCAATTCACTACACCCAAGATTTTTTTAACATTTGACTACGGTCTAGTACGTGTCTGTGGAAAACCTTAGACTGATGATCAATGATGATCATCAACAATTAACCTTTTCCAACTAACCCATATCAAGATATTTTCACTATAACACCTTGACGCAAAATCACTAGCATAAATATTTTTTTAACACTTAACTACCGTCTGGTACGTATCTATAGAACACCCTAGAGTGATGATCAATGATGATCATCAACAATTAACCCTTTTCAACTAACCCATAACGAGATATTTTAGCTATAATAACTTGACTCCAATTCACTAGCCCCAATATTTTTTTAGCACTTAACTATAGTCTAGTTCGTGTCTGTGGAACACCTTAGAAAGATGATCAATGATGATCATCAACAATTAACCCTTTCTAACCAACGCATATGGAGATATTTTAGCTATAACACCTCGACTCAAATTCACTACTCCCAAGATTTTTTTTACACTTGACTACGGTCTTGTACGTGTCTGTGGAACACCTTAGAGTGATGATCAATGATGATCATCAACAATTAACCTTTTCCAACCAACCCACATCGAGATATTGTAGCTATAACGCCTAGTCTCAAATTCAGTACCACTAAGATTTTTTTTACACTTGACTACGGTCTAGTACGTGTATGTAAAAAACCTTTGAGTGATGATCATTGATGATCATCAACAATTAACCCTTTCTAACCAACCCATATCGAGTTTTTGTAGCTATAACAACTAGACTCATATTCACTACCTCCGAAATTTTTTTAACACTTGACTACGGTCTAGTAAGTGTCCGTGGAAAACCTTAAAGTGATGATTAATGATGATCATCAACAATTAACCCTTTCCAACCAACCCACATCGAGATTTTGTAGCTATAACACCTAGACTGAAATTCACTACCCCCAAGATTTTTTTTACACTTGACTACGGTCAAGTACGTGTCTGTGGAAAAAAATCCTTAGAGTGATGATCAATGATGATGATCAACAATTAACCCTTTTCAACCAACCCACATCGAGATATTGTAGCTATAACGCCTAGTCTCAAATTCAGTACCACTAAGATTTTTTTTACACTTGACTACGGTCTAGTACGTGTATGTAAAAAACCTTTGAGTGATGAACATTGATGATCATCAACAATTAACCCTTTCTAACCAACCCATATCGAGATTTTGTAGCTATAACACGTAGACTCAAATTCACTACCTCCGAAATTTTTTTAACACTTGACTACGGTCTAGTACGTGTCGGTGGGAAACCTTAGAGTGATGATCAATAATGATCATCAACAATTAACCCTTTCCAACCAACCCACATCCAGATTTTTTAGATATAACACCGAGACTGAAATTCACTACCACCGAAATTTTTTTAACACTTGACTACGGTCTAGTACGTGTCCGTGAAAAACCTTAGAGTGATGATCAATGATGATCATCAACAATTAACCCTTTCCAACCAACCCACATCGAGATTTTGTAGCTATAACTCCTAGACTGAAATTCACTACCCCCAAGATTTTTTTAACACTTGACTACGGTCTAGTACGTGTCTGTGGAAAAACTTAGAGTGATGATTAATAATGATCATTAACAATTAAATCTTTTTCAACCAACCCATAACGAGATATTTTAGCGACAATAACTTGACTCCACTTCACTAGCCCCAATATTTTTTTAACACTTAACTACGGTCTAAAACGTGTCAGTGGAACATATTTAAGAGATGATCAAAGATGATCATCAACAATTAACCCTTTCCAACCTACCCATATCGAGATTTTGGAGCTATAACACCTAGACTCAAATTCACTACCCCCAAGATTTTTTTAACACTTGACTACGGTCTAGTACGTGTCTGTGGAACACCTTAGAGTGATGGTCAATGATGATTATCAACAATTAACCCTTTCCAACCAATTCATATTGAGATTTTGTGGCTATAACGACCAGACTCAAATTCACTACCCCCAAGATTTTTTTAACTTTTGACTATGGTCTAGTTCGTGTCTGTGGAACACATTAGAGTGATATCAATAATGATCATCAACAATTAACCCTTTCCAACCAACCCATATCGAGATTTTGTAGCTATAACACCTAGACTGAAATTCACTACCCCCAAGATTTTTTTTACACTTGACTACGGTCTAGTACGTGTCTGTGAAAAACCTTAGAGTGATGATCAATGATGATCATCAACAATTAACCCTTTCCAACCAACCAACATCGAGATTTTGTAGCTATAACACCTAGACTGAAATTCACTACCCTCAAGATTTTTTTTACACTTGACTACGGTCTAGTGCGTGTCCGTGAAAAACCTTAGAGTGATGATCAATGATGATCATCAACAATTAACCCTTTCCAACCAACCTATATCGAGATTTTGTAGCTATAACACGTAGACTCAAATTCACTACCTCCGAAATTTTTTTAACACTTGACTACGGTCTAGTACGTGTCCGTGGGAAACCTTAGAGTGATGATCAATAATGATCATCAACAATTAACCCTTTCCAACCAACCCACATCCAGATTTTTTAGCTATAACACCGAGACTGAAATTCACTACCACCGAAATTTTTTTAACACTTGACTACGGTCTAGTACGTGTCCGTGAAAAACCTTAGAGTGATGATCAATGATGATCATCAACAATTAACCCTTTCCAACCAACCCACATCGAGATTTTGTAGCTATAACTCCTAGACTGAAATTCACTACCCCCAAGATTTTTTTAACACTTGACTACGGTCTAGTACGTGTCTGTGGAAAAACTTAGAGTGATGATTAATAATGATCATTAACAATTAAATCTTTTTCAACCAACCCATAACGAGATATTTTAGCGACAATAACTTGACTCCACTTCACTAGCCCCAATATTTTTTTAACACTTAACTACGGTCTAAAACGTGTCAGTGGAACACATTTAAGAGATGATCAAAGATGATCATCAACAATTAACCCTTTCCAACCTACCCATATCGAGATTTTGGAGCTATAACACCTAGACTCAAATTCACTACCCCCAAGATTTTTTTAACACTTGACTACGGTCTAGTACGTGTCTGTGGAACACCTTAGAGTGATGGTCAATGATGATTATCAACAATTAACCCTTTCCAACCAATTCATATCGAGATTTTGTGGCTATAACGACCAGACTCAAATTCACTACCCCCAAGATTTTTTTAACTTTTGACTATGGTCTAGTTCGTGTCTGTGAAACACATTAGAGTGATATCAATAATGATCATTAACAATTAACCCTATCCAACCAACCCATATCGAGATTTTGTAGGTATAACGCCTAGACTCCAATTCACTACCCCCAAGATTTTTTTAACGTTTGACTACGGTCTAGTACGTGTCTGTGGAAAACCTTAGAGTGATGATCAATGATGATCATCAACAATTAACCCTTTCCAACCAACCTATATCGAGATTTTGGAGCTATAACACCTATACTCAAATTCACTACCCCCAAGATTTTTTTAACACTTGACTACGGTCTAGTACGTGTCTGTGAAAAACCTTAGAGTGATGATCAATGATGATGATCAACAATTAACCCTTTCCAACCAACCCATATCGAGATTTTGGAGCTATAACACCTATACTCCAATTCACTACACCTAAGATTTTTTTAACACTTGACTACTGTCTAGTACGTGTCTGTGGAACACCTTAGAGTGATGGTCAAAGATGATTATCAACAATTAACCCTTTTTCAACCAACCCATAACGAGATATTTTAGCTACATTAACTTGACTCCAATTCACTAGCCCCAATATTTTTTTAACACTTATCTACGGTCTAGTGCGTGTCTGTGAAAAACCTTAGAGTGATGATCAATGATGATCATCAACAATTAAACCTTTCCAACCAATTCATATCGAGATTTTGTGGCTATATCGACCAGACTAAAATTCACTACTCCCAAGAATTTTTTTACACTTGACTACGGTCTTGTACGTGTCTGTGGAACACCTTAGAGTGATGAGCAATGATGAACATCAACAATTAACCTTTTCCAACCAACCCACATCGAGATATTGTAGCTATAACGCCTAGTATCAAATTCAGTACCACTAAGATTTTTTTTACACTTGACTACGGTCTAGTACGTGTCTGTAAAAAACCTTTGAGTGATGATCATTGATGATCATCAACAATTAACCCTTTCTAAGCAACCCATATCGAGTTTTTGTAGCTATAACACCTAGACTCAAATTCACTACCCCCAAGATTTTTTTAACACTTGACTACGGTCTAGTACGTGTCTGTGGAAAACCTTAGAGTGATGATTAATGATGATCATCAACAATTAACCCTATCCAACCAACCAACATCGAGATTTTGTAGCTATAACACGTAGACTCAAATTCACTACCTCCAAGATTTTTTTAACACTTGACTACGGTCTAGTACGTGTCTGTGGAAAACCTTAGAGTGATGATTAATGATGATCATCAACAATTAACCCTTTCCAACCAACCAACATCGAGATTTTGTAGCTATAACACCTAGACTCAAATTCACTACCCTCAAGATTTTTTTTACACTTGACTACGGTCTAGTACGTGTCCGTGAAAAACCTTAGAGTGATGATCAATGATGATCATCAACAATTGACCCTTTCCAACCAACCTATATCGAGATTTTGTAGCTATAACACGTAGACTCAAATTCACTACCTCCGAAATTTTTTTAACACTTGACTACGGTCTAGTACGTGTCCGTGGGAAACCTTAGAGTAATGATCAATAATGATCATCAACAATTAACCCTTTCCAACCAACCCACATCGAGATTTTGTAGCTATAACTCCTAGACTGAAATTCACTACCCTCAAGATTTTTTTTACACTTGACTACGGTCTAGTACGTGTCTGTGAAAAACCTTAGAGTGATGATCAATGATGATCATCAACAATTAACCCTTTCCAACCAACCCATATCGAGATTTTGTAGCTATAACGCCTAGACTCCAATTCACTACACCCAAGATTTTTTTAACATTTGACTACGGTCTAGTACGTGTCTGTGGAAAACCTTAGACTGATGATCAATGATGATCATCAACAATTAACCTTTTCCAACTAACCCATATCAAGATATTTTCACTATAACACCTTGACGCAAAATCACTAGCATAAATATTTTTTTAACACTTAACTACCGTCTGGTACGTATCTATAGAACACCCTAGAGTGATGATCAATGATGATCATCAACAATTAACCCTTTTCAACTAACCCATAACGAGATATTTTAGCTATAATAACTTGACTCCAATTCACTAGCCCCAATATTTTTTTAGCACTTAACTATAGTCTAGTTCGTGTCTGTGGAACACCTTAGAAAGATGATCAATGATGATCATCAACAATTAACCCTTTCTAACCAACGCATATGGAGATATTTTAGCTATAACACCTCGACTCAAATTCACTACTCCCAAGATTTTTTTTACACTTGACTACGGTCTTGTACGTGTCTGTGGAACACCTTAGAGTGATGATCAATGATGATCATCAACAATTAACCTTTTCCAACCAACCCACATCGAGATATTGTAGCTATAACGCCTAGTCTCAAATTCAGTACCACTAAGATTTTTTTTACACTTGACTACGGTCTAGTACGTGTATGTAAAAAACCTTTGAGTGATGATCATTGATGATCATCAACAATTAACCCTTTCTAACCAACCCATATCGAGTTTTTGTAGCTATAACAACTAGACTCATATTCACTACCTCCGAAATTTTTTTAACACTTGACTACGGTCTA
Source organism: Ganaspis brasiliensis (assembly GCA_037103525.1). Taxonomy (NCBI): domain Eukaryota; kingdom Metazoa; phylum Arthropoda; class Insecta; order Hymenoptera; family Figitidae; genus Ganaspis; species Ganaspis brasiliensis. The sequence continues at coordinate 847,876 of JAZKLR010000747.1, forward strand.
GTAAGTGTCCGTGGAAAACCTTAAAGTGATGATTAATGATGATCATCAACAATTAACCCTTTCCAACCAACCCACATCGAGATTTTGTAGCTATAACACCTAGACTGAAATTCACTACCCCCAAGATTTTTTTTACACTTGACTACGGTCAAGTACGTGTCTGTGGAAAAAAATCCTTAGAGTGATGATCAATGATGATGATCAACAATTAACCCTTTTCAACCAACCCACATCGAGATTTTGTAGCTATAACACCTAGACTGAAATTCACTACCCTCAAGATTTTTTTTACACTTGACTACGGTCTAGTACGTGTCCGTGGGAAACCTTAGAGTGATGATCAATAATGATCATCAACAATTAACCCTTTCCAACCAACCCACATCGAGATTTTGTAGCTATAACACCTAGACTCAAGTTCACTAGCCCAAATATTTTTTTAACACTTAACTACAGTCTAGTACGTGTCTGTGAAAAACCTTAGAGTGATGATCAATGATGATCATCAACAATTAACCCTTTCCAACCAACCCACATCGAGATTTTGTAGCTAAAACACCTAGACTGAAATTCACTACCCCCAAGATTTTTTTTACACTTGACTACGGTCTAGTACGTGTCTGTAGAAAACCTTTGAGTGATGATCAATGATGATTATCAACAATTAACCCTTTTTTCAACCAACCCATAACGAGATATTTTAGCTATAACACGTAGACTCAAATTCACTACCTCCGAAATTTTTTTAACACTTGACTACGGTCTAGTACGTGTCCGTGGGAAACGTTAGAGTAATGATCAATAATGATCATCAACAATTAGCCCTTTCCAACCAACCCACATCGAGATTTTGTAGCTATAACACCTAGACTGAAATTCACTACCCCCAAGATTTTTTTTACACTTGACTACGGTCTAGTACGTGTCTGTGGAAAACCTTTGAGTGATGATCAATGATGATTATCAACAATTAACCCTTTTTTAACCAACCCATAACGAGATATTTTAGCTATAACACGTAGACTCAAATTCACTACCTCCGAAATTTTTTTAACACTTGACTACGGTCTAGTACGTGTCCGTGGGAAACCTTAGAGTAATGATCAATAATGATCATCAACAATTAGCCCTTTCCAACCAACCCACATCGAGATTTTGTAGCTATAACACCTAGACTGAAATTCACTACCCTCAAGATTTTTTTTACACTTGACTACGGTCTAGTACGTGTCCGTGGGAAACCTTAGAGTGATGATAAATAATGATCATCAACAATTAACCCTTTCCAACCAACCCACATCGAGATTTTGTAGCTATAACACCTAGACTCAAGTTCACTAGCCCAAATATTTTTTTAACACTTAACTACAGTCTAGTACGTGTCTGTGAAAAACCTTAGAGTGATGATCAATGATGATCATCAACAATTAACACTTTCCAACCAACCCACATCGAGATTTTGTAGCTATAACACCTAGACTGAAATTCACTACCCCCAAGATTTTTTTTACACTTGACTACGGTCTAGTACGTGTCTGTGGAAAACCTTTGAGTGATGATCAATTATGATTATCAACAATTAACCCTTTTTTAACCAACCCATAACGAGATATTTTAGCTATAACACGTAGACTCAAATTCACTACCTCCGAAATTTTTTTAACACTTGACTACTGTCTAGTACGTGTCCGTGGGAAACCTTAGAGTGATGATCAATAATGATCATCAACAATTAACCCTTTCCAACCAACCCACATCGAGATATTGTAGCTATAACGCCTAGTCTCAAATTCACTACCACTAAGATTTTTTTTACACTTGACTACGGTCTAGTACGTGTCTGTGGAAAACCTTTGAGTGATGATCAATTATGATTATCAACAATTAACCCTTTTTTAACCAACCCATAACGAGATATTTTAGCTATAACACGTAGACTCAAATTCACTACCTCCGAAATTTTTTTAACACTTGACTACGGTCTAGTATGTGTCCGTGAAAAACCTTAGAGTGATGATCAATGATGATCATCAACAATTAACCCTTTCCAACCAACCCACATCGTGATTTTGTAGCTATAACACCTAGACTGAAATTCACTACCCCCAAGATTTTTTTTACACTTGACTACGGTCAAGTACGTGTCTGTGGAAAACCTTTGAGTGATGATCAATAATGATCATCAACAATTAACCCTTTCTAACCAACCCATATCGAGATTTTGTAGCTATAACACCGAGACTGAAATTCACTACCACCGAAATTTTTTTAACACTTGACTACGGTCTAGTACGTGTCCGTGAAAAACCTTAGAGTGATGATCAATGATGTTCATCAACAATTAACCCTTTCCAACCAACCCACATCGAGATTTTGTAGCTATAACACCAAGACTGAAATTCACTACCCTCAAAATTTTTTTTACACTTGACTACGGTCTAGTACGTGTCCGTGAAAAACCTTAGAGTGATGATCAATGATGTTCATCAACAATTAACCCTTTCCAACCAACCCACATCGAGATTTTGTAGCTATAACACCTAGACTGAAATTCACTACCCTCAAGATTTTTTATACACTTGACTACGGTCTAGTACGTGTCCGTGAAAAACCTTAGAGTGATGATCAATGATGGTCATCAACAATTAACCCTTTCCAACCAACCCACATCGAGATTTTGTAGCTATAACACCTAGACTGAAATTCACTACCCTCAAGATTTTTTTTACACTTGACTACGGTCTAGTACGTGTCCGTGAAAAACCTTAGAGTGATGATCAATGATGGTCATCAACAATTAACCCTTTTCAACCAACCCACATCGAGATTTTGTAGCTATAACACCTAGACTGAAATTCACTACCCTCAAGATTTTTTTTACACTTGACTACGGTCTAGTACGTGTCCGTGGGAAACCTTAGAGTGATGATCAATAATGATCATCAACAATTAACCCTTTCCAACCAACCCACATCGAGATATTGTAGCTATAACGCCTAGTCTCAAATTCACTACCACTAAGATTTTTTTTACACTTGACTACGGTCTAGTACGTGTCTGTAAAAAACCTTTGAGTGATGATCATTGATGATCATCAACAATTAACCCATTCTAACCAACCCATATCGAGTTTTTGTAGCTATAACACCGAGACTGAAATACACTACCACCGAAATTTTTTTAACACTTGACTACGGTCAAGTACGTGTCTGTGGAAAACCTTTGAGTGATGATCAATAATGATCATCAACAATTAACCCTTTCTAACCAACCCATATCGAGATTTTGTAGCTATAACACCGAGACTGAAATACACTACCACCGAAATTTTTTTAACACTTGACTACGGTCTAGTACGTGTCCGTGGGAAACCTTAGAGTGATGATCAATGATGTTCATCAACAATTAACCCTTTCCAACCAACCCACATCGAGATTTTGTAGCTATAACACCTAGACTGAAATTCACTACCCTCAAGATTTTTTTTACACTTGACTACGGTCTAGTACGTGTCCGTGGGAAACCTTAGAGTGATGATCAATAATGATCATCAACAATTAACCCTTTCCAACCAACCCACATCTAGATATTGTAGCTATAACGCCTAGTCTCAAATTCACTACCACTAAGTTTTTTTTTACACTTGACTACGGTCAAGTACGTGTCTGTGGAAAACCTTTGAGTGATGATCAATAATAATCATCAACAATTAACCCTTTCCAACCAACCCACATCGTGATTTTGTAGCTATAACACCTAGACTGAAATTCACTACCCCCAAGATTTTTTTTACACTTGACTACGGTCAAGTACGTGTCTGTGGAAAACCTTTGAGTGATGATCAATAATGATCATCAACAATTAACCCTTTCTAACCAACCCATATCGAGATTTTGTAGCTATAACACCGAGACTGAAATACACTACCACCGAAATTTTTTTAACACTTGACTACGGTCTAGTACGTGTCCGTGAAAAACCTTAGAGTGATGATCAATGATGTTCATCAACAATTAACCCTTTCCAACCAACCCACATCGAGATTTTGTAGCTATAACACCTAGACTGAAATTCACTACCCTCAAGATTTTTTTTACACTTGACTACGGTCTAGTACGTGTCCGTGAAAAACCTTAGAGTGATGATCAATGATGGTCATCAACAATTAACCCTTTGCAACCAACCCACATCGAGATTTTGTAGCTATAACACCTAGACTGAAATTCACTACTCCCAAGATTTTTTTTACACTTGACTACGGTCAAGTACGTGTCTGTGGAAAAAAAACCTTAGAGTGATGATCAATGGTGATGATCAACAATTAACCCTTTTAAACCAACCCACATCGAGATTTTGAAGCTATAACACCTAGACTGAAATTTACTACCCCCAAGATTTTTTTAACACTTGACTACGGTCTAGTACGTGTCTGTGGAACACCTTAGAGTGATGATCAATGATGATCATCAACAATTAACCCTTTCCAACCAACCCATATCGTGATTTTGTAGCTATAACACCTAGACTAAAATTCACTACCCCCAATATTTTTTTTACACTTGACTACGGTCAAGTACGTGTCTGTGGAAAACCTTTGAGTGATGATCAATAATGATCATCAACAATTAACCCTTTCTAACCAACCCATATCGAGATTTTGTAGCTATAACACCGAGACTGAAATTCACTACCACCGAAATTTTTTTAACACTTGACTACGTTCTAGTACGTGTCCGTGAAAAAAACTTAGAGTGATGATCAATGATGTTCATCAACAATTAACCCTTTCTAACCAACCCACATCGAGATTTTGTAGCTATAACGCCTAGTCTCAAATTCACTACCACTAAGATTTTTTTTACACTTGACTACGGTCTAGTACGTGTCTGTAAAAAACCTTTGAGTAATGATCATTGATGATCATCAACAATTAACCCATTCTAACCAACCCATATCGAGTTTTTGTAGCTATAACAACTAGACTCAAATTCACTACCTCTGAAATTTTATTAACACTTGACTACGGTCTAGTATGTGTCCGTAAAAAACCGTAGAGTGATGATCAATGATGATCATCAACAATTAACCCTTTCCAACCAACCCACATCGTGATTTTGTAGCTATAACACCTAGACTGAAATTCACTACTCCCAATTTTTTTTTTACACTTGACTACGGTCAAGTACGTGTCTGTGGAAAACCTTTGAGTGATGATCAATAATAATCATCAACAATTAACCCTTTCCAACCAACCCACATCGTGATTTTGTAGCTATAACACCTAGACTAAAATTCACTACCCCCAAGATTTTTTTTACACTTGACTACGGTCAAGTACGTGTCTGTGGAAAACCTTTGAGTGATGATCAATAATGATCATCAACAATTAACCCTTTCTAACCAACCCATATCGAGATTTTGTAACTATAACACCGAGACTGAAATTCACTACCACCGAAATTTTTTTAACACTTGACTACGTTCTAGTACGTGTCCGTGAAAAACCTTAGAGTGATGATCAATGATGTTCATCAACAATTAACCCTTTCTAACCAACCCACATCGAGATTTTGTAGCTATAACACCTAGACTGAAATTCACTACCCTCAAGATTTTTTTTACACTTGACTACGGTCTAGTACGTGTCCGTGAAAAACCTTAGAGTGATGATCAATGATGGTCATCAACAATTAACCCTTTCCAACCAACCCACATCGAGATTTTGTAGCTATAACACCTAGACTGAAAGTCACTACCCCTAAGATTTTTTTTACACTTGACTACGGTCAAGTACGTGTCTGTGGAAAAAAATCCTTAGAGTGATGATCAATGATGATGATCAACAATTAACCCTTTTAAACCAACCCACATCGAGATTTTGTAGCTATAACACCTAGACTGAAATTTACTACCCCCAAGATTTTTTTAACACTTGACTACGGTCTAGTACGTGTCTGTGGAAAACCTTAGAGTGATGATCAATGATGATCATCAACAATTAACCCTTTCCAACCAACCCATATCGAGGTATTTTAGCTATAACACCTCGACTTAAATTCACTACTCCCAAGATTTTTTTTACACTTGACTACGGTCTTGTACGTGTCTGTGGAACACCTTAGAGTGATGATCAATGATGATCATCAACAATTAACATTTTCCAACCAACCCACATCGAGATATTGTAGCTATAACGCCTAGTCTCAAATTCACTACCACTAAGATTTTTTTTACACTTGACTACGGTCTAGTACGTTTCTGTAAAAAACCTTTGAGTGATGATCATTGATGATCATCAACAAATAACCCATTCTAACCAACCCATATCGAGTTTTTGTAGCTATAACAACTAGACTCAAATTCACTACCTCTGAAATTTTTTTAACACTTGACTACGGTCTAGTATGTGTCCGTGAAAAACCTTAGAGTGATGATCAATGATGATCATCAACAATTAACCCTTTCCAACCAACCCACATCGTGATTTTGTAGCTATAACACCTAGACTGAAATTCACTACCCTCAAGATTTTTTTTACACTTGACTACGGTCTAGTACGTGTCCGTGAAAAACCTTAGAGTGATGATCAATGATGGTCATCAACAATTAACCCTTTTCAACCAACCCACATCGAGATTTTGTAGCTATAACACCTAGACTGAAATTCACTACCCTCAAGATTTTTTTTACACTTGACTACGGTCTAGTACGTGTCCGTGAAAAACCTTAGAGTGATGATCAATGATGGTCATCAACAATTAACCCTTTCCAACCAACCCACATCGAGATTTTGTAGCTATAACACCTAGACTGAAATTCACTACCCTCAAGATTTTTTTTACACTTGACTACGGTCTAGTACGTGTCCGTGAAAAACCTTAGAGTGATGATCAATGATGGTCATCAACAATTAACCCTTTTCAACCAACCCACATCGAGATTTTGTAGCTATAACACCTAGACTGAAATTCACTACCCTCAAGATTTTTTTTACACTTGACTACGGTCTAGTACGTGTCCGTGGGAAACCTTAGAGTGATGATCAATAATAATCATCAACAATTAACCCATTCTAACCAACCCATATCGAGTTTTTGTAGCTATAACAACTAGACTCAAATTCACTACCTCTAAAATTTTTTTAACACTTGACTACGGTCTAGTATGTGTCCGTGAAAAACCTTAGAGTGATGATCAATGATGATCATCAACAATTAACCCTTTCCAACCAACCCACATCGTGATTTTGTAGCTATAACACCTAGACTGAAATTCACTACTCCCAAGTTTTTTTTTACACTTGACTACGGTCAAGTACGTGTCTGTGGAAAACCTTTGAGTGATGATCAATAATAATCATCAACAATTAACCCTTTCCAACCAACCCACATCGTGATTTTGTAGCTATAACACCTAGACTGAAATTCACTACCCCCAAGATTTTTTTTACACTTGACTACGGTCAAGTACGTGTCTGTGGAAAACCTTTGAGTGATGATCAATAATGATCATCAACAATTAACCCTTTCTAACCAACCCATATCGAGATTTTGTAGCTATAACACCGAGACTGAAATACACTACCACCGAAATTTTTTTAACACTTGACTACGGTCTAGTACGTGTCCGTGAAAAACCTTAGAGTGATGATCAATGATGTTCATCAACAATTAACCCTTTCCAACCAACCCACATCGAGATTTTGTAACTATAACACCTAGACTGAAATTCACTACCCTCAAGATTTTTTTTACACTTGACTACGGTCTAGTACGTGTCCGTGAAAAACCTTAGAGTGATGATCAATGATGGTCATCAACAATTAACCCTTTGCAACCAACCCACATCGAGATTTTGTAGCTATAACACCTAGACTGAAATTCACTACCCCCAAGATTTTTTTTACACTTGACTACGGTCAAGTACGTGTCTGTGGAAAAAAATCCTTAGAGTGATGATTAATGGTGATGATCAACAATTAACCCTTTTAAACCAACCCACATCGAGATTTTGTAGCTATAACACCTAGACTGAAATTTACTACCCCCAAGATTTTTTTAACACTTGACTACGGTCTAGTACGTGTCTGTGGAAAACCTTAGACTGATGATCAATGATGATCATCAACAATTAACCCTTTCCAACCAACCCATATCGAGGTATTTTAGCTATAACACCTCGACTTAAATTCACTACTCCCAAGATTTTTTTTACACTTGACTACGGTCTTGTACGTGTCTGTGGAAAACCTTTGAGTGATGATCAATAATGATCATCAACAATTAACCCTTTCTAACCAACCCATATCGAGATTTTTTAGCTATAACACCTAGACTGAAATTCACTACCCTCAAGATTTTTTTAACACTTGACTACGGTCTAGTACGTGTCTGTAAAAAACCTTAGAGTGGTGATCAATGATGATAATCAACAATTAACCCTTTTCAAACCACCCATATCGAGATATTTTAGCTACAATAACTTGACTCTAATTCACTAGCCCTAAGATGTTTTTAACCCTTGACTACGGTCTAGTACGTGTCTGTGAAAAACCTTAGAGTAGTGATCAATGATGATCATCAACAATTAACCCTTTCCAACCAACCCATATCGAGATTTTGTAGTTATAACACCTAGACTCAAATTCACTACTCCCAAGATTTTTTTAACACTTGACTACGGTCTAGTACGTGTCTGTGAAACACCTTAGAGTGATGATTAATAATGATGATCAACAATTAACCCTTTTCAAACCACCCATATCGAGATATTTTAGCTACAATAACTTGACTCTAATTCACTAGCCCCAAGATTTTTTTAACACTTGACTACGGTCTAGTCCGTGTCTGTAAAAAACCTTAGAGTGGTGATCAATGATGATGATCAACAATTAACCCTTTTCAAACCACCCATATCGAGATATTTTAGCTACAATAACTTGACTCTAATTCACTAGCCCTAAGATGTTTTTAACCCTTGAGTACGGTCTAGTACGTGTCTGTGAAAATCCTTAGAGTGATGATCAATGATGATGATCAACAATTAACTCTTTTTCAATCAACCCACATCGAGATTTTGTAGCTATAACACCTAGACTGAAATTCACTACCCCCAAGATTTTTTTTACACTTGACTACGGTCAAGTACGTGTCTGTGGAAAAAAATCCTTAGAGTGATGATCAATGATGATGATCAACAATTAACCCTTTTAAACCAACCCACATCGAGATTTTGTAGCTATAACACCTAGACTGAAATTTACTACCCCCAAGATTTTTTTAACACTTGACTACGGTCTAGTACGTGTCTGTGGAAAACCTTAGAGTGATGATCAATGATGATCATCAACAATTAACCCTTTCCAACCAACCCATATCGAGGTATTTTAGCTATAACACCTCGACTTAAATTCACTACTCCCAAGATTTTTTTTACACTTGACTACGGTCTTGTACGTGTCTGTGGAACACCTTAGAGTGATGATCAATGATGATCATCAACAATTAACCTTTTCCAACCAACCCACATCGAGATATTGTAGCTATAACGCCTAGTCTCAAATTCACTACCACTAAGATTTTTTTTACACTTGACTACGGTCTAGTACGTTTCTGTAAAAAACCTTTGAGTGATGATCATTGATGATCATCAACAAATAACCCATTCTAACCAACCCATATCGAGTTTTTGTAGCTATAACAACTAGACTCAAATTCACTACCTCTGAAATTTTTTTAACACTTGACTACGGTCTAGTATGTGTCCGTGAAAAACCTTAGAGTGATGATCAATGATGATCATCAACAATTAACCCTTTCCAACCAACCCACATCGTGATTTTGTAGCTATAACACCTAGACTGTAATTCACTACTCCCAAGATTTTTTTTACACTTGACTACGGTCAAGTACGTGTCTGTGGAAAACCTTTAAGTGATGATCAATAATAATCATCAACAATTAACCCTATCCAACCAACCCACATCGTGATTTTGTAGCTATAACACCTAGACTGAAATTCACTACCCCCAAGATTTTTTTTACACTTGACTACGGTCAAGTACGTGTCTGTGGAAAACCTTTGAGTGATGATCAATAATGATCATCAACAATTAACCCTTTCTAACCAACCCATATCGAGATTTTTTAGCTATAACACCTAGACTGAAATTCACTACCCTCAAGATTTTTTTAACACTTGACTACGGTCTAGTACGTGTCTGTAAAAAACCTTAGAGTGGTGATCAATGATGATAATCAACAATTAACCCTTTTCAAACCACCCATATCGAGATATTTTAGCTACAATAACTTGACTCTAATTCACTAGCCCTAAGATGTTTTTAACCCTTGACTACCGTCTAGTACGTGTCTGTGGAAAACCTTAGAGTAGTGATCAATGATGATCATCAACAATTAACTTTTTCCAACCAACCCATATCGAGATATTTTAGCTACAATAACTTGACTCTAATACACTAGCCCTAAGATGTTTTTAACCCTTGACTACGGTCTAGTACGTGTCTGTGAAAATCCTTAGAGTGATGATCAATGATGATGATCAACAATTAATCCTTTCCAACCAACCCACATCGTGATTTTGTAGCTATAACACCTAGACTGAAATTCACTACCCCCAAGATTTTTTTTACACTTGACTACGGTCAAGTACGTGTCTGTGGAAAACCTTTGAGTGATGATCAATAATGATCATCAACAATTAACCCTTTCTAACTAACCCATATCGAGATTTTTTAGCTATAACACCTAGACTGAAGTTCACTACCCTCAAGATTTTTTTAACACTTGACTACGGTCTAGTACGTGTCTGTAAAAAACCTTAGAGTGGTGATCAATGATGATAATCAACAATTAACCCTTTTCAAACCACCCATATCGAGATATTTTAGCTACAATAACTTGACTCTAATTCACTAGCCCTAAGATGTTTTTAACCCTTGACTACGGTCTAGTACGTGTCTGTGAAAAACCTTAGAGTAGTGATCAATGATGATCATCAACAATTAACCCTTTCCAACCAACCCATATCGAGATTTTGTAGTTATAACACCTAGACTCAAATTCACTACTCCCAAGATTTTTTTAACACTTGACTACGGTCTAGTACGTGTCTGTGAAACACCTTAGAGTGATGATTAATAATGATGATCAACAATTAACCCTTTTCAAACCACCCATATCGAGATATTTTAGCTACAATAACTTGACTCTAATTCACTAGCCCCAAGATTTTTTTAACACTTGACTACGGTCTAGTCCGTGTCTGTAAAAAACCTTAGAGTGGTGATCAATGATGATGATCAACAATTAACCCTTTTCAAACCACCCATATCGAGATATTTTAGCTACAATAACTTGACTCTAATTCACTAGCCCTAAGATGTTTTTAACTCTTGACTACGGTCTAGTACGTGTCTGTAGAAAACCTTAGAGTGATGATTAATGATGATCATTAACAATTAACTCTTTTTCAAGCAACCCATAACGAGATATTTTAGCTACAATAATTTGACTCCACTTCACTAGCCCCAATATTTTTTTAACACTTAACTACGGTCTAGAACGTGTCAGTGGAACACATTTAAGAGATGATCAAAGATGATCATCAACAATTAACCCTTTCCAACCAACCCATATCAAGATTTTGGAGCTATAACACCTAGACTCAAATTCACTACCCCCAAGATTTTTTTAACACTTGACTACGGTCTAGTACGTGTCTGTGGAAAACCTTAGAGTGATGATCAATGATGATCATCAACAATTAAACCTTTCCAACCAACTCATATCGAGATTTTGTGGCTATATCGACTAGACTCAAATTCACTACCCCCAAGATTTTTTTAACACTTGACTACGGTCTAGTACGTGTCTGTGGAACACCTTAGAGTGATGGTCAATGATGATCATTATCAATTAACTCTTTTTCAATTAACCCACATCGAGATTTTGTAGCTATAACACCTAGACTGAAATTCACTAGCCCCAATATTTTTTTAACACTTAACTACGGTCTAGAACGTGTCTGTAGAACACATTTAAGAGATGATCAAAGATGATCATCAACAATTAACCCTTTCCAACCAACCCATATCGAGATTTTATAGCTATAACACCTAGACTGAAATTCACTACCCCCAAGATTTTTTTAACACTTGACTACGGTCTAGTACGTGTCTGTGGAACACCTTAGAGTGATGAATAATAATGATCATCAACAATTAACCCTTTCCAACCAACCCATATCAAATTTTGTAGCTATAACACCTAGACTGGAATTCATTACCCCCAACATTTTTTATACTTGACTACGGTCTAGTACGTGTCTGTGGAAAACCTTAGAGTGATGATCAATGATAATGATCAACAATTAACCCTTTTTAACCAACCCACATCGTGATTTTGTAGCTATAACACCTAGACTGAAATTCACTACCCCCAAGATTTTTTTAACACTTGACGACGGTCTAGTACGCGTCTGTGCAACACCTTAGAGTGATGATTAATAATGATGATCAACAATTAACCCTTTTCAAACCACCCATATCGAGATATTTTAGCTACAATAACTTGACTCTAATTCACTAGCCCTAAGATGTTTTTAACCCTTGACTACGGTCTAGTACGTGTCTGTGGAAAACCTTAGAGTAGTGATCAATGATGATCATCAACAATTAACCCTTTCCAACCAACCCATATCGAGATTTTGTAGTTATAACACCTAGACTCAAATTCACTACTCCCAAGATTTTTTTAACACTTGACTACGGTCTAGTACGCGTCTGTGCAACACCTTAGAGTGATGATTAATAATGATGATCAACAATTAACCCTTTTCAAACCACCCATATCGAGATATTTTAGCTACAATAACTTGACTCTAATTCACTAGCCCTAAGATGTTTTTAACCCTTGACTACGGTCTAGTACGTGTCTGTGGAAAACCTTAGAGTAGTGATCAATGATGATCATCAACAATTAACCCTTTCCAACCAACCCATATCGAGATTTTGTAGTTATAACACCTAGACTCAAATTCACTACCCCCAAGATTTTTTTAACACTTGACTACGGTCTAGTACGTGTCTGTGAAAAACCTTAGAGTGATGATCAATGATAATGATCAACAATTAACCCTTTCTAACCAACCCACATCGAGATTTTGTAGCTATAACACCTAGACTGAAATTCACTAGCCCCAATATTTTTTTAACACTTAACTACGGTCTAGAACGTGTCAGTGAAACACATTTAAGAGATGATCAAAGATGATCATCACCAATTAACCCTTTCCAACCAACCCATATCAAGATTTTGGAGCTATAACACCTAGACTCAAATTCACTACCCCCAAGATTTTTTTAACACTTGACTACGGTCTAGTACGTGTCTGTGAAAAACCTTAGAGTGATGATCAATGATAATGATCAACAATTAACCCTTTCTAACCAACCCACATCGTGATTTTGTAGCTATAACACCTAGACTGAAATTCACTAGCCCCAATATTTTTTTAACACTTAACTACGGTCTAGAACGTGTCAGTGGAACACATTTAAGAGATGATCAAAGATGATCATCAACAATTAACCCTTTCCAACCAACCCATATCAAGATTTTGGAGCTATAACACCTAGACTCAAATTCACTACCCCCAAGATTTTTTTAACACTTGACTACGGTCTAGTACGTGTCTGTGAAAAACCTTAGAGTGATGATCAATGATGATCATCAACAATTAAACCTTTCCAACCAACTCATATCGAGATTTTGTGGCTATATCGACTAGACTCAAATTCACTACCCCCAAGATTTTTTTAACACTTGACTACGGTCTAGTACGTGTCTGTGGAACACCTTAGAGTGATGGTCAAAGATGATCATCAACAATTAACCCTTTCCAACCAACCCATATCGAGATTTTGTAGCTATAACACCTAGACTAAAATTCACTACCCCCAAGATTTTTTTAACACTTGACTACGGTCTAGTACGTGTCTGTGGAACACCTTAGAGTGATGATTAATGATGATCATCAACAATTAACCCTTTCCAACCAACCCATATCAAATTTTGTAGCTATAACACCTAGACTGGAATTCATTACCCCCAACATTTTTTATACTTGACTACGGTCTAGTACGTGTCTGTGGAAAACCTTAGAGTGATGATCAATGATCATGATCAACAATTAACCCTTTTTAACCAACCCACATCGTGATTTTGTAGCTATAACACCTAGACTGAAATTCACTACCCCCAAGATTTTTTTAACACTTGACGACGGTCTAATACGTGTCTGTGGAACACCTTAGAGTGATGGTCAATGATGATCATTATCAATTAACTCTTTTTCAATCAACCCACATCGAGATTTTGTAGCTATAACACCTAGACTGAAATTCACTACCCCCAAGATTTTTTTAACACTTGACTACGGTCTAGTACGTGTCTGTGAAAAACCTTAGAGTGATGATCAATGATGATGATCAGCAATTAACTCTTTTTAACCAACCCACATCGAGATTTTGTAGCTATAACACCTAGACTGAAATTCACTACACCCAAGATTTTTTTAACACTTGACGACGGTCTAATACGTGTCTGTGGAACACCTTAGAGTGATGGTCAATGATGATCATTATTAATTAACTCTTTTTCAATCAACCCACATCGAGATTTTGTAGCTATAACACCTAGACTGAAATTCACTAGCCCCAATATTTTTTTAACACTTAACTACGGTCTAGTACGTGTCAGTGGAACACCTTTAAGTGATGATCAATGATGATCATCAACAATTAACCCTTTCCAACCAACCCATATCGAGATTTTTTAGCTATAACAACTAGACTGAAATTCACTACCCTCAAGATTTTTTTAACACTTGACTACGGTCTAGTACGTGTCTGTGGAACACCTTATAGTGATGATTAATGATGATCATCAACAATTAACCCTTTCCAACCAACCCATATCAAATTTTGTAGCTATAACACCTAGACTGGAATTCATTACCCCCAACATTTTTTTACACTTGACTACGGTCTAGTACGTGTCTGTGGAAAACCTTAGAGTGGTAATTAATAATGATCATTAACAATTAACCCTTTCCAACCAACCCATATCAAATTTTGTAGCTATAACACCTAGACTGAAATTCATTACCCCCAACATTTTTTTACACTTGACTACGGTCTAGTACGTGTCTGTGGAAAACCTTAGAGTAGTGATCAATGATGATCATCAACAATTAACCCTTTCCAACCAACCCATATCGAGATTTTGTAGTTATAACACCTAGACTCAAATTCACTACTCCTAAGATTTTTTTTTAACACTTGACTACGGTCTAGTACGTGTCTGTGAAACACCTTAGAGTGATGATTAATAATGATGATCAACAATTAACCCTTTTCAAACCCCCCATATCGAGATATTTTAGCTACAATAACTTGACTCTAATTCACTAGCCCCAAGATTTTTTTAACACTTGACTACGGTCTAGTCCGTGTCTGTAAAAAACCTTAGAGTGGTGATCAATGATGATGATCAACAATTAACCCTTTTCAAACCACCCATATCGAGATATTTTAGCTACAATAACTTGACTCTAATTCACTAGCCCTAAGATGTTTTTAACCCTTGACTACGGTCTAGTACGTGTCTGTGAAAATCCTTAGAGTGATGATCAATGATGATGATCAACAATTAATCCTTTTCAACCAACCCACATCGAGATTTTGTAGCTATAACACCTAGACTGAAATTCACTACCCCCAAGATTTTTTTAACACTTGACTACGGTCTAGTACGTGTCTGTAAAAAACCTTAGAGTGGTGATCAATGATGATAATCAACAATTAACCCTTTTCAAACCACCCATATCGAGATATTTTAGCTATAACACCTAGACTGAAATTCACTACCCTCAAGATTTTTTTAACACTTGACTACGGTCTAGTACGTGTCTGTAAAAAACCTTAGAGTGGTGATCAATGATGATAATCAACAATTAACCCTTTTCAAACCACCCATATCGAGATATTTTAGCTATAACACCTAGACTGAAATTCACTACCCCCAAGATTTTTTAAACCCTTGACTACGGTCTAGTACGTGTCTGTGAAAATCCTTAGAGTGATGATCAATGATGATGATCAACAATTAATCCTTTCCAACCAACCCACATCGTGATTTTGTAGCTATAACACCTAGACTGAAATTCACTACCCCCAAGATTTTTTTTACACTTGACTACGGTCAAGTACGTGTCTGTGGAAAACCTTTGAGTGATGATCAATAATGATCATCAACAACTAACCCTTTCTAACCAACCCACATCGAGATTTTGTAGCTATAACACCTAGACTGAAATTCACTACCCTCAAGATTTTTTTTACACTTGACTACGGTCTAGTACGTGTCCGTGGGAAACCTTAGAGTGATGATCAATAATGATCATCAACAATTAACCCTTTCCAACCAACCCACATCGAGATATTGTAGCCATAACGCCTAGTCTCAAATTCACTACCACTAAGATTTTTCTTACACTTGACTACGGTCTAGTTCGTGTCTGTAAAAAACCTTTGAGTGATGATCATTGATGATCATCAACAATTAACCCATTCTAACCAACCCATATCGAGTTTTTGTAGCTATAACAACTAGACTCAAATTCACTACCTCTGAAATTTTTTTAACACTTGACTACGGTCTAGTATGTGTCCGTGAAAAACCTTAGAGTGATGATCAATGATGATCATCAACAATTAACCCTTTCCAACCAACCCACATCGTGATTTTGTAGCTATAACTCCTAGACTGAAATTCACTACTCCCAAGATTTTTTTTACACTTGACTACGGTCAAGTACGTGTCTGTGGAAAACCTTTGAGTGATGATCAATAATAATCATTAACAATTAACCCTTTTCAACCAACCCACATCGTGATTTTGTAGCTATAACACCTAGACTGAAATTCACTACCCCCAAGATTTTTTTTACACTTGACTACGGTCAAGTACGTATCTGTGGAAAACCTTTGAGTGATGATCAATAATGATCATCAACAATTAACCCTTTCTAACCAACCCATATCGAGATTTTGTAGCTATAACACCGAGACTGAAATTCACTACCACCGAAATTTTTTTAACACTTGACTACGGTCTAGTACGTGTCCGTGAAAAACCTTAGAGTGATGATCAATGATGTTCATTAACAATTAACCCTTTCCAACCAACCCACATCGAGATTTTGTAGCTATAACACCTAGACTGAAATTCACTACCCTCAAGATTTTTTTTACACTTGACTACGGTCTAGTACGTGTCCGTGAAAAACCTTAGAGTGATGATCAATGATGGTCATCAGCAATTAACCCTTTGCAACCAACCCACATCGAGATTTTGTAGCTATAACACCTAGACTGAAATTCACTACCCCCAAGATTTTTTTTACACTTGACTACGGTCAAGTACGTGTCTGTGGAAAAAAATCCTTAGAGTGATGATCAATGATGATGATCAACAATAAACCCTTTTAAACCAACCCACATCGAGATTTTGTAGCTATAACACCTAGACTGAAATTTACTACCCCCAAGATTTTTTTAACACTTGACTACGGTCTAGTACGTGTCTGCGGAAAACCTTAGAGTGATGATCAATGATGATCATCAACAATTAACCCTTTCCAACCAACCCATATCGAGGTATTTTAGCTATAACACCTCGACTTAAATTCACTACTCCCAAGATTTTTTTTACACTTGACTACGGTCTTGTACGTGTCTGTGGAACACCTTAGAGTGATGATCAATGATGATCATCAACAATTAACCTTTTCCAACCAACCCACATCGAGATATTGTAGCTATAACGCCTAGTCTCAAATTCACTACCACTAAGATTTTTTTTACACTTGACTACGGTCTAGTACGTGTCTGTAAAAAACCTTTGAGTGATGATCATTGATGATCATCAACAATTAACCCATTCTAACCAACCCATATCGAGTTTTTGTAGCTATAACAACTAGACTCAAATTTACTACCTCTGAAATTTTTTTAACACTTGACTACGGTCTAGTATGTGTCCGTGAAAAACCTTAGAGTGATGATCAATGATGATCATCAACAATTAACCCTTTCCAACCAACCCACATCGTGATTTTGTAGCTATAACACCTAGACTGAAATTCACTACTCCCAAGATTTTTTTTACACTTGACTACGGTCAAGTACGTGTCTGTGGAAAACCTTTGAGTGATGATCAATAATAATCATCAACAATTAACCCTTTCCAACCAACCCACATCGTGATTTTGTAGCTATAACACCTAGACTGAAATTCACTACCCCCAAGATTTTTTTTACACTTGACTACGGTCAAGTACGTGTCTGTGGAAAACCTTTGAGTGATGATCAATAATGATCATCAACAATTAACCCTTTCTAACCAACCCATATCGAGATTTTGTAGCTATAACACCGAGACTGAAATTCACTACCACCGAAATTTTTTTAACACTTGACTACGGTCTAGTACGTGTCCGTGAAAAATCTTAGAGTGATGATCAATGATGTTCATCAACAATTAACCCTTTCCAACCAACCTACATCGAGATTTTGTAGCTATAACACCTAGACTGAAATTCACTACCCTCAAGATTTTTTTTACACTTGACTACGGTCTAGTACGTGTCCGTGAAAAACCTTAGAGTGATGATCAATGATGGTCATCAACAATTAACCCTTTGCAACCAACCCACATCGAGATTTTGTAGCTATAACACCTAGACTGAAATTCACTACCCCCAAGATTTTTTTAACACTTGACGACGGTCTAATACGTGTCTGTGGAACACCTTAGAGTGATGGTCAATGATAATCATTATTAATTAACTCTTTTTCAATCAACCCACATCGAGATTTTGTAGCTATAACACCTAGACTGAAATTCACTAGCCCCAATATTTTTTTAACACTTAACTACGGTCTAGTACGTGTCAGTGGAACACTTTTAAGTGATGATCAATAATGATCATCAACAATTAACCCTTTCCAACCAACCCATATCGAGATTTTTTAGCTATAACAACTAGACTGAAATTCACTACCCTCAAGATTTTTTTAACACTTGACTACGGTCTAGTACGTGTCTGTGGAACACCTTAAAGTGATGATTAATGATGATCATCAACAATTAACCCTTTCCAACCAACCCATATCAAATTTTGTAGCTATAACACCTAGACTGGAATTCATTACCCCCAACATTTTTTTACACTTGACTACGGTCTAGTACGTGTCTGTGGAAAACCTTAGGGTGGTAATCAATAATGATCATTAACAATTAACCCTTTCCAACCAACCCATATCAAATTTTGTAGCTATAACACCTAGACTGAAATTCATTACCCCCAACATTTTTTTACACTTGACTACGGTCTAGTACGTGTCTGTGGAAAACCTTAGAGTAGTGATCAATGATGATCATCAACAATTAACCCTTTCCAACCAACCCATATCGAGATTTTGTAGTTATAACACCTAGACTCAAATTCACTACTCCCAAGATTTTTTTAACACTTGACTACGGTCTAGTACGTGTCTGTGAAACACCTTAGAGTGATGATTAATAATGATGATCAACAATTAACCCTTTTCAAACCCCCCATATCGAGATATTTTAGCTACAATAACTTGACTCTAATTCACTAGCCCCAAGATTTTTTTAACACTTGACTACGGTCTAGTCCGTGTCTGTAAAAAACCTTAGAGTGGTGATCAATGATGATGATCAACAATTAACCCTTTTCAAACCACCCATATCGAGATATTTTAGCTACAATAACTTGACTCTAATTCACTAGCCCTAAGATGTTTTTAACCCTTGACTACGGTCTAGTACGTGTCTGGGAAAATCCTTAGAGTGATGATCAATGATGATGATCAACAATTAATCCTTTTCAACCAACCCACATCGAGATTTTGTAGCTATAACACCTAGACTGAAATTCACTACCCCCAAGATTTTTTTAACACTTGACTACGGTCTAGTACGTGTCTGTAAAAAACCTTAGAGTGGTGATCAATGATGATAATAACCAATTTACCCTTTTCAAACCACCCATATCGAGATATTTTAGCTATAACACCTAGACTGAAATTCACTACCCTCAAGATTTTTTTAACACTTGACTACGGTCTAGTACGTGTCTGTAAAAAACCTTAGAGTGGTGATCAATGATGATAATCAAAAATTAACCCTTTTCAAACCACCCATATCGAGATATTTTAGCTATAACACCTAGACTGAAATTCACTACCCCCAAGATTTTTTTAACCCTTGACTACGGTCTAGTACGTGTCTGTGAAAATCCTTAGAGTGATGATCAATGATGATGATCAACAATTAATCCTTTCCAACCAACCCACATCGTGATTTTGTAGCTATAACACCTAGACTGAAATTCACTACCCCCAAGATTTTTTTTACACTTGACTACGGTCAAGTACGTGTCTGTGGAAAACCTTTGAGTGATGATCAATAATGATCATCAACAATTAACCCTTTCTAACCAACCCACATCGAGATTTTGTAGCTATAACACCTAGACTGAAATTCACTACCCCCAAGATTTTTTTTACACTTGACTACGGTCAAGTACGTGTCTGTGGAAAAAAATCCTTAGAGTGATGATCAATGATGATGATCAACAATTAACCCTTTCTAACCAATCCATATCGAGATTTTGTAGCTATAACACCGAGACTGAAATTCACTACCACCGAAATTTTTTTAACACTTGACTACGGTCTAGTACGTGTCCGTGAAAAACCTTAGAGTGATGATCAATGATGGTCATCAACAATTAACCCTTTCCAAATAACCCACATCGAGATTTTGTAGCTATAACACCTAGACTGAAATTCACTACCCCCAAGATTTTTTTTACACTTGACTACGGTCAAGTACGTGTCTGTGGAAAAAAATCCTTAGAGTGATGATCAATGATGATGATCAACAATTAACCCTTTTCAACCAACCCACATCGAGATTTTGTAGCTATAACACCTAGACTGAAATTCACTACCCTCAAGATTTTTTTTACACTTGACTACGGTCTAGTACGTGTCCGTGGGAAACCTTAGAGTGATGATCAATAATGATCATCAACAATTAACCCTTTCCAACCAACCCACATCGAGATATTGTAGCCATAACGCCTAGTCTCAAATTCACTACCACTAAGATTTTTCTTACACTTGACTACGGTCTAGTTCGTGTCTGTAAAAAACCTTTGAGTGATGATCATTGATGATCATCAACAATTAACCCATTCTAACCAACCCATATCGAGTTTTTGTAGCTATAACAACTAGACTCAAATTCACTACCTCTGAAATTTTTTTAACACTTGACTACGGTCTAGTATGTGTCCGTGAAAAACCTTAGAGTGATGATCAATGATGATCATCAACAATTAACCCTTTCCAACCAACCCACATCGTGATTTTGTAGCTATAACTCCTAGACTGAAATTCACTACTCCCAAGATTTTTTTTACACTTGACTACGGTCAAGTACGTGTCTGTGGAAAACCTTTGAGTGATGATCAATAATAATCATCAACAATTAACCCTTTTCAACCAACCCACATCGTGATTTTGTAGCTATAACACCTAGACTGAAATTCACTACCCCCAAGATTTTTTTTACACTTGACTACGGTCAAGTACGTGTCTGTGGAAAACCTTTGAGTGATGATCAATAATGATCATCAACAATTAACCCTTTCTAACCAACCCATATCGAGATTTTGTAGCTATAACACCGAGACTGAAATTCACTACCACCGAAATTTTTTTAACACTTGACTACGGTCTAGTACGTGTCCGTGAAAAACCTTAGAGTGATGATCAATGATGTTCATTAACAATTACCCCTTTCCAACCAACCCACATCGAGATTTTGTAGCTATAACACCTAGACTGAAATTCACTACCCTCAAGATTTTTTTTACACTTGACTACGGTCTAGTACGTGTCCGTGAAAAACCTTAGAGTGATGATCAATGATGGTCATCAGCAATTAACCCTTTGCAACCAACCCACATCGAGATTTTGTAGCTATAACACCTAGACTGAAATTCACTACCCCCAAGATTTTTTTAACACTTGACTACGGTCAAGTACGTGTCTGTGGAAAAAAATCCTTAGAGTGATGATCAATGATGATGATCAACAATTAACCCTTTTCAACCAACCCACATCGAGATTTTGTAGCTATAACACCTAGACTGAAATTCACTACCCTCAAGATTTTTTTAACACTTGACTACGGTCTAGTACGTGTCCGTGAAAAACCTTAGAGTGATGATCAATGATGGTCATCAACAATTAACCCTTTCCAAATAACCCACATCGAGATTTTGTAGCTATAACACCTAGACTGAAATTCACTACCCCCAAGATTTTTTTTACACTTGACTACGGTCAAGTACGTGTCTGTGGAAAAAAATCCTTAGAGTGATGATCAATGATGATGATCAACAATTAACCCTTTTCAACCAACCCACATCGAGATTTTGTAGCTATAACACCTAGACTGAAATTCACTACCCTCAAGATTTTTTTTACACTTGACTACGGTCTAGTACGTGTCCGTGGGAAACCTTAGAGTGATGATCAATAATGATCATCAACAATTAACCCTTTCCAACCAACCCACATCGAGATATTGTAGCCATAACGCCTAGTCTCAAATTCACTACCACTAAGATTTTTCTTACACTTGACTACGGTCTAGTTCGTGTCTGTAAAAAACCTTTGAGTGATGATCATTGATGATCATCAACAATTAACCCATTCTAACCAACCCATATCGAGTTTTTGTAGCTATAACAACTAGACTCAAATTCACTACCTCTGAAATTTTTTTAACACTTGACTACGGTCTAGTATGTGTCCGTGAAAAACCTTAGAGTGATGATCAATGATGATCATCAACAATTAACCCTTTCCAACCAACCCACATCGTGATTTTGTAGCTATAACTCCTAGACTGAAATTCACTACTCCCAAGATTTTTTTTACACTTGACTACGGTCAAGTACGTGTCTGTGGAAAACCTTTGAGTGATGATCAATAATAATCATCAACAATTAACCCTTTTCAACCAACCCACATCGTGATTTTGTAGCTATAACACCTAGACTGAAATTCACTACCCCCAAGATTTTTTTTACACTTGACTACGGTCAAGTACGTGTCTGTGGAAAACCTTTGAGTGATGATCAATAATGATCATCAACAATTAACCCTTTCTAACCAACCCATATCGAGATTTTGTAGCTATAACACCGAGACTGAAATTCACTACCACCGAAATTTTTTTAACACTTGACTACGGTCTAGTACGTGTCCGTGAAAAACCTTAGAGTGATGATCAATGATGTTCATTAACAATTAACCCTTTCCAACCAACCCACATCGAGATTTTGTAGCTATAACACCTAGACTGAAATTCACTACCCTCAAGATTTTTTTTACACTTGACTACGGTCTAGTACGTGTCCGTGAAAAACCTTAGAGTGATGATCAATGATGGTCATCAGCAATTAACCCTTTGCAACCAACCCACATCGAGATTTTGTAGCTATAACACCTAGACTGAAATTCACTACCCCCAAGATTTTTTTTACACTTGACTACGGTCAAGTACGTGTCTGTGGAAAAAAATCCTTAGAGTGATGATCAATGATGATGATCAACAATAAACCCTTTTAAACCAACCCACATCGAGATTTTGTAGCTATAAC
The DNA here is from genome assembly GCA_037103525.1 of Ganaspis brasiliensis. Lineage (NCBI taxonomy): Eukaryota > Metazoa > Arthropoda > Insecta > Hymenoptera > Figitidae > Ganaspis > Ganaspis brasiliensis. The sequence continues at coordinate 871,729 of JAZKLR010000747.1, forward strand.
ACCTAGACTGAAATTTACTACCCCCAAGATTTTTTTAACACTTGACTACGGTCTAGTACGTGTCTGCGGAAAACCTTAGAGTGATGATCAATGATGATCATCAACAATTAACCCTTTCCAACCAACCCATATCGAGGTATTTTAGCTATAACACCTCGACTTAAATTCACTACTCCCAAGATTTTTTTTACACTTGACTACGGTCTTGTACGTGTCTGTGGAACACCTTAGAGTGATGATCAATGATGATCATCAACAATTAACCTTTTCCAACCAACCCACATCGAGATATTGTAGCTATAACGCCTAGTCTCAAATTCACTACCACTAAGATTTTTTTTACACTTGACTACGGTCTAGTACGTGTCTGTAAAAATCCTTTGAGTGATGATCATTGATGATCATCAACAATTAACCCATTCTAACCAACCCATATCGAGTTTTTGTAGCTATAACAACTAGACTCAAATTCACTACCTCTGAAATTTTTTTAACACTTGACTACGGTCTAGTATGTGTCCGTGAAAAACCTTAGAGTGATGATCAATGATGATCATCAACAATTAACACTTTCCAACCAACCCACATCGTGATTTTGTAGCTATAACACCTAGACTGAAATTCACTACTCCCAAGATTTTTTTTACACTTGACTACGGTCAAGTACGTGTCTGTGGAAAACCTTTGAGGGATGATCAATAATAATCATCAACAATTAACCCTTTCCAACCAACCCACATCGTGATTTTGTAGCTATAACACCTAGACTAAAATTCACTTCCCCCAAGATTTTTTTTACACTTGACTACGGTCAAGTACGTGTCTGTGGAAAACCTTTGAATGATGATCAATAATGATCATCAACAATTAACCCTTTCTAACCAACCCATATCGAGATTTTGTAGCTATAACACCGAGACTGAAATTCACTACCACCGAAATTTTTTTAACACTTGACTACGGTCTAGTACGTGTCCGTAAAAAACCTTAGAGTGATGATCAATGATGTTCATCAACAATTAACCCTTTCCAACCAACCCACATCGAGATTTTGTAGCTATAACACCTAGACTGAAATTCACTACCACCAAGATTTTTTTTACACTTGACTACGGTCAAGTACGTGTCTGTGGAAAAAAATCCTTAGAGTGATGATCAATGATGATGATCAACAATTAACCCTTTTAAACCACCCATATCGAGATATTTTAGCTACAATAACTTGACTCTAATTCACTAGCCCTAAGATGTTTTTAACCCTTGACTACGGTCTAGTACGTGTCTGTGGAAAACCTTAGAGTGATGATCAATGATGATCATCAACAATTAACCCTTTCCAACCAACCCATATCGAGGTATTTTAGCTATAACACCTCGACTTAAATTCACTACTCCCAAGATTTTTTTTACACTTGACTACGGTCTTGTACGTGTCTGTGGAACACCTTAGAGTGATGATCAATGATGATCATCAACAACTAACCTTTTCCAACCAACCCACATCGAGATATTGTAGCTATAACGCCTAGTCTCAAATTCACTACCACTAAGATTTTTTTTACACTTGACTACGGTCTAGTACGTGTCTGTAAAAAAGCTTTGAGTGATGATCATTGATTTATCATCAACAAATAACCCATTCTAACCAACCCATATCGAGTTTTTGTAGCTATAACAACTAGACTCAAATTCACTACCTCTGAAATTTTTTTAACACTTGACTACGGTCTAGTATGTGTCCGTGAAAAACCTTAGAGTGATGATCAATGATGATCATCAACAATTAACCCTTTCCAACCAACCCACATCGTGATTTTGTAGCTATAACACCTAAACTGAAATTCACTACTCCCAAGATTTTTTTTACACTTGACTACGGTCAAGTACGTGTCTGTGGAAAAAAATCCTTAGAGTGATGATCAATGATGATGATCAACAATAAACCCTTTTAAACCAACCCACATCGAGATTTTGTAGCTATAACACCTAGACTGAAATTTACTACCCCCAAGATTTTTTTAACACTTGACTACGGTCTAGTACGTGTCTGCGGAAAACCTTAGAGTGATGATCAATGATGATCATCAACAATTAACCCTTTCCAACCAACCCATATCGAGGTATTTTAGCTATAACACCTCGACTTAAATTCACTACTCCCAAGATTTTTTTTACACTTGACTACGGTCTTGTACGTGTCTGTGGAACACCTTAGAGTGATGATCAATGATGATCATCAACAATTAACCTTTTCCAACCAACCCACATCGAGATATTGTAGCTATAACGCCTAGTCTCAAATTCACTACCACTAAGATTTTTTTTACACTTGACTACGGTCTAGTACGTGTCTGTAAAAAACCTTTGAGTGATGATCATTGATGATCATCAACAATTAACCCATTCTAACCAACCCATATCGAGTTTTTGTAGCTATAACAACTAGACTCAAATTCACTACCTCTGAAATTTTTTTAACACTTGACTACGGTCTAGTATGTGTCCGTGAAAAACCTTAGAGTGATGATCAATGATGATCATCAACAATTAACACTTTCCAACCAACCCACATCGTGATTTTGTAGCTATAACACCTAGACTGAAATTCACTACTCCCAAGATTTTTTTTACACTTGACTACGGTCAAGTACGTGTCTGTGGAAAACCTTTGAGGGATGATCAATAATAATCATCAACAATTAACCCTTTCCAACCAACCCACATCGTGATTTTGTAGCTATAACACCTAGACTAAAATTCACTACCCCCAAGATTTTTTTTACACTTGACTACGGTCAAGTACGTGTCTGTGGAAAACCTTTGAATGATGATCAATAATGATCATCAACAATTAACCCTTTCTAACCAACCCATATCGAGATTTTGTAGCTATAACACCGAGACTGAAATTCACTACCACCGAAATTTTTTTAACACTTGACTACGGTCTAGTACGTGTCCGTAAAAAACCTTAGAGTGATGATCAATGATGTTCATCAACAATTAACCCTTTCCAACCAACCCACATCGAGATTTTGTAGCTATAACACCTAGACTGAAATTCACTACCACCAAGATTTTTTTTACACTTGACTACGGTCAAGTACGTGTCTGTGGAAAAAAATCCTTAGAGTGATGATCAATGATGATGATCAACAATTAACCCTTTTAAACCACCCATATCGAGATATTTTAGCTACAATAACTTGACTCTAATTCACTAGCCCTAAGATGTTTTTAACCCTTGACTACGGTCTAGTACGTGACTGTGGAAAACCTTAGAGTGATGATCAATGATGATCATCAACAATTAACCCTTTCCAACCAACCCATATCGAGGTATTTTAGCTATAACACCTCGACTTAAATTCACTACTCCCAAGATTTTTTTTACACTTGACTACGGTCTTGTACGTGTCTGTGGAACACCTTAGAGTGATGATCAATGATGATCATCAACAACTAACCTTTTCCAACCAACCCACATCGAGATATTGTAGCTATAACGCCTAGTCTCAAATTCACTACCACTAAGATTTTTTTTACACTTGACTACGGTCTAGTACGTGTCTGTAAAAAAGCTTTGAGTGATGATCATTGATTTATCATCAACAAATAACCCATTCTAACCAACCCATATCGAGTTTTTGTAGCTATAACAACTAGACTCAAATTCACTACCTCTGAAATTTTTTTAACACTTGACTACGGTCTAGTATGTGTCCGTGAAAAACCTTAGAGTGATGATCAATGATGATCATCAACAATTAACCCTTTCCAACCAACCCACATCGTGATTTTGTAGCTATAACACCTAGACTGAAATTCACTAGCCCCAAGATTTTTTTTACACTTGACTACGGTCAAGTACGTGTCTGTGGAAAACCTTTGAGTGATGATCAATAATGATCATCAACAATTAACCCTTTCTAACCAACCCATATCGAGATTTTTCAGCTATAACACCTAGACTGAAATTCACTACCCTCAAGATTTTTTTAACACTTGACTACGGTCTAGTACGTGTCTGTAAAAAACCTTATAGTGGTGATCAATGATGATAATCAACAATTAACCCTTTTCAAACCACCCATATCCAGATATTTTAGCTACAATAACTTGACTCTAATTCACTAGCCCTAAGATGTTTTTAACCCTTGACTACGGTCTAGTACGTGTCTGTGGAAAACCTTAGAGTAGTGATCAATGATGATCATCAACAATTAACCCTTTCCAACCAACCCATATCGAGATTTTGTAGTTATAACACCTAGACTCAAATTCACTACTCCCAAGATTTTTTTAACACTTGACTACGGCCTAGTACGTGTCTGTGAAACACCTTAGAGTGATGATTAATAATGATGATCAACAATTAACCCTTTTCAAACCACCCATATCGAGATATTTTAGCTACAATAACTTGACTCTAATTCACTAGCCCCAAGATTTTTTTAACACTTGACTACGGTCTAGTCCGTGTCTGTAAAAAACCTTAGAGTGGTGATCAATGATGATGATCAACAATTAACTCTTTTCAAACCACCCATATCGAGATATTTTTGCTACAATAACTTGACTCTAATTCACTAGCCCTAAGATGTTTTTAACCCTTGACTACGGTCTAGTACGTGTCTGTGAAAATCGTTAGAGTGATGATCAATGATGATGATCAACAATTAACTCTTTTTCAATCAACCCACATCGAGATTTTGTAGCTATAACACCTAGACTTAAATTCACTACCCCCAAGATTTTTTTAACACTTGACTACGGTCTAGTACGTGTCTGTAGGAAACCTTAGAGTGATGATTAATGATGATCATTAACAATTAACTCTTTTTCAAGCAACCCATAACGAGATATTTTAGCTACAATAATTTGACTCCACTTCACTAGCCCCAATATTTTTTTAACACTTAACTACGGTCTAGAACGTGTCAGTGGAACACATTTAAGAGATGATCAAAGATGATCATCAACAATTAACCCTTTCCAACCAACCCATATCAAGATTTTGGAGCTATAACACCTAGACTCAAATTCACTACCCCCAAGATTTTTTTAACACTTGACTACGGTCTAGTACGTGTCTGTGAAAAACCTTAGAGTGATGATCAATGATAATGATCAACAATTAACCCTTTCTAACCAACCCACATCGAGATTTTGTAGCTTTAACATCTAGACTGAAATTCACTAGCCCCAATATTTTTTTAACACTTAACTACGGTCTAGAACGTGTCAGTACAACACATTTAAGAGATGATCAAAGATGATCATCAACAATTAACCCTTTCCAACCAACCCATATCGAGATTTTGTAGCTATAACACCTAGACTGAAATTCACTACCCCCAAGATTTTTTTAACACTTGACTACGGTCTAGTACGTGTCTGTGGAAAACCTTAGAGTGATGATCAATAATGATCATCAACAATTAAACCTTTCCAACCAACTCATATCGAGATTTTGTGGCTATATCGACTAGACTCAAATTCACTACCCCCAAGATTTTTTTAACACTTGACTACGGTCTAGTACGTGTCCGTGAAAAACCTTAGAGTGATGATCAATGATGGTCATCAACAATTAACCCTTTCCAACCAACCCACATCGAGATTTTGTAGCTATAACACCTAGACTGAAATTCACTACCCCCAAGATTTTTTTTACACTTGACTACGGTCAAGTACGTGTCTGTGGAAAAAAATCCTTAGAGTGATGATCAATGATGATGATCAACAATTAACCCTTTTCAACCAACCCACATCGAGATTTTGTAGCTATAACACCTAGACTGAAATTCACTACCCTCAAGATTTTTTTTACACTTGACTACGGTCTAGTACGTGTCCGTGGGAAACCTTAGAGTGATGATCAATAATGATCATCAACAATTAACCCTTTCCAACCAACCCACATCGAGATATTGTAGCCATAACGCCTAGTCTCAAATTCACTACCACTAAGATTTTTCTTACACTTGACTACGGTCTAGTACGTGTCTGTAAAAAACCTTTGAGTGATGATCATTGATGATCATCAACAATTAACCCATTCTAACCAACCCATATCGAGTTTTTGTAGCTATAACAACTAGACTTAAATTCACTACCTCTGAAATTTTTTTAACACTTGACTACGGTCTAGTATGTGTCCGTGAAAAACCTTAGAGTGATGATCAATGATGATCATCAACAATTAACCCTTTCCAACCAACCCACATCGTGATTTTGTAGCTATAACACCTAAACTGAAATTCACTACTCCCAAGATTTTTTTTACACTTGACTACGGTCAAGTACGTGTCTGTGGAAAACCTTTGAGTGATGATCAATAATAATCATCAACAATTAACCCTTTCTAACCAACCCACATCGTGATTTTGTAGCTATAACACCTAGACTGAAATTCACTACCCCCAAGATTTTTTTTACACTTGACTACGGTCTAGTACGTGTCCGTGAAAAATCTTAGAGTGATGATCAATGATGTTCATCAACAATTAACCCTTTCCAACCAACCTACATCGAGATTTTGTAGCTATAACACCTAGACTGAAATTCACTACTCCCAAGATTTTTTTTACACTTGACTACGGTCAAGTACGTGTCTGTGGAAAACCTTTGAGTGATGATCAATAATGATCATCAACAATTAACCCTTTCTAACCAACCCATATCGAGATTTTGTAGCTATAACACCGAGACTGAAATTCACTACCACCGAAATTTTTTTAACACTTGACTACGGTCTAGTACGTGTCCGTGAAAAATCTTAGAGTGATGATCAATGATGTTCATCAACAATTAACCCTTTCCAACCAACCTACATCGAGATTTTGTAGCTATAACACCTAGACTGAAATTCACTACCCTCAAGATTTTTTTTACACTTGACTACGGTCTAGTACGTGTCCGTGAAAAACCTTAGAGTGATGATCAATGATGGTCATCAACAATTAACCCTTTGCAACCAACCCACATCGAGATTTTGTAGCTATAACACCTAGACTGAAATTCACTAGCCCCAATATTTTTTTAACACTTAACTACGGTCTAGTACGTGTCAGTGGAACACCTTTAAGTGATGATCAATAATGATCATCAACAATTAACCCTTTCCAACCAACCCATATCGAGATTTTTTAGCTATAACAACTAGACTGAAATTCACTACCCTCAAGATTTTTTTAACACTTGACTACTGTCTAGTACGTGTCTGTGGAACACCTTAGAGTGATGATTAATGATGATCATCAACAATTAACCCTTTCCAACCAACCCATATCAAATTTTGTAGCTATAACACCTAGACTGGAATTCATTACCCCCAACATTTTTTTACACTTGACTACGGTCTAGTACGTGTCTGTGGAAAACCTTAGAGTGGTAATCAATAATGATCATTAACAATTAACCCTTTCCAACCAACCCATATCAAATTTTGTAGCTATAACACCTAGTCTGAAATTCATTACCCCCAACATTTTTTTACACTTGACTACGGTCTAGTACGTGTCTGTGGAAAACCTTAGAGTAGTGATCAATGATGATCATCAACAATTAACCCTTTCCAACCAACCCATATCGAGATTTTGTAGTTATAACACCTAGACTCAAATTCACTACTCCCAAGATTTTTTTAACACTTGACCACGGTCTAGTACGTGTCTGTGAAACACCTTAGAGTGATGATTAATAATGATGATCAATAATTAACCCTTTTCAAACCCCCCATATCGAGATATTTTAGCTACAATAACTTGACTCTAATTCACTAGCCCCAAGATTTTTTTAACACTTGACTACGGTCTAGTCCGTGTCTGTAAAAAACCTTAGAGTGGTGATCAATGATGATGATCAACAATTAACCCTTTTCAAACCACCCATATCGAGATATTTTAGCTACAATAACTTGACTCTAATTCACTAGCCCTAAGATGTTTTTAACCCTTGACTACGGTCTAGTACGTGTCTGTGAAAATCCTTAGAGTGATGATCAATGATGATAATCAACAATTTACCCTTTTCAAACCACCCATATCGAGATATTTTAGCTATAAGACCTAGACTGAAATTCACTACCCTCAAGATTTTTTTAACACTTGACTACGGTCTAGTACGTGTCTGTAAAAAACCTTAGAGTGGTGATCAATGATGATAATCAAAAATTAACCCTTTTCAAACCACCCATATCGAGATATTTTAGCTATAACACCTAGACTGAAATTCACTACCCCCAAGATTTTTTTAACCCTTGACTACGGTCTAGTACGTGTCTGTGAAAATCCTTAGAGTGATGAGCAATGATGATGATCAACAATTAATCCTTTCCAACCAACCCACATCGTGATTTTGTAGCTATAACACCTAGACTGAAATTCACTACCCCCAAGATTTTTTTTACACTTGACTACGGTCAAGTACGTGTCTGTGGAAAACCTTTGAGTGATGATCAATAATGATCATCAACAATTAACCCTTTCTAACCAACCCACATCGAGATTTTGTAGCTATAACACCTAGACTGAAATTCACTACCCCCAAGATTTTTTTTACACTTGACTACGGTCAAGTACGTGTCTGTGGAAAACCTTTGAGTGATGATCAATAATGATCATCAACAATTAACCCATTCTAACCAACCCATATCGAGTTTTTGTAGCTATAACAACTAGACTCAAATTCACTACCTCTGAAATTTTTTTAACACTTGACTACGGTCTAGTATGTGTCCGTGAAAAACCTTAGAGTGATGATCAATGATGATCATCAACAATTAACACTTTCCAACCAACCCACATCGTGATTTTGTAGCTATAACACCTAGACTGAAATTCACTACTCCCAAGATTTTTTTTACACTTGACTACGGTCAAGTACGTGTCTGTGGAAAACCTTTGAGGGATGATCAATAATAATCATCAACAATTAACCCTTTCCAACCAACCCACATCGTGATTTTGTAGCTATAACACCTAGACTAAAATTCACTACCCCCAAGATTTTTTTTACACTTGACTACGGTCAAGTACGTGTCTGTGGAAAACCTTTGAATGATGATCAATAATGATCATCAACAATTAACCCTTTCTAACCAACCCATATCGAGATTTTGTAGCTATAACACCGAGACTGAAATTCACTACCACCGAAATTTTTTTAACACTTGACTACGGTCTAGTACGTGTCCGTAAAAAACCTTAGAGTGATGATCAATGATGTTCATCAACAATTAACCCTTTCCAACCAACCCACATCGAGATTTTGTAGCTATAACACCTAGACTGAAATTCACTACCACCAAGATTTTTTTTACACTTGACTACGGTCAAGTACGTGTCTGTGGAAAAAAATCCTTAGAGTGATGATCAATGATGATGATCAACAATTAACCCTTTTAAACCACCCATATCGAGATATTTTAGCTACAATAACTTGACTCTAATTCACTAGCCCTAAGATGTTTTTAACCCTTGACTACGGTCTAGTACGTGTCTGTGGAAAACCTTAGAGTGATGATCAATGATGATCATCAACAATTAACCCTTTCCAACCAACCCATATCGAGGTATTTTAGCTATAACACCTCGACTTAAATTCACTACTCCCAAGATTTTTTTTACACTTGACTACGGTCTTGTACGTGTCTGTGGAACACCTTAGAGTGATGATCAATGATGATCATCAACAACTAACCTTTTCCAACCAACCCACATCGAGATATTGTAGCTATAACGCCTAGTCTCAAATTCACTACTACTAAGATTTTTTTTACACTTGACTACGGTCTAGTACGTGTCTGTAAAAAAGCTTTGAGTGATGATCATTGATTTATCATCAACAAATAACCCATTCTAACCAACCTATATCGAGTTTTTGTAGCTATAACAACTAGACTCAAATTCACTACCTCTGAAATTTTTTTAACACTTGACTACGGTCTAGTATGTGTCCGTGAAAAACCTTAGAGTGATGATCAATGATGATCATCAACAATTAACCCTTTCCAACCAACCCACATCGTGATTTTGTAGCTATAACACCTAAACTGAAATTCACTACTCCCAAGATTTTTTTTACACTTGACTACGGTCAAGTACGTGTCTGTGGAAAAAAATCCTTAGAGTGATGATCAATGATGATGATCAACAATAAACCCTTTTAAACCAACCCACATCGAGATTTTGTAGCTATAACACCTAGACTGAAATTTACTACCCCCAAGATTTTTTTAACACTTGACTACGGTCTAGTACGTGTCTGCGGAAAACCTTAGAGTGATGATCAATGATGATCATCAACAATTAACCCTTTCCAACCAACCCATATCGAGGTATTTTAGCTATAACACCTCGACTTAAATTCACTACTCCCAAGATTTTTTTTACACTTGACTACGGTCTTGTACGTGTCTGTGGAACACCTTAGAGTGATGATCAATGATGATCATCAACAATTAACCTTTTCCAACCAACCCACATCGAGATATTGTAGCTATAACGCCTAGTCTCAAATTCACTACCACTAAGATTTTTTTTACACTTGACTACGGTCTAGTACGTGTCTGTAAAAAACCTTTGAGTGATGATCATTGATGATCATCAACAATTAACCCATTCTAACCAACCCATATCGAGTTTTTGTAGCTATAACAACTAGACTCAAATTCACTACCTCTGAAATTTTTTTAACACTTGACTACGGTCTAGTATGTGTCCGTGAAAAACCTTAGAGTGATGATCAATGATGATCATCAACAATTAACACTTTCCAACCAACCCACATCGTGATTTTGTAGCTATAACACCTAGACTGAAATTCACTACTCCCAAGATTTTTTTTACACTTGACTACGGTCAAGTACGTGTCTGTGGAAAACCTTTGAGGGATGATCAATAATAATCATCAACAATTAACCCTTTCCAACCAACCCACATCGTGATTTTGTAGCTATAACACCTAGACTAAAATTCACTACCCCCAAGATTTTTTTTACACTTGACTACGGTCAAGTACGTGTCTGTGGAAAACCTTTGAATGATGATCAATAATGATCATCAACAATTAACCCTTTCTAACCAACCCATATCGAGATTTTGTAGCTATAACACCGAGACTGAAATTCACTACCACCGAAATTTTTTTAACACTTGACTACGGTCTAGTACGTGTCCGTAAAAAACCTTAGAGTGATGATCAATGATGTTCATCAACAATTAACCCTTTCCAACCAACCCACATCGAGATTTTGTAGCTATAACACCTAGACTGAAATTCACTACCACCAAGATTTTTTTTACACTTGACTACGGTCAAGTACGTGTCTGTGGAAAAAAATCCTTAGAGTGATGATCAATGATGATGATCAACAATTAACCCTTTTAAACCACCCATATCGAGATATTTTAGCTACAATAACTTGACTCTAATTCACTAGCCCTAAGATGTTTTTAACCCTTGACTACGGTCTAGTACGTGTCTGTGGAAAACCTTAGAGTGATGATCAATGATGATCATCAACAATTAACCCTTTCCAACCAACCCATATCGAGGTATTTTAGCTATAACACCTCGACTTAAATTCACTACTCCCAAGATTTTTTTTACACTTGACTACGGTCTTGTACGTGTCTGTGGAACACCTTAGAGTGATGATCAATGATGATCATCAACAACTAACCTTTTCCAACCAACCCACATCGAGATATTGTAGCTATAACGCCTAGTCTCAAATTCACTACCACTAAGATTTTTTTTACACTTGACTACGGTCTAGTACGTGTCTGTAAAAAAGCTTTGAGTGATGATCATTGATTTATCATCAACAAATAACCCATTCTAACCAACCCATATCGAGTTTTTGTAGCTATAACAACTAGACTCAAATTCACTACCTCTGAAATTTTTTTAACACTTGACTACGGTCTAGTATGTGTCCGTGAAAAACCTTAGAGTGATGATCAATGATGATCATCAACAATTAACCCTTTCCAACCAACCCACATCGTGATTTTGTAGCTATAACACCTAGACTGAAATTCACTACCCCCAAGATTTTTTTTACACTTGACTACGGTCAAGTACGTGTCTGTGGAAAACCTTTGAGTGATGATCAATAATAATCATCAACAATTAACCCTTTCCAACCAACCCACATCGTGATTTTGTAGCTATAACACCTAGACTGAAATTCACTAGCCCCAAGATTTTTTTTACACTTGACTACGGTCAAGTACGTGTCTGTGGAAAACCTTTGAGTGATGATCAAAGATGATCATCAACAATTAACCCTTTCCAAACAACCCATATCAAGATTTTGGAGCTATAACACCTAGACTCAAATTCACTACCCCCAAGATTTTTTTAACACTTGACTACGGTCTAGTACGTGTCTGTGGAAAACCTTTGAGTGATGATCAATAATGATCATCAACAATTAACCCTTTCTAACCAACCCATATCGAGATTTTTCAGCTATAACACCTAGACTGAAATTCACTACCCTCAAGATTTTTTTAACACTTGACTACGGTCTAGTACGTGTCTGTAAAAAACCTTAGAGTGGTGATCAATGATGATAATCAACAATTAACCCTTTTCAAACCACCCATATCCAGATATTTTAGCTACAATAACTTGACTCTAATTCACTAGCCCTAAGATGTTTTTAACCCTTGACTACGGTCTAGTACGTGTCTGTGGAAAACCTTAGAGTAGTGATCAATGATGATCATCAACAATTAACCCTTTCCAACCAACCCATATCGAGATTTTGTAGTTATAACACCTAGACTCAAATTCACTACTCCCAAGATTTTTTTAACACTTGACTACGGCCTAGTACGTGTCTGTGAAACACCTTAGAGTGATGATTAATAATGATGATCAACAATTAACCCTTTTCAAACCACCCATATCGAGATATTTTAGCTACAATAACTTGACTCTAATTCACTAGCCCCAAGATTTTTTTAACACTTGACTACGGTCTAGTCCGTGTCTGTAAAAAACCTTAGAGTGGTGATCAATGATGATGATCAACAATTAACTCTTTTCAAACCACCCATATCGAGATATTTTTGCTACAATAACTTGACTCTAATTCACTAGCCCTAAGATGTTTTTAACCCTTGACTACGGTCTAGTACGTGTCTGTGAAAATCGTTAGAGTGATGATCAATGATGATGATCAACAATTAACTCTTTTTCAATCAACCCACATCGAGATTTTGTAGCTATAACACCTAGACTTAAATTCACTACCCCCAAGATTTTTTTAACACTTGACTACGGTCTAGTACGTGTCTGTAGGAAACCTTAGAGTGATGATTAATGATGATCATTAACAATTAACTCTTTTTCAAGCAACCCATAACGAGATATTTTAGCTACAATAATTTGACTCCACTTCACTAGCCCCAATATTTTTTTAACACTTAACTACGGTCTAGAACGTGTCAGTGGAACACATTTAAGAGATGATCAAAGATGATCATCAACAATTAACCCTTTCCAACCAACCCATATCAAGATTTTGGAGCTATAACACCTAGACTCAAATTCACTACCCCCAAGATTTTTTTAACACTTGACTACGGTCTAGTACGTGTCTGTGAAAAACCTTAGAGTGATGATCAATGATAATGATCAACAATTAACCCTTTCTAACCAACCCACATCGAGATTTTGTAGCTTTAACATCTAGACTGAAATTCACTAGCCCCAATATTTTTTTAACACTTAACTACGGTCTAGAACGTGTCAGTACAACACATTTAAGAGATGATCAAAGATGATCATCAACAATTAACCCTTTCCAACCAACCCATATCGAGATTTTGTAGCTATAACACCTAGACTGAAATTCACTACCCCCAAGATTTTTTTAACACTTGACTACGGTCTAGTACGTGTCTGTGGAAAACCTTAGAGTGATGATCAATAATGATCATCAACAATTAAACCTTTCCAACCAACTCATATCGAGATTTTGTGGCTATATCGACTAGACTCAAATTCACTACCCCCAAGATTTTTTTAACACTTGACTACGGTCTAGTACGTGTCCGTGAAAAACCTTAGAGTGATGATCAATGATGGTCATCAACAATTAACCCTTTCCAACCAACCCACATCGAGATTTTGTAGCTATAACACCTAGACTGAAATTCACTACCCCCAAGATTTTTTTTACACTTGACTACGGTCAAGTACGTGTCTGTGGAAAAAAATCCTTAGAGTGATGATCAATGATGATGATCAACAATTAACCCTTTTCAACCAACCCACATCGAGATTTTGTAGCTATAACACCTAGACTGAAATTCACTACCCTCAAGATTTTTTTTACACTTGACTACGGTCTAGTACGTGTCCGTGGGAAACCTTAGAGTGATGATCAATAATGATCATCAACAATTAACCCTTTCCAACCAACCCACATCGAGATATTGTAGCCATAACGCCTAGTCTCAAATTCACTACCACTAAGATTTTTCTTACACTTGACTACGGTCTAGTACGTGTCTGTAAAAAACCTTTGAGTGATGATCATTGATGATCATCAACAATTAACCCATTCTAACCAACCCATATCGAGTTTTTGTAGCTATAACAACTAGACTTAAATTCACTACCTCTGAAATTTTTTTAACACTTGACTACGGTCTAGTATGTGTCCGTGAAAAACCTTAGAGTGATGATCAATGATGATCATCAACAATTAACCCTTTCCAACCAACCCACATCGTGATTTTGTAGCTATAACACCTAAACTGAAATTCACTACTCCCAAGATTTTTTTTACACTTGACTACGGTCAAGTACGTGTCTGTGGAAAACCTTTGAGTGATGATCAATAATAATCATCAACAATTAACCCTTTCTAACCAACCCACATCGTGATTTTGTAGCTATAACACCTAGACTGAAATTCACTACCCCCAAGATTTTTTTTACACTTGACTACGGTCAAGTACGTGTCCGTGAAAAATCTTAGAGTGATGATCAATGATGTTCATCAACAATTAACCCTTTCCAACCAACCTACATCGAGATTTTGTAGCTATAACACCTAGACTGAAATTCACTACCCTCAAGATTTTTTTTACACTTGACTACGGTCTAGTACGTGTCCGTGAAAAACCTTAGAGTGATGATCAATGATGGTCATCAACAATTAACCCTTTGCAACCAACCCACATCGAGATTTTGTAGCTATAACACCTAGACTGAAATTCACTACCCCCAAGATTTTTTTAACACTTGACGACGGTCTAATACGTGTCTGTGGAACACCTTAGAGTGATGGTCAATGATGATCATTATCAATTAACTCTTTTTCAATCAACCCATATCGAGATTTTGTAGCTATAACACCTAGACTGAAATTCACTAGCCCCAATATTTTTTTAACACTTAACTACGGTCTAGTACGTGTCAGTGGAACACCTTTAAGTGATGATCAATAATGATCATCAACAATTAACCCTTTCCAACCAACCCATATCGAGATTTTTTAGCTATAACAACTAGACTGAAATTCACTACCCTCAAGATTTTTTTAACACTTGACTACTGTCTAGTACGTGTCTGTGGAACACCTTAGAGTGATGATTAATGATGATCATCAACAATTAACCCTTTCCAACCAACCCATATCAAATTTTGTAGCTATAACACCTAGACTGGAATTCATTACCCCCAACATTTTTTTACACTTGACTACGGTCTAGTACGTGTCTGTGGAAAACCTTAGAGTGGTAATCAATAATGATCATTAACAATTAACCCTTTCCAACCAACCCATATCAAATTTTGTAGCTATAACACCTAGTCTGAAATTCATTACCCCCAACATTTTTTTACACTTGACTACGGTCTAGTACGTGTCTGTGGAAAACCTTAGAGTAGTGATCAATGATGATCATCAACAATTAACCCTTTCCAACCAACCCATATCGAGATTTTGTAGTTATAACACCTAGACTCAAATTCACTACTCCCAAGATTTTTTTAACACTTGACCACGGTCTAGTACGTGTCTGTGAAACACCTTAGAGTGATGATTAATAATGATGATCAAGAATTAACCCTTTTCAAACCCCCCATATCGAGATATTTTAGCTACAATAACTTGACTCTAATTCACTAGCCCCAAGATTTTTTTAACACTTGACTACGGTCTAGTCCGTGTCTGTAAAAAACCTTAGAGTGGTGATCAATGATGATGATCAACAATTAACCCTTTTCAAACCACCCATATCGAGATATTTTAGCTACAATAACTTGACTCTAATTCACTAGCCCTAAGATGTTTTTAACCCTTGACTACGGTCTAGTACGTGTCTGTGAAAATCCTTAGAGTGATGATCAATGATGATAATCAACAATTTACCCTTTTCAAACCACCCATATCGAGATATTTTAGCTATAAGACCTAGACTGAAATTCACTACCCTCAAGATTTTTTTAACACTTGACTACGGTCTAGTACGTGTCTGTAAACAACCTTAGAGTGGTGATCAATGATGATAATCAAAAATTAACCCTTTTCAAACCACCCATATCGAGATATTTTAGCTATAACACCTAGACTGAAATTCACTACCCCCAAGATTTTTTTAACCCTTGACTACGGTCTAGTACGTGTCTGTGAAAATCCTTAGAGTGATGATCAATGATGATGATCAACAATTAATCCTTTCCAACCAACCCACATCGTGATTTTGTAGCTATAACACCTAGACTGAAATTCACTACCCCCAAGATTTTTTTTACACTTGACTACGGTCAAGTACGTGTCTGTGGAAAACCTTTGAGTGATGATCAATAATGATCATCAACAATTAACCCTTTCTAACCAACCCACATCGAGATTTTGTAGCTATAACACCTAGACTGAAATTCACTACCCCCAAGATTTTTTTTACACTTGACTACGGTCAAGTACGTGTCTGTGGAAAAAAATCCTTAGAGTGATGATCAATGATGATGATCAACAATTAACCCTTTCTAACCAACCCATATCGAGATTTTGTAGCTATAACACCGAGACTGAAATTCACTACCACTGAAATTTTTTTAACACTTGACTACGGTCTAGTACGTGTCCGTGAAAAACCTTAGAGTGATGATCAATGATGGTCATCAACAATTAACCCTTTCCAACCAACCCACATCGAGATTTTGTAGCTATAACACCTAGACTGAAATTCACTACTCCCAAGATTTTTTTTACACTTGACTACGGTCAAGTACGTGTCTGTGGAAAACCTTTGAGTGATGATCAATAATAATCATCAACAATTAACCCTTTTTAACCAACCCACATCGTGATTTTGTAGCTATAACACCTAGACTGAAATTCACTACCCCCAAGATTTTTTTTACACTTGACTACGGTCAAGTACGTGTCTGTGGAAAACCTTTGAGTGATGATCAATAATGATCATCAACAATTAACCCTTTCTAACCAACCCATATCGAGATTTTGTAGCTATAACACCGAGACTGAAATTCACTACCACCGAAATTTTTTTAACACTTGACTACGGTCTAGTACGTGTCCGTGAAAAACCTTAGAGTGATGATCAATGATGTTCATTAACAATTAACCCTTTCCAACCAACCCACATCGAGATTTTGTAGCTATAACACCTAGACTGAAATTCACTACCCTCAAGATTTTTTTTACACTTGACTACGGTCTAGTACGTGTCCGTGAAAAACCTTAGAGTGATGATCAATGATGGTCATCAGCAATTAACCCTTTGCAACCAACCCACATCGAGATTTTGTAGCTATAACACCTAGACTGAAATTCACTACCCCCAAGATTTTTTTTACACTTGACTACGGTCAAGTACGTGTCTGTGGAAAAAAATCCTTAGAGTGATGATCAATGATGATCATCAACAATTAACCCTTTCCAACCAACCCATATCGAGGTATTTTAGCTATAACACCTCGACTTAAATTCACTACTCCCAAGATTTTTTTTACACTTGACTACGGTCTTGTACGTGTCTGTGGAACACCTTAGAGTGATGATCAATGATGATCCTCAACAATTAACCTTTTCCAACCAACCCACATCGAGATATTGTAGCTATAACGCCTAGTCTCAAATTCACTACCACTAAGATTTTTTTTACACTTGACTACGGTCTAGTACGTGTCTGTAAAAAACCTTTGAGTGATGATCATTGATGATCATCAACAATTAACCTTTTCCAACCAACCCACATCGAGATATTGTAGCTATAACGCCTAGTCTCAAATTCACTACCACTAAGATTTTTTTTACACTTGACTACGGTCTAGTATGTGTCCGTGAAAAACCTTAGAGTGATGATCAATGATGATCATCAACAATTAACACTTTCCAACCAACCCACATCGTGATTTTGTAGCTATAACACCTAGACTGAAATTCACTACTCCCAAGATTTTTTTTACACTTGACTACGGTCAAGTACGTGTCTGTGGAAAACCTTTGAGTGATGATCAATAATAATCATCAACAATTAACCCTTTCCAACCAACCCACATCGTGATTTTGTAGCTATAACACCTAGACTAAAATTCACTACCCCCAAGATTTTTTTTACACTTGACTACGGTCAAGTACGTGTCTGTGGAAAACCTTTGAGTGATGATCAATAATGATCATCAACAATTAACCCTTTCTAACCAACCCATATCGAGATTTTGTAGCTATAACACCGAGACTGAAATTCACTACCACCGAAATTTTTTTAACACTTGACTACGGTCTAGTACGTGTCCGTAAAAAACCTTAGAGTGATGATCAATGATGTTCATCAACAATTAACCCTTTCCAACCAACCCACATCGAGATTTTGTAGCTATAACACCTAGACTGAAATTCACTACCCTCAAGATTTTTTTTACACTTGACTACGGTCTAGTACGTGTCCGTGATAAACCTTAGAGTGATGATCAATGATGGTCATCAACAATTAACCCTTTCCAACCAACCCACATCGAGATTTTGTAGCTATAACACCTAGACAGAAATTCACTACCACCAAGATTTTTTTTACACTTGACTACGGTCTAGTACGTGTCTGTGGAAAACCTTAGAGTGATGATCAATGATGATCATCAACAATTAACCCTTTCCAACCAACCCATATCGAGGTATTTTAGCTATAACACCTCGACTTAAATTCACTACTCCCAAGATTTTTTTTACCCTTGACTACGGTCTTGTACGTGTCTGTGGAACACCTTAGAGTGATGATCAATGATGATCATCAACAACTAACCTTTTCCAACCAACCCACATCGAGATATTGTAGCTATAACGCCTAGTCTCAAATTCACTACCACTAAGATTTTTTTTACACTTGACTACGGTCTAGTACGTGTCTGTAAAAAAGCTTTGAGTGATGATCATTGATGATCATCAACAAATAACCCATTCTAACCAACCCATATCGAGTTTTTGTAGCTATAACAACTAGACTCAAATTCACTACCTCTGAAATTTTTTTAACACTAGACTACGGTCTAGTATGTGTCCGTGAAAAACCTTAGAGTGATGATCAATGATGATCATCAACAATTAACCCTTTCCAACCAACCCACATCGTGATTTTGTAGCTATAACACCTAGACTGAAATTCACTACCCCCAAGATTTTTTTTACACTTGACTACGGTCAAGTACGTGTCTGTGGAAAACCTTTGAGTGATGATCAATAATAATCATCAACAATTAACCCTTTCCAACCAACCCACATCGTGATTTTGTAGCTATAACACCTAGACTGAAATTCACTACCCCTAAGATTTTTTTTACACTTGACTACGGTCAAGTACGTGTCTGTGGAAAACCTTTGAGTGATGATCAAAGATGATCATCAACAATTAACCCTTTCCAAACAACCCATATCAAGATTTTGGAGCTATAACACCTAGACTCAAATTCACTACCCCCAAGATTTTTTTAACACTTGACTACGGTCTAGTACGTGTCTGTGGAAAACCTTTGAGTGATGATCAATAATGATCATCAACAATTAACCCTTTCTAACCAACCCATATCGAGATTTTTCAGCTATAACACCTAGACTGAAATTCACTACCCTCAAGATTTTTTTAACACTTGACTACGGTCTAGTACGTGTCTGTAAAAAACCTTAGAGTGGTGATCAATGATGATAATCAACAATTAACCCTTTTCAAACCACCCATATCGAGATATTTTAGCTACAATAACTTGACTCTAATTCACTAGCCCTAAGATGTTTTTAACCCTTGACTACGGTCTAGTACGTGTCTGTGGAAAACCTTAGAGTAGTGATCAATGATGATCATCAACAATTAACCCTTTCCAACCAACCCATATCGAGATTTTGTAGTTATAACACCTAGACTCAAATTCACTACTCCCAAGATTTTTTTAACACTTGACTACGGCCTAGTACGTGTCTGTGAAACACCTTAGAGTGATGATTAATAATGATGATCAACAATTAACCCTTTTCAAACCACCCATATCGAGATATTTTAGCTACAATAACTTGACTCTAATTCACTAGCCCCAAGATTTTTTTAACACTTGACTACGGTCTAGTCCGTGTTTGTAAAAAACCTTAGAGTGGTGATCAATGATGATGATCAACAATTAACCCTTTTCAAACCACCCATATCGAGATATTTTAGCTACAATAACTTGACTCTAATTCACTAGCCCTAAGATGTTTTTAACCCTTGACTACGGTCTAGTACGTGTCTGTGAAAATCCTTAGAGTGATGATCAATGATGATGATCAACAATTAACTCTTTTTCAATCAACCCACATCGAGATTTTGTAGCTATAACACCTAGACTGAAATTCACTACATCCAAGATTTTTTTAACACTTGACTACGGTCTAGTACGTGTCTGTAGGAAACCTTAGAGTGATGATTAATGATGATCATTAACAATTAACTCTTTTTCAAGCAACCCATAACGAGATATTTTAGCTACAATAATTTGACTCCACTTCACTAGCCCCAATATTTTTTTAACACTTAACTACGGTCTAGAACGTGTCAGTGGAACACATTTAAGAGATGATCAAAGATGATCATCAACAATTAACCCTTTCCAACCAACCCATATCAAGATTTTGGAGCTATAACACCTAGACTCAAATTCACTACCCCCAAGATTTTTTTAACACTTGACTACGGTCTAGTACGTGTCTGTGAAAAACCTTAGAGTGATGATCAATGATAATGATCAACAATTAACCCTTTCTAACCAACCCACATCGAGATTTTGTAGCTATAACATCTAGACTGAAATTCACTAGCCCCAATATTTTTTTAACACTTAACTACGGTCTAGAACGTGTCAGTACAACACATTTAAGAGATGATCAAAGATGATCATCAACAATTAACCCTTTCCAACCAACCCATATCGAGATTTTGTAGCTATAACACCTAGACTGAAATTCACTACCCCCAAGATTTTTTTAACACTTGACTACGGTCTAGTACGTGTCTGTGGAAAACCTTAGAGTGATGATCAATGATGATCATCAACAATTAAACCTTTCCAACCAACTCATATCGAGATTTTGTGGCTATATCGACTAGACTCAAATTCACTACCCCCAAGATTTTTTTAACACTTGACTACGGTCTAGTACGTGTCTGTGGAACACCTTAGAGTGATGGTCAATGATGATCATTATCAATTAACTCTTTTTCAATTAACCCACATCGAGATTTTGTAGCTATAACACCTAGACTGAAATTCACTAGCCCCAATATTTTTTTAACACTTAACTACGGTCTAGAACGTGTCAGTAGAACACATTTAAGAGATGATCAAAGATGATCATCAACAATTAACCCTTTCCAACCAACCCATATCGAGATTTTGTAGCTATAACACCTAGACTGAAATTCACTACCCCCAAGATTTTTTTAACACTTGACGACGGTCTAATACGTGTCTGTGGAACACCTTAGAGTTATGATTAATGATGCTCATCAACAATTAACCCTTTCCAACCAACCCATAACAAATTTTGTAGCTATAACACCTAGACTGGAATTCACTACCCTCAAGATTTTTTTAACACTTGACTACGGTCTAGTACGTGTCTGTGGAACACCTTAGAGTGATGATTAATGATGATCATCAACAATTAACCCTTTCCAACCAACCCATATCAAATTTTGTAGCTATAACACCTAGACTGGAATTCATTACCCCCAACATTTTTTTACACTTGACTACGGTCTAGTACGTGTCTGTGGAAAACCTTAGAGTGGTAATCAATAATGATCATCAACAATTAACCCTTTCCAACCAACCCATATCGAGATTTTGTAGTTATAACACCTAGACTCAAATTCACTACTCCCAAGATTTTTTTAACACTTGACTACGGTCTAGTACGTGTCTGTGAAACACCTTAGAGTGATGATTAATGATGATGATCAACAATTAACCCTTTTCAAACCACCCATATCGAGATATTTTAGCTACAATAACTTGACTCTAATTCACTAGCCCTAAGATGTTTTTAACCCTTGACTACGGTCTACTACGTGTCTGTGAAAATCCTTAGAGTGATGATCAATGATGATGATCAACAATTAATCCTTTTCAACAAACCCACATCGAGATTTTGTAGCTATAACACCTAGACTGAAATTCACTACCCCCAAGATTTTTTTAACACTTGACTACGGTCTAGTACGTGTCTGTGGAAAACCTTAGAGTGATGATCAATGATAATGATCAACAATTAACCCTTTTTAACCAACCCACATCGAGATTTTGTAGCTATAACACCTAGACTGAAATTCACTACCCCCAAGATTTTTTTAACACTTGACGACGGTCTAATACGTGTCTGTGGAACACCTTAGAGTGATGGTCAATGATGATCATTATCAATTAACTCTTTTTCAATCAACCCACATCGAGATTTTGTAGCTATAACACCTAGACTGAAATTCACTACCCCCAAGATTTTTTTAACACTTGACTACGGTCTAGTACGTGTCTGTGAAAAACCTTAGAGTGATAATCAATGATAATGATCAACAATTAACCCTTTTTAACCAACCCACATCGAGATTTTGTAGCTATAACACCTAGACTGAAATTCACTACCCCCAAGATTTTTTTAACACTTGAAGACGGTCTAATACGTGTCTGTGGAACACCTTAGAGTGATGGTCAATGATGATCATTATTAATTAACTCTTTTTCAATCAACCCACATCGAGATTTTGTAGCTATAACACCTAGACTGAAATTCACTACCCTCAAGATTTTTTTAACACTTGACTACGGTCTAGTACGTGTCTGTGGAACACCTTAGAGTGATGATTAATGATGGTCATCAACAATTAACCCTTTCCAACCAACCCATATCAAATTTTGTAGCTATAACACCTAGACTGGAATTCATTACCCCCAACATTTTTTTACACTTGACTACGGTCTAGTACGTGTCTGTGGAAAACCTTAGAGTGGTAATCAATAATGATCATCAACAATTAACCCTTTCCAACCAACCCATATCAAATTTTGTAGCTATAACACCTAGACTGAAATTCATTACCCCCAACATTTTTTTACACTTGACTAGGGTCTAGTACGTGTCTGTGGAAAACCTTAGAGTAGTGATCAATGATGATCATCAACAATTAACCCTTTCCAACCAACCCATATAAAATTTTGTAGCTATAACACCTAGACTGAAATTCATTACCCCCAAGATTTTTTTAACACTTGACTACGGTCTAGTACGTGTCTGTGGAAAACCTTAGAGTGACGATCAATAATGATCATCAACAATTAAACCTTTCCAACCAACCCATATCGAGATTTTGGAGCTATAACACCTAGACTCAAATTCACTACCCCCAAGATTTTTTTAAAACTTGACTACGGTCTAGTACGTGTCTGTAAAAAACCTTAGAGTGATGATCAAGGATGATGATTAACAATTAACCCTTTTCAACCCACCCACATCGAGATTTTGTAGCTATAACACCTAGACTGAAATTCACTACCCCCAAGATTTTTTTAACACTTGACTACGGTCTAGTACGTGTCTGTAGAAAACCTTAGAGTGATGATTAATGATGATCATTAACAATTGACTCTTTTTCAACCAACACATAACGAGATATTTTAGCTACAATAACTTGACTCCACTTCACTAGCCCCAACATTTTTTTAACACTTAACTACGGTCTAGAACGTGTCAGTGGAACACATTTAAGAGATGATCAAAGATGATCATCAACAATTAACCCTTTCCAACCAACCCATATCAAGATTTTGGAGCTATAACACCTAGACTCAAGTTCACTAGCCCCAATATTTTTTTAACACTTAACTACGGTCTAGAACGTGTCAGTACAACACATTTAAGAGATGATCAAAGATGATCATCAACAATTAACCCTTTCCAACCAACCCATATCGAGATTTTGTAGCTATAACACCTAGACTGAAATTCACTACCCCCAAGATTTTTTTAACACTTGACTACGGTCTAGTACGTGTCTGTGGAAAACCTCAGAGTGATGATCAATGATGATCATCAACAATTAACTCTCTTTCAACCAACCCATAACGAGATATTTTAGCTACAATAACTTGACTCCAATTCACTACCCCTAAGGTGTTTTTAACACTTAACTACGGTTTAGTACTTGTCTGTGGAACACCTTAGAGTGATAATCATTGATGATCATCAACAATTAACTCTTTTTCAACCAACCCTTAACGAGATATTTTAGCTACAATAACTTGACTCCAATTCACTAGCCCCAAGATTTTTTTAACACTTGACTACGGTCTAGGACGTGTCTGTGAAAAACCTTAGAGTGATGATCAATGATGATGATCAACAATTAACTCTTTTTAACCAACCCACATCGAGATTTTGTAGCTATAACACCTAGACTGAAATTCACTACCCCCAAGATTTTTTTAACACTTGACGACGGTCTAATACGTGTCTGTGGAACACCTTAGAGTGATGGTCAATGATGATCATTATTAATTAACTCTTTTTCAATCAACCCACATCGAGATTTTGTAGCTATAACACCTAGACTGAAATTCACTACCCTCAAGATTTTTTTAACACTTGACTACGGTCTAGTACGTGTCTGTGGAACACCTTAGAGTGATGATTAATGATGGTCATCAACAATTAACCCTTTCCAACCAACCCATATCAAATTTTGTAGCTATAACACCTAGACTGGAATTCATTACCCCCAACATTTTTTTACACTTGACTACGGTCTAGTACGTGTCTGTGCAAAACCTTAGAGTGGTAATCAATAATGATCATCAACAATTAACCCTTTCCAACCAACCCATATCAAATTTTGTAGCTATAACACCTAGACTGAAATTCATTACCCCCAACATTTTTTTACACTTGACTACGGTCTAGTACGTGTCTGTGGAAAATCTTAGAGTAGTGATCAATGATGATCATCAACAATTAACCCTTTCCAACCAACCCATATAAAATTTTGTAGCTATAACACCTAGACTGAAATTCATTACCCCCAAGATTTTTTTGACACTTGACTACGGTCTAGTACGTGTCTGTGGAAAACCTTAGAGTGACGATCAATAATGATCATCAACAATTAAACCTTTCCAACCAACCCATATCGAGATTTTGGAGCTATAACACCTAGACTCAAATTCACTACCCCCAAGATTTTTTTAAAACTTGACTACGGTCTAGTACGTGTCTGTAAAAAACCTTAGAGTGATGATCAAGGATGATGATTAACAATTAACCCTTTTCAACCCACCCACATCGAGATTTTGTACCTATAACACCTAGACTGAAATTCACTACCCCCAAGATTTTTTTAACACTTGACTACGGTCTAGTACGTGTCTGTAGAAAACCTTAGAGTGATAATTAATGATGATCATTAACAATTGACTCTTTTTCAACCAACACATAACGAGATATTTTAGCTACAATAACTTGACTCCACTTCACTAGCCCCAACATTTTTTTAACACTTAACTACGGTCTAGAACGTGTCAGTGGAACACATTTAAGAGATGATCAAAGATGATCATCAACAATTAACCCTTTCCAACCAACCCATATCAAGATTTTGGAGCTATAACACCTAGACTCAATTTCACTAGCCCCAATATTTTTTAACACTTAACTACGGTCTAGAACGTGTCAGTACAACACATTTAAGAGATGATCAAAGATGATCATCAACAATTAACCCTTTCCAACCAACCCATATCTAGATTTTGTAGCTATAACACCTAGACTGAAATTCACTACCCCCAAGATTTTTTTAACACTTGACTACGGTCTAGTACGTGTCTGTGGAAAACCTCAGAGTGATGATCAATGATGATCATCAACAATTAACTCTCTTTTAACCAACCCATAACGAGATATTTTAGCTACAATAACTTGACTCCAATTCACTACCCCTAAGATGTTTTTAACACTTAACTACGGTTTAGTACTTGTCTGCGGAACACCTTAGAGTGATAATCATCGATGATCATTAACAATTAACTCTTTTTCAACCAACCCTTAACGAGATATTTTAGCTACAATAACTTGACTCAAATTCACTAGCCCCAAGATTTTTTTAACACTTGACTACGGTCTAGGACGTGTCTGTGAAAAACCTTAGAGTGATGATCAATGATGATGATCAACAATTAACCTTTTTCAACCAACCCACATCGAGATTTTGTAGCTATAACACCTAGACTCAAATTCACTACCCCCAAGATTTTTTTAAAACTTGACTACGGTCTAGTACGTGTCTGTGGAAAAACTTAGAGTGATGATTAATAGTGATCATTAACAATTAAATCTTTTCTAACCAACACATATCGAGATTTTGTGGCTGTAACGACTAGACTCAAATTCACTACCCCCAAGATTTTTTAACACTTGACTACCGTCTACTACGTGTCTGTGGAAAACCTTAGAGTGATTATCAATGATGATCATCAACAATTAACCCTTTTCAAACAACCCATATCGAGATTTTGGAGCTATAACACCTAGACTCAAATTCACTACCCCCAAGATTTTTTTAAAACTTGACTACGGTCTAGTACGTGTCTGTAAAAAACCTTAGAGTGATGATCAATGATGATGATCAACAATTAACCCTTTTCAACCAACCCACATCGAGATTTTGTAGCTATAACACCTAGACTGAAATTCACTACCCCCAAGATTTTTTTAACACTTGACTACGGTTTAGTACGTGTCTGTGGAACACCTTAGAGTGATGGTCAACGATGATCATTAATAATTAACTCTTTTTCAACCAACCCATAACGAGATATTTTAGCTACACTGAGACACATAAATGCTGTCCTTCCGGTCAAAAGTCTGATTTTCAAAGTCGCGACGCATCTATCGCCGCGTAATTAGTCTATGGCGTACAATATAACCGCCATGTAATCAAAATTTAAATTCAATAATATCTTATCGTTCATTATTTTAAAAATGTTTAAGAGTGTTTCAATAAAAATAAAATAGGAAGTAAAGTTCGATCTTAATTGCTAATCTAAAAGATTAAGTGTTTGTGTTTATTTCATATAACAGGAAAATGCAGATCAGTGTTGAAATATTTAAAATAGCGTAATTAAATTTTTATTAATTAAAATTTATTTCATATTTAAAATATATATTCAAGCAATCTGAAAAATTTTAACAGCAGAACAAACCACATATTTCTATATTTTGCGAAATATAAAAAATAAAAATAAATAATGTTCGTCATTTAAAAACTAAAGTCAATTTTTGCTTGAATCTGATTTATATTAATAGACATTCAGAAACGGAAATTTTATTGAAAAATATTTAAAGAATAAAATATTAATAATATTAATAATATTAATAATATTATTAATATTAATATTAATAAATAAATTAAATGACAAATTTTGATTTAGAGACAAGCTTGAAAATATCTTTGAAAATGAGTATTATACAATAAACCGAATTTTGCTAACTAAAGACAAAGTTTTTGATAAACCAGTCTGATTTTTTGCAAAAAAAGTGTAACTTGCGGCTAGGAATAAAGCACTTTTGTTGCTTTTACTAAAAAAATTAAGTGACAAATTTTGATTTAGAGACAGGCTTGAAATATCTTTGAAAATGAGTATTATACAAAAAACCGAATTTTGCTGCCTAAAGACAAAGTTTTTAATAAAACAGTCTGATTTTTTGCAAAAAACTGTAACTTGCGGCTAGGAATAAAGCACTTTTGTTGCTTTTACTAACAAAATTTAATGACAAATTTTGATTTAGAGACAGGCTTGAAAAATCTTTGAAAATGAGTATTATAAAAAAAACCGAATTTTGCTGCCTAAAGACAAAGTTTTTAATAAATCCGTCTGATTTTTTGCAAAAAAAAGTGTAACTTGCGGCTAGGAATAAAGCACTTTTGTTGGTTTTACTAAAAAAATTTAATGACAAATTTTGATTTAGAGGAAGGCTTGAAAATATCTTTGAAAATGAGTATTATACAAAAAACCGAATTTTGCTGCCTAAAGACAAAGTTTTAAATAAACCAGTCTGATTTTTTGCAAAAAAGTGTAACTTGTGGCTAGGAATAAAGCACTTTTGTTGCTTTTACTTAAAAAAATTTAATGACAATTTTTGATTTAGAGACAGGCTTGAAATATCTTTGAAAATGAGTATTATACAAAAAACCGAATTTTGCTGCCTAAAGACAAAGTTTTTAATAAACCAGTCTGATTTTTTGCAAGAAAGTGTAAATTGCGGCTAGAAATAAAGAACTTTTGTTGCTTTTACTTAAAAAAATTAAGTGACAAATTTTGATTTAGAGACAGGCTTAAAATATCTTTTAAAATGAGTATTATACAGAAAACCGAATTTTGCTGCCTAAAAACAAAGTTTTTAATAAACCAGTCTGATTTTTTGCAAAAAAGTGTAAATTGCAACTAGGAATAAAGCACTTTTGTTGCTTTTACTAAAAAAATTTAATGACAAATTTTGATTTAGAGACAGGCTTGAAATATCTTTGAAAATGAGTATTATACAAAAAACCGAATTTTGCTACCTAAAGACAAAGTTTTTAATAAACCAGTCTGATTTTTTGCAAAAAAGTGTAACTTGCGGCTAGAAATAAAGCACTTTTGTTGCTTTTACTTAAAAAAATTTAATGACAATTTTTGATTTAGAGACAGGCTTGAAATATCTTTGAAAATGAGTATTATACAAAAAACCGAATTTTGATACCTAAAGACAAAGTTTTTAATAAAACAGTCTTATTTTTTGCAAAAAAGTGTAAATTGCGGCTAGGAATAAAGCACTTTTGTTGCTTTTACTTAAAAAAATTTAATGACAAATTTTGATTCAGAGACAGGCTTGAAAATATCTTTGAAAATGAGTATTATACAAAAAACCGAATTTTGCTGCCTAAAGACAAAGTTTTTAATAAACCAGTCTGATTATTTGCAAAAAAGTGTAAATTGCGGCTAGGAATAAAGCACTTTTGTTGCTTTTACTAAAAAAATTAAGTGACAAATTTTGATTTAGAGAGAGGCTTGAAAATATCTTTGAAAATGAGTATTATACAAAAAACCGAATTTTGCTGCCTAAAGACAAAGTTTTTAATAAACCAGTCTGATTATTTGCAAAAAAGTGTAAATTGCGGCTAGGAATAAAGCACTTTTGTTGCTTTTACTTAAAAAAATTTAATGACAAATTTTGATTTAGAGACAGGCTTGAAATATCTTTGAAAATGAGTATTATACAAAAAACCGAATTTTGCTACCTAAAGACAAAGTTTTTATTAAACCAGTCTGATTTTTTGCAAAAAAGTGTAAATTGCGGCTAGAAAAAAATCAGACTGATTTATTAAAAACTTTGTCTTTAGGCAGCAAAATTCGGTTTTTTGTATAATACTCATTTTCAAAGATATTTCAAGCCTGTCTCTAAATCAAAATTTGTCATTAAATTTTTTTAGTAAAAGCAACAAAAGTGCTTTATTCCTAGTTGAATTTACACTTTTTTGCAAAAAATCAGACTGGTTTATTAAAAACTTTGTCTTGAGGCAGCAAAATTCGGTTTTTTGTATAATACTCATTTTCAAAGATATTTCAAGCCTGTCTCTAAATCAAAATTTGTCATTAAATTTTTTTAGTAAAAGCTACAAAAGTGCTTTATTCCTAGCCGCAATATTCACTTTTTTGCAAAAAATTAGACTGGTTTATTAAAAACTTTGTCTTTAGGCAGCAAAATTCGGTTTTTTGTATAATACTCATTTTCAAAGATATTTCAAGCCTGTCTCTAAATCAAAATTTGTCATTAAATTTTTTTAGTAAAAGCAACA
This sequence comes from Ganaspis brasiliensis, assembly GCA_037103525.1. Taxonomy (NCBI): domain Eukaryota; kingdom Metazoa; phylum Arthropoda; class Insecta; order Hymenoptera; family Figitidae; genus Ganaspis; species Ganaspis brasiliensis. The sequence goes on from JAZKLR010000747.1 coordinate 902,133, forward strand.
AAAGTGCTTTATTCCTAGTTGCAATTTACACTTTTTTGCAAAAAATCAGACTGGTTTATTAAAAACTTTGTCTTGAGGCAGCAAAATTCGGTTTTTTGTATAATACTCATTTTCAAAGATATTTCAAGCCTGTCTCTAAATCAAAATTTGTCATTAAATTTTTTTAGTAAAAGCTACAAAAGTGCTTTATTCCTAGCCGCAATATTCACTTTTTTGCAAAAAATCAGACTGGTTTATTAAAAACTTTGTCTTGAGGCAGCAAAATTCGGTTTTTTGTATAATACTCATTTTCAAAGATATTTCAAGCCTGTCTCTAAATCAAAATTTGTCATTAAATTTTTTTAGTAAAAGCAACTAAAGTGCTTTATTCCTAGCCGCAATATTCACTTTTTTGCAAAAAATTAGACTGGTTTATTAAAAACTTTGTCTTTAGGCAGCAAAATTCGGTTTTTTGTATAATACTCATTTTCAAAGATAATTCAAGACTGTCTCTAAATCAAAATTTGTCATTAAATTTTTTTAGTAAAAGCAACAAAAGTGCTTTATTCCTAGTTGCAATTTACACTTTTTTGCAAAAAATTAGACTGGTTTATTAAAAACTTTGTCTTTAGGCAGCAAAATTCGGTTTTTTGTATAATACTCATTTTCAAAGACAATTCAAGACTGTCTCTAAATCAAAATTTGTCATTAAATTTTTTTAGTAAAAGCAACAAAAGTGCTTTATTCCTAGTTGCAATATACACTTTTTTGCAAAAAATTAGACTAGTTTTTTGAAAAGTTTGTCTTTAGGCAGCAAAATTCGGTTTTTTGTATAATACTCATTTTCAAAGATATTTCAAGCCTGTCTCTAAATCAGAATTTGTCATTAAATTTTTTTAGTAAAAGCAACAAAAGTGCTTTATTCCTAGCCGCAATTTACACTTGTTTTCAAAAAATCAGACTGATTTATTAAAAACTTTGTCTTTAGTCAGCAAAATTCGGTTTTTTGTATAATACTCATTTTCAAAGATATTTCAAGCCTGTCTCTAAATCAAAATTTGTCATTAAATTTTTTTAGTAAAAGCTACAAAAGTGCTTTATTCCTAGTTGCAATTGACACTTGTTTTCAAAAAATCAGACTGATTTATTAAAAACTTTGTCTTTAGGCAGCAAAATTCGGTTTTTTGTATAATACTCATTTTCAAAGATATTTCAAGCCTGTCTCTAAATCAAAATTTGTCATTAAATTTTTTTAGTAAAAGCAACAAAAGTGCTTTATTCTAAGTTGCAATTAGACTTGTTTTAAAAAAATCAGACTGGTTTGTTAAAAACTTTGTCTTTAGGCAGCAAAATTCGGTTTTTTGTATAATACTCATTTTCAAAGATATTTCAAGCTTGTCTCTAAATCAAAATTTGTCATTAAATTTTTACAGTAAAAGCAGCAAAAGTGCTTTATTCCTAGCCGCAATTTACACTTGTTTTCAAAAAATCAGACTGGTTTATTAAAAATTTTGTCTTTAGGCAGCAAAATTCGGTTTTTTGTTTAATACTCATTTTCAAAGACATTTCAAGCCTGTCTCTAAATCAAAATTTGTCATTAAATTTTTTTTAGTAAAAGCAGCAAAAGTGCTTTATTCCTAGCCGCAATTTACACTTGTTTTCAAAAAATCAGACTGGTTTATTAAAAACTTTGTCTTTAGGCAGCAAAATTCGGTTTTTTGTATAATACTCATTTTCAAAGATATTTCAAGCCTGTCTCTAAATCAGAATTTGTCATTACATTTTTTTAGTAAAAGCAACAAAAGTGCTTTATTCCTAGTAGCAATTACACTTGTTTTCAAAAAATCAGACTGATTTATTAAAAACTTTGTCTTTAGGCAGCAAAATTCGGTTTTTTGTATAATACTCATTTTCAAAGATATTTCAAGCCTGTCTCTAAATCAAAATTTGTCATTAAATTTTTTTAGTAAAAGCTACAAAAGTGCTTTATTCCTAGTTGCAATTGACACTTTTTTGCAAAAAATCAGACTCGTTTATTAAAAACTTTGTCTTTAGGCAGCAAAATTCGGTTTTTTGTATAATACTCATTTTCAAAGATATTTCAAGCCTGTCTCTAAATCAAAATTTGTCATTAAATTTTTTTAGTAAAAGCAACAAAAGTGCTTTATTCCTAGCCTCAATTTACACTTGTTTTAATAAAATCAGACTGGTTTATTAAAAACTTTGTCTTTAGGCAGCAAAATTCGGTTTTTTGTATAATACACATTTTCAAAGATATTTCAAGCCTGTCTCTAAATCAAAATTTGTCATTAAATTTTTTTAGTAAAAGCAACTAAAGTGCTTTATTCCTAGTTGCAATTGACACTTGTTTTCAAAAAATCAGACTGATTTATTAAAAACTTTGTCTTTAGGCAGCAAAATTCGGTTTTTTGTATAATACTCATTTTCAAAGATATTTCAAGCCTGTCTCTAAATCAAAATTTGTCATTAAATTTTTTTAGTAAAAGGTACAAAAGTGCTTTATTCCTAGTTGCAATTGACACTTTTTTGCAAAAAATCAGACTCGTTTATTAAAAACTTTGTCTTTAGGCAGCAAAATTCGGTTTTTTGTATAATACTCATTTTCAAAGATATTTCAAGCCTGTCTCTAAATCAGAATTTGTCATTAAATTTTTTTAGTAAAAGCAACAAAAGTGCTTTATTCCTAGCCGCAATTTACACTTGTTTTCAAAAAATCAGACTGATTTATTAAAAACTTTGTCTTTAGTCAGCAAAATTCGGTTTTTTGTATAATACTCATTTTCAAAGATATTTCAAGCCTGTCTCTAAATCAAAATTTGTCATTAAATTTTTTTAGTAAAAGCTACAAAAGTGCTTTATTCCTAGTTGCAATTGACACTTGTTTTCAAAAAATCAGACTGATTTATTAAAAACTTTGTCTTTAGGCAGCAAAATTCGGTTTTTTGTATAATACTCATTTTCAAAGATATTTCAAGCCTGTCTCTAAATCAAAATTTGTCATTAAATTTTTTTAGTAAAAGCAACAAAAGTGCTTTATTCCTAGTTGAATTTACACTTTTTTGCAAAAAATCAGACTGGTTTATTAAAAACTTTCTCTTGAGGCAGCAAAATTCGGTTTTTTGTATAATACTCATTTTCAAAGATATTTCAAGCCTGTCTCTAAATCAAAATTTGTCATCAAATTTTTTTAGTAAAAGCTACAAAAGTGCTTTATTCCTAGCCGCAATATTCATTTTTTTGCAAAAAATTAGACTGGTTTATTAAAAACTTTGTCTTTAGGCAGCAAAATTCGGTTTTTTGTATAATACTCATTTTCAAAGATATTTCAAGCCTGTCTCTAAATCAAAATTTGTCATTAAATTTTTTTAGTAAAAGCAACAAAAGTGCTTTATTCCTAGTTGCAATTTACACTTTTTTGCAAAAAATCAGACTGGTTTATTAAAAACTTTGTCTTGAGGCAGCAAAATTCGGTTTTTTGTATAATACTCATTTTCAAAGATATTTCAAGCCTGTCTCTAAATCAAAATTTGTCATTAAATTTTTTTAGTAAAAGCAACAAAAGTGCTTTATTCCTAGTTGCAATTTACACTTTTTTGCAAAAAATCAGACTGGTTTATTAAAAACTTTGTCTTGAGGCAGCAAAATTCGGTTTTTTGTATAATACTCATTTTCAAAGATATTTCAAGCCTGTCTCTAAATCAAAATTTGTCATTAAATTTTTTTAGTAAAAGCAACAAAAGTGCTTTATTCCTAGTTGCAATTTACACTTTTTTGCAAAAAATCAGACTGGTTTATTAAAAACTTTGTCTTGAGGCTGCAAAATTCGGTTTTTTGTGTAATTCTCATTTTCAAAGATATTTCAAGCCTGTCTCTAAATCAAAATTTGTCATTAAATTTTTTTAGTAAAAGCTACAAAAGTGCTTTATTCCTAGTTGCAATTGACACTTTTTTGCAAAAAATCAGACTCGTTTATTAAAAACTTTGTCTTTAGGCAGCAAAATTCGGTTTTTTGTATAATACTCATTTTCAAAGATATTTCAAGCCTGTCTCTAAATCAGAATTTGTCATTAAATTTTTTTAGTAAAAGCAACAAAAGTGCTTTATTCCTAGCCGCAATTTACACTTGTTTTCAAAAAATCAGACTGATTTATTAAAAACTTTGTCTTTAGTCAGCAAAATTCGGTTTTTTGTATAATACTCATTTTCAAAGATATTTCAAGCCTGTCTCTAAATCAAAATTTGTCATTAAATTTTTTTAGTAAAAGCTACAAAAGTGCTTTATTCCTAGTTGCAATTGACACTTGTTTTCAAAAAATCAGACTGATTTATTAAAAACTTTGTCTTTAGGCAGCAAAATTCGGTTTTTTGTATAATACTCATTTTCAAAGATATTTCAAGCCTGTATCTAAATCAAAATTTGTCATTAAATTTTTTTTAGAAAAGCAACAAAAGTGCTTTTTTCCTAGTTGCAATTTACACTTTTTTGCAAAAAATCAGACTGGTTTATTAAAAACTTTGTCTTGAGGCAGCAAAATTCGGTTTTTTGTATAATACTCATTTTCAAAGATATTTCAAGCCTGTCTCTAAATCAAAATTTGTCATTAAATTTTTTTAGTAAAAGCTACAAAAGTGCTTTATTCCTATCCGCAATTTACACTTTTTTGCAAAAAATTAGACTGGTTTATTAAAAACTTTGTCTTTAGGCAGCAAAATTCGGTTTTTTGTATAATACTCATTTTCAAAGATATTTCAAGACTGTCTCTAAATCAAAATTTGTCATTAAATTTTTTTAGTAAAAGCTACAAAAGTGCTTTATTCCTATCCGCAATTTACACTTTTTTGCAAAAAATCAGACTGGTTTATTAAAAACTTTCTCTTGAGGTAGCAAAATTCGGTTTTTTGTATAATACTCATTTTCAAAGATATTTCAAGCCTGTCTCTAAATCAAAATTTGTCATCAAATTTTTTTAGTAAAAGCTACAAAAGTGCTTTATTCCTAGCCGCAATATTCACTTTTTTGCAAAAAATTAGACTGGTTTATTAAAAACTTTGTCTTTAGGCAGCAAAATTCGGTTTTTTGTATAATACTCATTTTCAAAGATATTTCAAGCCTGTCTCTAAATCAAAATTTGTCATTAAATTTTTTTAGTAAAAGCAACAAAAGTGCTTTATTCCTAGTTGCAATTTACACTTTTTTGCAAAAAATCAGACTGGTTTATTAAAAACTTTGTCTTGAGGCAGCAAAATTCGGTTTTTTGTATAATACTCATTTTCAAAGATATTTCAAGCCTGTCTCTAAATCAAAATTTGTCATTAAATTTTTTTAGTAAAAGCAACAAAAGTGCTTTATTCCTAGTTGCAATTTACACTTTTTTGCAAAAAATCAGACTGGTTTATTAAAAACTTTGTCTTGAGGCAGCAAAATTCGGTTTTTTGTATAATACTCATTTTCAAAGATATTTCAAGCCTGTCTCTAAATCAAAATTTGTCATTAAATTTTTTTAGTAAAAGCAACAAAAGTGCTTTATTCCTAGTTGCAATTTACACTTTTTTGCAAAAAATCAGACTGGTTTATTAAAAACTTTGTCTTGAGGCTGCAAAATTCGGTTTTTTGTATAATTCTCATTTTCAAAGATATTTCAAGCCTGTCTCTAAATCAAAATTTGTCATTAAATTTTTTTAGTAAAAGCTACAAAAGTGCTTTATTCCTAGTTGCAATTGACACTTTTTTGCAAAAAATCAGACTCGTTTATTAAAAACTTTGTCTTTAGGCAGCAAAATTCGGTTTTTTGTATAATACTCATTTTCAAAGATATTTCAAGCCTGTCTCTAAATCAGAATTTGTCATTAAATTTTTTTAGTAAAAGCAACAAAAGTGCTTTATTCCTAGCCGCAATTTACACTTGTTTTCAAAAAATCAGACTGATTTATTAAAAACTTTGTCTTTAGTCAGCAAAATTCGGTTTTTTGTATAATACTCATTTTCAAAGATATTTCAAGCCTGTCTCTAAATCAAAATTTGTCATTAAATTTTTTTAGTAAAAGCTACAAAAGTGCTTTATTCCTAGTTGCAATTGACACTTGTTTTCAAAAAATCAGACTGATTTATTAAAAACTTTGTCTTTAGGCAGCAAAATTCGGTTTTTTGTATAATACTCATTTTCAAAGATATTTCAAGCCTGTATCTAAATCAAAATTTGTCATTAAATTTTTTTAGTAAAAGCAACAAAAGTGCTTTATTCCTAGTTGCAATTTACACTTTTTTGCAAAAAATCAGACTTGTTTATTAAAAACTTTGTCTTGAGGCAGCAAAATTCGGTTTTTTGTATAATACTCATTTTCAAAGATATTTCAAGCCTGTCTCTAAATCAAAATTTGTCATTAAATTTTTTTAGTAAAAGCTACAAAAGTGCTTTATTCCTATCCGCAATTTACACTTTTTTGCAAAAAATTAGACTGGTTTATTAAAAACTTTGTCTTTAGGCAGCAAAATTCGGTTTTTTGTATAATACTCATTTTCAAAGATATTTCAAGACTGTCTCTAAATCAGAATTTGTCATTAAATTTTTTTAGTAAAAGCAACAAAAGTGCTTTATTCCTAGCCGCAATTTACACTTGTTTTCAAAAAATCAGACTGGTTTATTAAAAACTTTGTCTTTAGGCAGCAAAATTCGGTTTTTTGTATAATACTCATTTTCAAAGATATTTCAAGCCTGTCTCTAAATCAAAATTTGTCATTAAATTTTTTTTAGTAAAAGCAGCAAAAGTTTTTTATTCCTAGCCGCAATTTACACTTGTTTTCAAAAAATCAGACTGGTTTATTAAAAACTTTGTCTTTAGGCAGCAAAATTCGGTTTTTTGTATAATACTCATTTTCAAAGATATTTCAAGCCTGTCTCTAAATCAGAATTTGTCATTACATTTTTTTAGTAAAAGCAACAAAAGTGCTTTATTCCTAGTCGCAATTACACTTGTTTTCAAAAAATCAGACTGATTTATTAAAAACTTTGTCTTTAGGCAGCAAAATTCGGTTTTTTGTATAATACTCATTTTCAAAGATATTTCAAGCCTGTCTCTAAATCAAAATTTGTCATTAAATTTTTTTAGTAAAAGCTACAAAAGTGCTTTATTCCTAGTTGCAATTGACACTTTTTTGCAAAAAATCAGACTCGTTTATTAAAAACTTTGTCTTTAGGCAGCAAAATTCGGTTTTTTGTATAATACTCATTTTCAAAGATATTTCAAGCCTGTCTCTAAATCAAAATTTGTCATTAAATTTTTTTAGTAAAAGCAACAAAAGTGCTTTATTCCTAGCCTCAATTTACACTTGTTTTAATAAAATCAGACTGGTTTATTAAAAACTTTGTCTTTAGGCAGCAAAATTCGGTTTTTTGTATAATACACATTTTCAAAGATATTTCAAGCCTGTCTCTAAATCAAAATTTGTCATTAAATTTTTTTAGTAAAAGCAACTAAAGTGCTTTATTCCTAGTTGCAATTGACACTTGTTTTAAAAAAATCAGACTGATTTATTAAAAACTTTGTCTTTAGGCAGCAAAATTCGGTTTTTTGTATAATACTCATTTTCAAAGATATTTCAAGCCTGTCTCTAAATCAAAATTTGTCATTAAATTTTTTTAGTAAAAGCTACAAAAGTGCTTTATTCCTAGTTGCAATTGACACTTTTTTGCAAAAAATCAGACTCGTTTATTAAAAACTTTGTCTTTAGGCAGCAAAATTCGGTTTTTTGTATAATACTCATTTTCAAAGATATTTCAAGCCTGTCTCTAAATCAGAATTTGTCATTAAATTTTTTTAGTAAAAGCAACAAAAGTGCTTTATTCCTAGCCGCAATTTACACTTGTTTTCAAAAAATCAGACTGATTTATTAAAAACTTTGTCTTTAGGCAGCAAAATTCGGTTTTTTGTATAATACTCATTTTCAAAGATATTTCAAGCCTGTCTCTAAATCAAAATTTGTCATTAAATTTTTTTAGTAAAAGCTACAAAAGTGCTTTATTCCTAGTTGCAATTGACACTTGTTTTCAAAAAATCAGACTGATTTATTAAAAACTTTGTCTTTAGGCAGCAAAATTCGGTTTTTTGTATAATACTCATTTTCAAAGATATTTCAAGCCTGTCTCTAAATCAAAATTTGTCATTAAATTTTTTTAGTAAAAGCAACAAAAGTGCTTTATTCCTAGTTGAATTTACACTTTTTTGCAAAAAATCAGACTGGTTTATTAAAAACTTTGTCTTGAGGCAGCAAAATTCGGTTTTTTGTATAATACTCATTTTCAAAGATATTTCAAGCCTGTCTCTAAATCAAAATTTGTCATTAAATTTTTTTACTAAAAGCAACAAAAGTGCTTTATTCCTAGTTGCAATTTACACTTTTTTGCAAAAAATCAGACTGGTTTATTAAAAACTTTGTCTTGAGGCAGCAAAATTCGGTTTTTTGTATAATACTCATTTTCAAAGATATTTCAAGCCTGTCTCTAAATCAAAATTTGTCATTAAATTTTTTTAGTAAAAGCAACAAAAGTGCTTTATTCCTATCCGCAATTTACACTTTTTTGCAAAAAATTAGACTGGTTTATTAAAAACTTTGTCTTTAGGCAGCAAAATTCGGTTTTTTGTATAATACTCATTTTCAAAGATATTTCAAGACTGTCTCTAAATCAGAATTTGTCATTAAATTTTTTTAGTAAAAGCAACAAAAGTGCTTTATTCCTAGCCGCAATTTACACTTGTTTTCAAAAAATCAGACTGGTTTATTAAAAACTTTGTCTTTAGGCAGCAAAATTCGGTTTTTTGTATAATACTCATTTTCAAAGATATTTCAAGCCTGTCTCTAAATCAAAATTTGTCATTAAATTTTTTTTAGTAAAAGCAGCAAAAGTTTTTTATTCCTAGCCGCAATTTACACTTGTTTTCAAAAAATCAGACTGGTTTATTAAAAACTTTGTCTTTAGGCAGCAAAATTCGGTTTTTTGTATAATACTCATTTTCAAAGATATTTCAAGCCTGTCTCTAAATCAGAATTTGTCATTACATTTTTTTAGTAAAAGCAACATAAGTGCTTTATTCCTAGTCGCAATTACACTTGTTTTCAAAAAATCAGACTGATTTATTAAAAACTTTGTCTTTAGGCAGCAAAATTCGGTTTTTTGTATAATACTCATTTTCAAAGATATTTCAAGCCTGTCTCTAAATCAAAATTTGTCATTAAATTTTTTTAGTAAAAGCTACAAAAGTGCTTTATTCCTAGTTGCAATTGACACTTTTTTGCAAAAAATCAGACTCGTTTATTAAAAACTTTGTCTTTAGGCAGCAAAATTCGGTTTTTTGTATAATACTCATTTTCAAAGATATTTCAAGCCTGTCTCTAAATCAAAATTTGTCATTAAATTTTTTTAGTAAAAGCAACAAAAGTGCTTTATTCCTAGCCTCAATTTACACTTGTTTTAATAAAATCAGACTGGTTTATTAAAAACTTTGTCTTTAGGCAGCAAAATTCGGTTTTTTGTATAATACTCATTTTCAAAGATATTTCAAGCCTGTCTCTAAATCAGAATTTGTCATTAAATTTTTTTAGTAAAAGCAACAAAAGTGCTTTATTCCTAGCCGCAATTTACACTTGTTTTCAAAAAATCAGACTGATTTATTAAAAACTTTGTCTTTAGTCAGCAAAATTCGGTTTTTTGTATAATACTCATTTTCAAAGATATTTCAAGCCTGTCTCTAAATCAAAATTTGTCATTAAATTTTTTTAGTAAAAGCTACAAAAGTGCTTTATTCCTAGTTGCAATTGACACTTTTTTGCAAAAAATCAGACTGGTTTATTAAAAACTTTGTCTTTAGGCAGCAAAATTCGGTTTTTTGTATAATACTCATTTTCAAAGATATTTCAAGCCTGTATCTAAATCAAAATTTGTCATTAAATTTTTTTAGTAAAAGCAACAAAAGTGCTTTATTCCTAGTTGCAATTTACACTTTTTTGCAAAAAATCAGACTGGTTTATTAAAAACTTTGTCTTGAGGCAGCAAAATTCGGTTTTTTGTATAATACTCATTTTCAAAGATATTTCAAGCCTGTCTCTAAATCAAAATTTGTCATTAAATTTTTTTAGTAAAAGCAACAAAAGTGCTTTATTCCTAGTTGCAATTTACACTTTTTTGCAAAAAATCAGACTGGTTTATTAAAAACTTTGTCTTGAGGCTGCAAAATTCGGTTTTTTGTATAATTCTCATTTTCAAAGATATTTCAAGCCTGTCTCTAAATCAAAATTTGTCATTAAATTTTTTTAGTAAAAGCTACAAAAGTGCTTTATTCCTAGTTGCAATTGACACTTTTTTGCAAAAAATCAGACTCGTTTATTAAAAACTTTGTCTTTAGGCAGCAAAATTCGGTTTTTTGTATAATACTCATTTTCAAAGATATTTCAAGCCTGTCTCTAAATCAGAATTTGTCATTAAATTTTTTTAGTAAAAGCAACAAAAGTGCTTTATTCCTAGCCGCAATTTACACTTGTTTTCAAAAAATCAGACTGATTTATTAAAAACTTTGTCTTTAGTCAGCAAAATTCGGTTTTTTGTATAATACTCATTTTCAAAGATATTTCAAGCCTGTCTCTAAATCAAAATTTGTCATTAAATTTTTTTAGTAAAAGCTACAAAAGTGCTTTATTCCTAGTTGCAATTGACACTTGTTTTCAAAAAATCAGACTGATTTATTAAAAACTTTGTCTTTAGGCAGCAAAATTCGGTTTTTTGTATAATACTCATTTTCAAAGATATTTCAAGCCTGTATCTAAATCAAAATTTGTCATTAAATTTTTTTAGTAAAAGCAACAAAAGTGCTTTATTCCTAGTTGCAATTTACACTTTTTTGCAAAAAATCAGACTTGTTTATTAAAAACTTTGTCTTGAGGCAGCAAAATTCGGTTTTTTGTATAATACTCATTTTCAAAGATATTTCAAGCCTGTCTCTAAATCAAAATTTGTCATTAAATTTTTTTAGTAAAAGCTACAAAAGTGCTTTATTCCTATCCGCAATTTACACTTTTTTGCAAAAAATTAGACTGGTTTATTAAAAACTTTGTCTTTAGGCAGCAAAATTCGGTTTTTTGTATAATACTCATTTTCAAAGATATTTCAAGCCTGTCTCTAAATCAAAATTTGTCATTAAATTTTTTTTAGTAAAAGCAGCAAAAGTTTTTTATTCCTAGCCGCAATTTACACTTGTTTTCAAAAAATCAGACTGGTTTATTAAAAACTTTGTCTTTAGGCAGCAAAATTCGGTTTTTTGTATAATACTCATTTTCAAAGATATTTCAAGCCTGTCTCTAAATCAGAATTTGTCATTACATTTTTTTAGTAAAAGCAACAAAAGTGCTTTATTCCTAGTCGCAATTACACTTGTTTTCAAAAAATCAGACTGATTTATTAAAAACTTTGTCTTTAGGCAGCAAAATTCGGTTTTTTGTATAATACTCATTTTCAAAGATATTTCAAGCCTGTCTCTAAATCAAAATTTGTCATTAAATTTTTTTAGTAAAAGCTACAAAAGTGCTTTATTCCTAGTTGCAATTGACACTTTTTTGCAAAAAATCAGACTCGTTTATTAAAAACTTTGTCTTTAGGCAGCAAAATTCGGTTTTTTGTATAATACTCATTTTCAAAGATATTTCAAGCCTGTCTCTAAATCAAAATTTGTCATTAAATTTTTTTAGTAAAAGCAACAAAAGTGCTTTATTCCTAGCCTCAATTTACACTTGTTTTAATAAAATCAGACTGGTTTATTAAAAACTTTGTCTTTAGGCAGCAAAATTCGGTTTTTTGTATAATACACATTTTCAAAGATATTTCAAGCCTGTCTCTAAATCAAAATTTGTCATTAAATTTTTTTAGTAAAAGCAACTAAAGTGCTTTATTCCTAGTTGCAATTGACACTTGTTTTAAAAAAATCAGACTGATTTATTAAAAACTTTGTCTTTAGGCAGCAAAATTCGGTTTTTTGTATAATACTCATTTTCAAAGATATTTCAAGCCTGTCTCTAAATCAAAATTTGTCATTAAATTTTTTTAGTAAAAGCTACAAAAGTGCTTTATTCCTAGTTGCAATTGACACTTTTTTGCAAAAAATCAGACTCGTTTATTAAAAACTTTGTCTTTAGGCAGCAAAATTCGGTTTTTTGTATAATACTCATTTTCAAAGATATTTCAAGCCTGTCTCTAAATCAGAATTTGTCATTAAATTTTTTTAGTAAAAGCAACAAAAGTGCTTTATTCCTAGCCGCAATTTACACTTGTTTTCAAAAAATCAGACTGATTTATTAAAAACTTTGTCTTTAGTCAGCAAAATTCGGTTTTTTGTATAATACTCATTTTCAAAGATATTTCAAGCCTGTCTCTAAATCAAAATTTGTCATTAAATTTTTTTAGTAAAAGCTACAAAAGTGCTTTATTCCTAGTTGCAATTGACACTTGTTTTCAAAAAATCAGACTGATTTATTAAAAACTTTGTCTTTAGGCAGCAAAATTCGGTTTTTTGTATAATACTCATTTTCAAAGATATTTCAAGCCTGTCTCTAAATCAAAATTTGTCATTAAATTTTTTTAGTAAAAGCAACAAAAGTGCTTTATTCCTAGTTGAATTTACACTTTTTTGCAAAAAATCAGACTGGTTTATTAAAAACTTTGTCTTGAGGCAGCAAAATTCGGTTTTTTGTATAATACTCATTTTCAAAGATATTTCAAGCCTGTCTCTAAATCAAAATTTGTCATTAAATTTTTTTACTAAAAGCAACAAAAGTGCATTATTCCTAGTGGCAATTTACACTTTTTTGCAAAAAATCAGACTGGTTTATTAAAAACTTTGTCTTGAGGCAGCAAAATTCGGTTTTTTGTATAATACTCATTTTCAAAGATATTTCAAGCCTGTCTCTAAATCAAAATTTGTCATTAAATTTTTTTAGTAAAAGCAACAAAAGTGCTTTATTCCTATCCGCAATTTACACTTTTTTGCAAAAAATTAGACTGGTTTATTAAAAACTTTGTCTTTAGGCAGCAAAATTCGGTTTTTTGTATAATACTCATTTTCAAAGATATTTCAAGACTGTCTCTAAATCAGAATTTGTCATTAAATTTTTTTAGTAAAAGCAACAAAAGTGCTTTATTCCTAGCCGCAATTTACACTTGTTTTCAAAAAATCAGACTGGTTTATTAAAAACTTTGTCTTTAGGCAGCAAAATTCGGTTTTTTGTATAATACTCATTTTCAAAGATATTTCAAGCCTGTCTCTAAATCAAAATTTGTCATTAAATTTTTTTTAGTAAAAGCAGCAAAAGTTTTTTATTCCTAGCCGCAATTTACACTTGTTTTCAAAAATCAGACTGGTTTATTAAAAACTTTGTCTTTAGGCAGCAAAATTCGGTTTTTTGTATAATACTCATTTTCAAAGATATTTCAAGCCTGTCTCTAAATCAGAATTTGTCATTACATTTTTTTAGTAAAAGCAACAAAAGTGCTTTATTCCTAGTCGCAATTACACTTGTTTTCAAAAAATCAGACTGATTTATTAAAAACTTTGTCTTTAGGCAGCAAAATTCGGTTTTTTGTATAATACTCATTTTCAAAGATATTTCAAGCCTGTCTCTAAATCAAAATTTGTCATTAAATTTTTTTAGTAAAAGCTACAAAAGTGCTTTATTCCTAGTTGCAATTGACACTTTTTTGCAAAAAATCAGACTCGTTTATTAAAAACTTTGTCTTTAGGCAGCAAAATTCGGTTTTTTGTATAATACTCATTTTCAAAGATATTTCAAGCCTGTCTCTAAATCAAAATTTGTCATTAAATTTTTTTAGTAAAAGCAACAAAAGTGCTTTATTCCTAGCCTCAATTTACACTTGTTTTAATAAAATCAGACTGGTTTATTAAAAACTTTGTCTTTAGGCAGCAAAATTCGGTTTTTTGTATAATACTCATTTTCAAAGATATTTCAAGCCTGTCTCTAAATCAAAATTTGTCATTAAATTTTTTTAGTAAAAGCATCAAAAATGCTTTATTCCTAGCCGCAATTTACACTTGTTTTCAAAAAATCAGACTGGTTTATTAAAAACTTTGTCTTTAGGCAGCAAAATTCGGTTTTTTGTATAATACACATTTTCAAAGATATTTCAAGCCTGTCTCTAAATCAAAATTTGTCATTAAATTTTTTTAGTAAAAGCAACTAAAGTGCTTTATTCCTAGCCGCAATTTACACTTTTTTGCAAAAAATTAGACTGGTTTATTAAAAACTTTGTCTTTAGGCAGCAAAATTCGGTTTTTTGTATAATACTCATTTTCAAAGATATTTCAAGCCTGTCTCTAAATCAGAATTTGTCATTAAATTTTTTTAGTAAAAGCAACAAAAGTGCTTTATTCCTAGCCGCAATTTACACTTGTTTTCAAAAAATCAGACTGATTTATTAAAAACTTTGTCTTTAGTCAGCAAAATTCGGTTTTTTGTATAATACTCATTTTCAAAGATATTTCAAGCCTGTCTCTAAATCAAAATTTGTCATTAAATTTTTTTAGTAAAAGCTACAAAAGTGCTTTATTCCTAGTTGCAATTGACACTTTTTTGCAAAAAATCAGACTGGTTTATTAAAAACTTTGTCTTTAGGCAGCAAAATTCGGTTTTTTGTATAATACTCATTTTCAAAGATATTTCAAGCCTGTCTTTAAATCAAAATTTGTCATTAAATTTTTTTAGTAAAAGCAGCAAAAGTTTTTTATTCCTAGCCGCAATTTACACTTGTTTTCAAAAAATCAGACTGGTTTATTAAAAACTTTGTCTTTAGGCAGCAAAATTCGGTTTTTTGTATAATACTCATTTTCAAAGATATTTCAAGCCTGTCTCTAAATCAGAATTTGTCATTACATTTTTTTAGTAAAAGCAACAAAAGTGCTTTATTCCTAGTCGCAATTACACTTGTTTACAAAAAATCAGACTGATTTATTAAAAACTTTGTCTTTAGGCAGCAAAATTCGGTTTTTTGTATAATACTCATTTTCAAAGATATTTCAAGCCTGTCTCTAAATCAAAATTTGTCATTAAATTTTTTTAGTAAAAGCTACAAAAGTGCCTTATTCCTCGTTGCAATTGACACTTGTTTTCAAAAAATCAGACTGATTTATTAAAAACTTTGTCTTTAGGCAGCAAAATTCGGTTTTTTGTATAATACTCATTTTCAAAGATATTTCAAGCCTGTCTCTAAATCAGAATTTGTCATTAAATTTTTTTAGTAAAAGCAACAAAAGTGCTTTATTCCTAGCCGCAATTTACACTTGTTTTCAAAAAATCAGACTGATTTATTAAAAACTTTGTCTTGAGGCAGCAAAATTCGGTTTTTTGTATAATACTCATTTTCAAAGATATTTCAAGCCTGTCTCTAAATCAGAATTTGTCATTAAATTTTTTTAGTAAAAGCAACAAAAGTGCTTTTTTCCTAGCCGCAATTTACACTTGTTTTCAAAAAATCAGACTGATTTATTAAAAACTTTGTCTTTAGTCAGCAAAATTCGGTTTTTTGTATAATACTCATTTTCAAAGATATTTCAAGCCTGTCTCTAAATCAAAATTTGTCATTAAATTTTTTTAGTAAAAGCTACAAAAGTGCTTTATTCCTAGTTGCAATTGACACTTTTTTGCAAAAAATCAGACTGGTTTATTAAAAACTTTGTCTTTAGGCAGCAAAATTCGGTTTTTTGTATAATACTCATTTTCAAAGATATTTCAAGCCTGTCTTTAAATCAAAATTTGTCATTAAATTTTTTTAGTAAAAGCAGCAAAAGTTTTTTATTCCTAGCCGCAATTTACACTTGTTTTCAAAAAATCAGACTGGTTTATTAAAAACTTTGTCTTTAGGCAGCAAAATTCGGTTTTTTGTATAATACTCATTTTCAAAGATATTTCAAGCCTGTCTCTAAATCAGAATTTGTCATTACATTTTTTTAGTAAAAGCAACAAAAGTGCTTTATTCCTAGTCGCAATTACACTTGTTTACAAAAAATCAGACTGATTTATTAAAAACTTTGTCTTTAGGCAGCAAAATTCGGTTTTTTGTATAATACTCATTTTCAAAGATATTTCAAGCCTGTCTCTAAATCAAAATTTGTCATTAAATTTTTTTAGTAAAAGCTACAAAAGTGCCTTATTCCTCGTTGCAATTGACACTTGTTTTCAAAAAATCAGACTGATTTATTAAAAACTTTGTCTTTAGGCAGCAAAATTCGGTTTTTTGTATAATACTCATTTTCAAAGATATTTCAAGCCTGTCTCTAAATCAGAATTTGTCATTAAATTTTTTTAGTAAAAGCAACAAAAGTGCTTTATTCCTAGCCGCAATTTACACTTGTTTTCAAAAAATCAGACTGATTTATTAAAAACTTTGTCTTTAGTCAGCAAAATTCGGTTTTTTGTATAATACTCATTTTCAAAGATATTTCAAGCCTGTCTCTAAATCAAAATTTGTCATTAAATTTTTTTAGTAAAAGCTACAAAAGTGCTTTATTCCTAGCCGCAATTTACACTTGTTTTCAAAAAATCAGACTGGTTTATTAAAAACTTTGTCTTTAGGCAGCAAAATTCGGTTTTTTGTATAATACTCATTTTCAAAGATATTTCAAGCCTGTCTTTAAATCAAAATTTGTCATTAAATTTTTTTAGTAAAAGCAGCAAAAGTTTTTTATTCCTAGCCGCAATTTACACTTGTTTTCAAAAAATCAGACTGGTTTATTAAAAACTTTGTCTTTAGGCAGCAAAATTCGGTTTTTTGTATAATACTCATTTTCAAAGATATTTCAAGCCTGTCTTTAAATCAGAATTTGTCATTACATTTTTTTAGTAAAAGCAACAAAAGTGCTTTATTCCTAGTCGCAATTACACTTGTTTTCAAAAAATCAGACTGATTTATTAAAAACTTTGTCTTTAGGCAGCAAAATTCGGTTTTTTGTATAATACTCATTTTCAAAGATATTTCAAGCCTGTCTCTAAATCAAAATTTGTCATTAAATTTTTTTAGTAAAAGCAACAAAAGTGTTTTATTCCTAGTTGCAATTGACACTTGTTTTCAAAAAATCAGACTGATTTATTAAAAACTTTGTCTTTAGGCAGCAAAATTCGGTTTTTTGTATAATACTCATTTTCAAAGATATTTCAAGCCTGTCTCTAAATCAGAATTTGTCATTAAATTTTTTTAGTAAAAGCAACAAAAGTGCTTTATTCCTAGCCGCAATTTACACTTGTTTTCAAAAAATCAGACTGATTTATTAAAAACTTTGTCTTTAGTCAGCAAAATTCGGTTTTTTGTATAATACTCATTTTCAAAGATATTTCAAGCCTGTCTCTAAATCAAAATTTGTCATTAAATTTTTTTAGTAAAAGCAGCAAAAGTTTTTTATTCCTAGCCGCAATTTACACTTGTTTTCAAAAAATCAGACTGGTTTATTAAAAACTTTGTCTTTAGGCAGCAAAATTCGGTTTTTTGTATAATACTCATTTTCAAAGATATTTCAAGCCTGTCTCTAAATCAGAATTTGTCATTACATTTTTTTAGTAAAAGCAACAAAAGTGCTTTATTCCTAGTCGCAATTACACTTGTTTTCAAAAAATCAGACTGATTTATTAAAAACTTTGTCTTTAGGCAGCAAAATTCGGTTTTTTGTATAATACTCATTTTCAAAGATATTTCAAGCCTGTCTCTAAATCAAAATTTGTCATTAAATTTTTTTAGTAAAAGCAACAAAAGTGCTTTATTCCTAGTTGCAATTTACACTTTTTTGCAAAAAATCAGACTGGTTTATTAAAAACTTTGTCTTGAGGCTGCAAAATTCGGTTTTTTGTATAATACTCATTTTCAAAGATATTTCAAGCCTGTCTCTAAATCAAAATTTGTCATTAAATTTTTTTAGTAAAAGCTACAAAAGTGCTTTATTCCTAGTTGCAATTGACACTTTTTTGCAAAAAATCAGACTCGTTTATTAAAAACTATGTCTTTAGGCAGCAAAATTCGGTTTTTTGTATAATACTCATTTTCAAAGATATTTCAAGCCTGTCTCTAAATCAAAATTTGTCATTAAATTTTTTTAGTAAAAGCAACAAAAGTGCTTTATTCCTAGCCTCAATTTACACTTGTTTTAATAAAATCAGACTGGTTTATTAAAAACTTTGTCTTTAGGCAGCAAAATTCGGTTTTTTGTATAATACTCATTTTAAAGATATTTCAAGCCTGTCTCTAAATCAAAATTTGTCATTAAATTTTTTTAGTAAAAGCTACAAAAGTGCTTTATTCCTAGTTGCAATTTACACTTGTTTTCAAAAAATCAGACTGAGTTATTAAAAACTTTGTCTTTAGTCAACAAAATTCGGTTTTTTGTATAATACTCATTTTCAAAGATATTTCAAGCCTGTCTCTAAATCAAAATTTGTCATTAAATTTTTTTAGTAAAAGCAGCAAAAGTTTTTTATTCCTAGCCGCAATTTACACTTGTTTTCAAAAAATCAGACTGGTTTATTAAAAACTTTGTCTTTAGGCAGCAAAATTCGGTTTTTTGTATAATACTCATTTTCAAAGATATTTCAAGCCTGTCTCTAAATCAGAATTTGTCATTACATTTTTTTAGTAAAAGCAACAAAAGTGCTTTATTCCTAGTCGCAATTACACTTGTTTTCAAAAAATCAGACTGATTTATTAAAAACTTTGTCTTTAGGCAGCAAAATTCGGTTTTTTGTATAATACTCATTTTCAAAGATATTTCAAGCCTGTCTCTAAATCAAAATTTGTCATTAAATTTTTTTAGTAAAAGCAACAAAAGTGCTTTATTCCTAGTTGCAATTTACACTTTTTTTCAAAAAATCAGACTGGTTTATTAAAAACTTTGTCTTGAGGCTGCAAAATTCGGTTTTTTGTATAATACTCATTTTCAAAGATATTTCAAGCCTGTCTCTAAATCAAAATTTGTCATTAAATTTTTTTAGTAAAAGCTACAAAAGTGCTTTATTCCTAGTTGCAATTGACACTTTTTTGCAAAAAATCAGACTCGTTTATTAAAAACTTTGTCTTTAGGCAGCAAAATTCGGTTTTTTGTATAATACTCATTTTCAAAGATATTTCAAGCCTGTCTCTAAATCAAAATTTGTCATTAAATTTTTTTAGTAAAAGCAACAAAAGTGCTTTATTCCTAGCCTCAATTTACACTTGTTTTAATAAAATCAGACTGGTTTATTAAAAACTTTGTCTTTAGGCAGCAAAATTCGGTTTTTTGTATAATACTCATTTTAAAGATATTTCAAGCCTGTCTCTAAATCAAAATTTGTCATTAAATTTTTTTAGTAAAAGCTACAAAAGTGCTTTATTCCTAGTTGCAATTTACACTTGTTTTCAAAAAATCAGACTGATTTATTAAAAACTTTGTCTTTAGTCAGCAAAATTCGGTTTTTTGTATAATACTCATTTTCAAAGATATTTCAAGCCTGTCTCTAAATCAAAATTTGTCATTAAATTTTTTTAGTAAAAGCTACAAAAGTGCTTTATTCCTAGTTGCAATTGACACTTGTTTTCAAAAAATCAGACTGATTTATTAAAAACTTTGTCTTTAGGCAGCAAAATTCGGTTTTTTGTATAATACTCATTTTCAAAGATATTTCAAGCCTGTCTCTAAATCAAAATTTGTCATTAAATTTTTTTAGTAAAAGCAACAAAAGTGCTTTATTCCTAGTTGAATTTACACTTTTTTGCAAAAAATCAGACTGGTTTATTAAAAACTTTGTCTTGAGGCAGCAAAATTCGGTTTTTTGTATAATACTCATTTTCAAAGATATTTCAAGCCTGTCTCTAAATCAAAATTTGTCATTAAATTTTTTTAGTAAAAGCTACAAAAGTGCTTTATTCCTAGTTGCAATTGACACTTTTTTGCAAAAAATCAGACTCGATTATTAAAAACTTTGTCTTTAGGCAGCAAAATTCAGTTTTTTGTATAATACTCATTTTCAAAGATATTTCAAGCCTGTCTCTAAATCAAAATTTGTCATTAAATTTTTTTAGTAAAAGCTACAAAAATGCTTTTTCCTATCCGCAATTTACACTTTTTTGCAAAAAATTAGACTGGTTTATTAAAAACTTTGTCTTTAGGCAGCAAAATTCGGTTTTTTGTATAATACACATTTTCAAAGATATTTCAAGCCTGTCTCTAAATCAGAATTTGTCATTAAATTTTTTTAGTAAAAGCAACAAAAGTGCTTTATTCCTAGCCGCAATTTACACTTGTTTTCAAAAAATCAGACTGGTATATTAAAAACTTTGTCTTTAGGCAGCAAAATTCGGTTTTTTGTATAATACTCATTTTCAAAGATATTTCAAGCCTGTCTCTAAATCAAATATTGTCATTAAATTTTTTTTAGTAAAAGCAGCAAAAGTTTTTTATTCCTAGCCGCAATTTACACTTGTTTTCAAAAAATCAGACTGGTTTATTAAAAACTTTGTCTTTAGGCAGCAAAATTCGGTTTTTTGTATAATACTCATTTTCAAAGATATTTCAAGCCTGTCTCTAAATAAGAATTTGTCATTACATTTTTTTAGTAAAAGCAACAAAAGTGCTTTATTCCTAGCCTCAATTTACACTTGTTTTAATAAAATCAGACTGGTTTATTAAAAACTTTGTCTTTAGGCAGCAAAATTCGGTTTTTTGTATAATACTCATTTTAAAGATATTTCAAGCCTGTCTCTAAATCAAAATTTGTCATTAAATTTTTTTAGTAAAAGCTACAAAAGTGCTTTATTCCTAGTTGCAATTTACACTTGTTTTCAAAAAATCAGACTGATTTATTAAAAACATTGTCTTTAGTCAGCAAAATTCGGTTTTTTGTATAATACTCATTTTCAAAGATATTTCAAGCCTGTCTCTAAATCAGAATTTGTCATTAAATTTTTTTAGTAAAAGCAACAAAAGTGCTTTATTCCTAGCCGCAATTTACACTTGTTTTCAAAAAATCAGACTGATTTATTAAAAACTTTGTCTTTAGTCAGCAAAATTCGGTTTTTTGTATAATACTCATTTTCAAAGATATTTCAAGCCTGTCTCTAAATCAAAATTTGTCATTAAATTTTTTTAGTAAAAGCTACAAAAGTGCTTTATTCCTAGTTGCAATTTACACTTGTTTTCAAAAAATCAGACTGATTTATTAAAAACTTTGTCTTTAGGCAGCAAAATTCGGTTTTTTGTATAATACTCATTTTCAAAGATATTTCAAGCCTGTCTCTAAATCAAAATTTGTCATTAAATTTTTTTAGTAAAAGCAACAAAAGTGCTTTATTCCTAGTTGAATTTACACTTTTTTGCAAAAAATCAGACTGGTTTATTAAAAACTTTGTCTTGAGGCAGCAAAATTCGGTTTTTTGTATAATACTCATTTTCAAAGATATTTCAAGCCTGTCTCTAAATCAAAATTTGTCATTAAATTTTTTTACTAAAAGCAACAAAAGTGCTTTATTCCTAGTTGCAATTTACACTTTTTTGCAAAAAATCAGACTGGTTTATTAAAAACTTTGTCTTGAGGCAGCAAAATTCGGTTTTTTGTATAATACTCATTTTCAAAGATATTTCAAGCCTGTCTCTAAATCAAAATTTGTCATTAAATTTTTTTAGTAAAAGCTACAAAAGTGCTTTATTCCTATCCGCAATTTACACTTTTTTGCAAAAAATTAGACTGGTTTATTAAAAACTTTGTCTTTAGGCAGCAAAATTCGGTTTTTTGTATAATACTCATTTTCAAAGATATTTCAAGACTGTCTCTAAATCAGAATTTGTCATTAAATTTTTTTAGTAAAAGCAACAAAAGTGCTTTATTCCTAGCCGCAATTTACACTTGTTTTCAAAAAATCAGACTGGTTTATTAAAAACTTTGTCTTTAGGCAGCAAAATTCGGTTTTTTGTATAATACTCATTTTCAAAGATATTTCAAGCCTGTCTCTAAATCAAAATTTGTCATTAAATTTTTTTAGTAAAAGCTACAAAAGTGCTTTATTCCTAGTTGCAATTGACACTTGTTTTCAAAAAATCAGACTGATTTATTAAAAACTTTGTCTTTAGGCAGCAAAATTCGGTTTTTTGTATAATACTCATTTTCAAAGATATTTCAAGCCTGTCTCTAAATCAAAATTTGTCATTAAATTTTTTTAGTAAAAGCAACAAAAGTGCTTTATTCCTAGTTGAATTTACACTTTTTTGCAAAAAATCAGACTGGTTTATTAAAAACTTTGTCTTGAGGCAGCAAAATTCGGTTTTTTGTATAATACTCATTTTCAAAGATATTTCAAGCCTGTCTCTAAATCAAAATTTGTCATTAAATTTTTTTACTAAAAGCAACAAAAGTGCTTTATTCCTAGTTGCAATTTACACTTTTTTGCAAAAAATCAGACTGGTTTATTAAAAACTTTGTCTTGAGGCAGCAAAATTCGGTTTTTTGTATAATACTCATTTTCAAAGATATTTCAAGCCTGTCTCTAAATCAAAATTTGTCATTAAATTTTTTTAGTAAAAGCTACAAAAGTGCTTTATTCCTATCCGCAATTTACACTTTTTTGCAAAAAATTAGACTGGTTTATTAAAAACTTTGTCTTTAGGCAGCAAAATTCGGTTTTTTGTATAATACTCATTTTCAAAGATATTTCAAGACTGTCTCTAAATCAGAATTTGTCATTAAATTTTTTTAGTAAAAGCAACAAAAGTGCTTTATTCCTAGCCGCAATTTACACTTGTTTTCAAAAAATCAGACTGGTTTATTAAAAACTTTGTCTTTAGGCAGCAAAATTCGGTTTTTTGTATAATACTCATTTTCAAAGATATTTCAAGCCTGTCTCTAAATCAAAATTTGTCATTAAATTTTTTTTAGTAAAAGCAGCAAAAGTTTTTTATTCCTAGCCGCAATTTACACTTGTTTTCAAAAAATCAGACTGGTTTATTAAAAACTTTGTCTTTAGGCAGCAAAATTCGGTTTTTTGTATAATACTCATTTTCAAAGATATTTCAAGCCTGTCTCTAAATCAGAATTTGTCATTACATTTTTTTAGTAAAAGCAACAAAAGTGCTTTATTCCTAGTCGCAATTACACTTGTTTTCAAAAAATCAGACTGATTTATTAAAAACTTTGTCTTTAGGCAGCAAAATTCGGTTTTTTGTATAATACTCATTTTCAAAGATATTTCAAGCCTGTCTCTAAATCAAAATTTGTCATTAAATTTTTTTAGTAAAAGCTACAAAAGTGCTTTATTCCTAGTTGCAATTGACACTTTTTTGCAAAAAATCAGACTCGTTTATTAAAAACTTTGTCTTTAGGCAGCAAAATTCGGTTTTTTGTATAATACTCATTTTCAAAGATATTTCAAGCCTGTCTCTAAATCAAAATTTGTCATTAAATTTTTTTAGTAAAAGCAACAAAAGTGCTTTATTCCTAGCCTCAATTTACACTTGTTTTAATAAAATCAGACTGGTTTATTAAAAACTTTGTCTTTAGGCAGCAAAATTCGGTTTTTTGTATAATATTCATTTTCAAAGATATTTCAAGCCTGTCTCTAAATCAAAATTTGTCATTAAATTTTTTTAGTAAAAGCATCAAAAATGCTTTATTCCTAGCCGCAATTTACACTTGTTTTCAAAAAATCAGACTGGTTTATTAAAAACTTTGTCTTTAGGCAGCAAAATTCGGTTTTTTGTATAATACACATTTTCAAAGATATTTCAAGCCTGTCTCTAAATCAAAATTTGTCATTAAATTTTTTTAGTAAAAGCAACTAAAGTGCTTTATTCCTAGCCGCAATTTACACTTTTTTGCAAAAAATTAGACTGGTTTATTAAAAACTTTGTCTTTAGGCAGCAAAATTCGGTTTTTTGTATAATACTCATTTTCAAAGATATTTCAAGCCTGTCTCTAAATCAGAATTTGTCATTAAATTTTTTTAGTAAAAGCAACAAAAGTGCTTTATTCCTAGCCGCAATTTACACTTGTTTTCAAAAAATCAGACTGATTTATTAAAAACTTTGTCTTTAGTCAGCAAAATTCGGTTTTTTGTATAATACTCATTTTCAAAGATATTTCAAGCCTGTCTCTAAATCAAAATTTGTCATTAAATTTTTTTAGTAAAAGCTACAAAAGTGCTTTATTCCTAGTTGCAATTGACACTTTTTTGCAAAAAATCAGACTGGTTTATTAAAAACTTTGTCTTTAGGCAGCAAAATTCGGTTTTTTGTATAATACTCATTTTCAAAGATATTTCAAGCCTGTCTCTAAATCAGAATTTGTCATTACATTTTTTTAGTAAAAGCAACAAAAGTGCTTTATTCCTAGTCGCAATTACACTTGTTTACAAAAAATCAGACTGATTTATTAAAAACTTTGTCTTTAGGCAGCAAAATTCGGTTTTTTGTATAATACTCATTTTCAAAGATATTTCAAGCCTGTCTCTAAATCAAAATTTGTCATTAAATTTTTTTAGTAAAAGCTACAAAAGTGCCTTATTCCTAGTTGCAATTGACACTTGTTTTCAAAAAATCAGACTGATTTATTAAAAACTTTGTCTTTAGGCAGCAAAATTCGGTTTTTTGTATAATACTCATTTTCAAAGATATTTCAAGCCTGTCTCTAAATCAAAATTTGTCATTAAATTTTTTTAGTAAAAGCAGCAAAAGTTTTTTATTCCTAGCCGCAATTTACACTTGTTTTCAAAAAATCAGACTGGTTTATTAAAAACTTTGTCTTTAGGCAGCAAAATTCGGTTTTTTGTATAATACTCATTTTCAAAGATATTTCAAGCCTGTCTTTAAATCAGAATTTGTCATTACATTTTTTTAGTAAAAGCAACAAAAGTGCTTTATTCCTAGTCGCAATTACACTTGTTTTCAAAAAATCAGACTGATTTATTAAAAACTTTGTCTTTAGGCAGCAAAATTCGGTTTTTTGTATAATACTCATTTTCAAAGATATTTCAAGCCTGTCTCTAAATCAAAATTTGTCATTAAATTTTTTTAGTAAAAGCAACAAAAGTGTTTTATTCCTAGTTGCAATTGACACTTGTTTTCAAAAAATCAGACTCGTTTATTAAAAACTATGTCTTTAGGCAGCAAAATTCGGTTTTTTGTATAATACTCATTTTCAAAGATATTTCAAGCCTGTCTCTAAATCAAAATTTGTCATTAAATTTTTTTAGTAAAAGCAACAAAAGTGTTTTATTCCTAGTCGCAATTACACTTGTTTTCAAAAAATCAGACTGATTTATTAAAAACTTTGTCTTTAGGCAGCAAAATTCGGTTTTTTGTATAATACTCATTTTCAAAGATATTTCAAGCCTGTCTCTAAATCAAAATTTGTCATTAAATTTTTTTAGTAAAAGCAACAAAAGTGCTTTATTCCTAGTTGCAATTTACACTTTTTTGCAAAAAATCAGACTGGTTTATTAAAAACTTTGTCTTGAGGCTGCAAAATTCGGTTTTTTGTATAATACTCATTTTCAAAGATATTTCAAGCCTGTCTCTAAATCAAAATTTGTCATTAAATTTTTTTAGTAAAAGCTACAAAAGTGCTTTATTCCTAGTTGCAATTGACACTTTTTTGCAAAAAATCAGACTCGTTTATTAAAAACTATGTCTTTAGGCAGCAAAATTCGGTTTTTTGTATAATACTCATTTTCAAAGATATTTCAAGCCTGTCTCTAAATCAAAATTTGTCATTAAATTTTTTTAGTAAAAGCAACAAAAGTGCTTTATTCCTAGCCTCAATTTACACTTGTTTTAATAAAATCAGACTGGTTTATTAAAAACTTTGTCTTTAGGCAGCAAAATTCGGTTTTTTGTATAATACTCATTTTAAAGATATTTCAAGCCTGTCTCTAAATCAAAATTTGTCATTAAATTTTTTTAGTAAAAGCTACAAAAGTGCTTTATTCCTAGTTGCAATTTACACTTGTTTTCAAAAAATCAGACTGATTTATTAAAAACTTTGTCTTTAGTCAGCAAAATTCGGTTTTTTGTATAATACTCATTTTCAAAGATATTTCAAGCCTGTCTCTAAATCAAAATTTGTCATTAAATTTTTTTAGTAAAAGCTACAAAAGTGCTTTATTCCTAGTTGCAATTGACACTTGTTTTCAAAAAATCAGACTAATTTATTAAAAACTTTGTCTTTAGGCAGCAAAATTCGGTTTTTTGTATAATACTCATTTTCAAAGATATTTCAAGCCTGTCTCTAAATCAAAATTTGTCATTAAATTTTTTTAGTAAAAGCAACAAAAGTGCTTTATTCCTAGTTGAATTTACACTTTTTTGCAAAAAATCAGACTGGTTTATTAAAAACTTTGTCTTGAGGCAGCAAAATTCGGTTTTTTGTATAATACTCATTTTCAAAGATATTTCAAGCCTGTCTCTAAATCAAAATTTGTCATTAAATTTTTTTACTAAAAGCAACAAAAGTGCTTTATTCCTAGTTGCAATTTACACTTTTTTGCAAAAAATCAGACTGGTTTATTAAAAACTTTGTCTTGAGGCAGCAAAATTCGGTTTTTTGTATAATACTCATTTTCAAAGATATTTCAAGCCTGTCTCTAAATCAAAATTTGTCATTAAATTTTTTTAGTAAAAGCTACAAAAGTGCTTTATTCCTATCCGCAATTTACACTTTTTTGCAAAAAATTAGACTGGTTTATTAAAAACTTTGTCTTTAGGCAGCAAAATTCGGTTTTTTGTATAATACTCATTTTCAAAGATATTTCAAGACTGTCTCTAAATCAGAATTTGTCATTAAATTTTTTTAGTAAAAGCTACAAAAGTGCTTTATTCCTAGTTGCAATTGACACTTTTTTGCAAAAAATCAGACTCGTTTATTAAAAACTATGTCTTTAGGCAGCAAAATTCGGTTTTTTGTATAATACTCATTTTCAAAGATATTTCAAGCCTGTCTCTAAATCAAAATTTGTCATTAAATTTTTTTAGTAAAAGCAACAAAAGTGCTTTATTCCTAGCCTCAATTTACACTTGTTTTAATAAAATCAGACTGGTTTATTAAAAACTTTGTCTTTAGGCAGCAAAATTCGGTTTTTTGTATAATACTCATTTTAAAGATATTTCAAGCCTGTCTCTAAATCAAAATTTGTCATTAAATTTTTTTAGTAAAAGCTACAAAAGTGCTTTATTCCTAGTTGCAATTTACACTTGTTTTCAAAAAATCAGACTGATTTATTAAAAACTTTGTCTTTAGTCAGCAAAATTCGGTTTTTTGTATAATACTCATTTTCAAAGATATTTCAAGCCTGTCTCTAAATCAAAATTTGTCATTAAATTTTTTTAGTAAAAGCTACAAAAGTGCTTTATTCCTAGTTGCAATTGACACTTGTTTTCAAAAAATCAGACTAATTTATTAAAAACTTTGTCTTGAGGCTGCAAAATTCGGTTTTTTGTATAATACTCATTTTCAAAGATATTTCAAGCCTGTCTCTAAATCAAAATTTGTCATTAAATTTTTTTAGTAAAAGCTACAAAAGTGCTTTATTCCTAGTTGCAATTGACACTTTTTTGCAAAAAATCAGACTCGTTTATTAAAAACTATGTCTTTAGGCAGCAAAATTCGGTTTTTTGTATAATACTCATTTTCAAAGATATTTCAAGCCTGTCTCTAAATCAAAATTTGTCATTAAATTTTTTTAGTAAAAGCAACAAAAGTGCTTTATTCCTAGCCTCAATTTACACTTGTTTTAATAAAATCAGACTGGTTTATTAAAAACTTTGTCTTTAGGCAGCAAAATTCGGTTTTTTGTATAATACTCATTTTAAAGATATTTCAAGCCTGTCTCTAAATCAAAATTTGTCATTAAATTTTTTTAGTAAAAGCTACAAAAGTGCTTTATTCCTAGTTGCAATTTACACTTGTTTTCAAAAAATCAGACTGATTTATTAAAAACTTTGTCTTTAGTCAGCAAAATTCGGTTTTTTGTATAATACTCATTTTCAAAGATATTTCAAGCCTGTCTCTAAATCAAAATTTGTCATTAAATTTTTTTAGTAAAAGCAGCAAAAGTTTTTTATTCCTAGCCGCAATTTACACTTGTTTTCAAAAAATCAGACTGGTTTATTAAAAACTTTGTCTTTAGGCAGCAAAATTCGGTTTTTTGTATAATACTCATTTTCAAAGATATTTCAAGCCTGTCTCTAAATCAGAATTTGTCATTACATTTTTTTAGTAAAAGCAACAAAAGTGCTTTATTCCTAGTCGCAATTACACTTGTTTTCAAAAAATCAGACTGATTTATTAAAAACTTTGTCTTTAGGCAGCAAAATTCGGTTTTTTGTATAATACTCATTTTCAAAGATATTTCAAGCCTGTCTCTAAATCAAAATTTGTCATTAAATTTTTTTAGTAAAAGCAACAAAAGTGCTTTATTCCTAGTTGCAATTTACACTTTTTTTCAAAAAATCAGACTGGTTTATTAAAAACTTTGTCTTGAGGCTGCAAAATTCGGTTTTTTGTATAATACTCATTTTCAAAGATATTTCAAGCCTGTCTCTAAATCAAAATTTGTCATTAAATTTTTTTAGTAAAAGCTACAAAAGTGCTTTATTCCTAGTTGCAATTGACACTTTTTTGCAAAAAATCAGACTCGTTTATTAAAAACTTTGTCTTTAGGCAGCAAAATTCGGTTTTTTGTATAATACTCATTTTCAAAGATATTTCAAGCCTGTCTCTAAATCAAAATTTGTCATTAAATTTTTTTAGTAAAAGCAACAAAAGTGCTTTATTCCTAGCCTCAATTTACACTTGTTTTAATAAAATCAGACTGGTTTATTAAAAACTTTGTCTTTAGGCAGCAAAATTCGGTTTTTTGTATAATACTCATTTTAAAGATATTTCAAGCCTGTCTCTAAATCAAAATTTGTCATTAAATTTTTTTAGTAAAAGCTACAAAAGTGCTTTATTCCTAGTTGCAATTTACACTTGTTTTCAAAAAATCAGACTGATTTATTAAAAACTTTGTCTTTAGTCAGCAAAATTCGGTTTTTTGTATAATACTCATTTTCAAAGATATTTCAAGCCTGTCTCTAAATCAAAATTTGTCATTAAATTTTTTTAGTAAAAGCTACAAAAGTGCTTTATTCCTAGTTGCAATTGACACTTTTTTGCAAAAAATCAGACTCGTTTATTAAAAACTTTGTCTTTAGGCAGCAAAATTCAGTTTTTTGTATAATACTCATTTTCAAAGATATTTCAAGCCTGTCTCTAAATCAAAATTTGTCATTAAATTTTTTTAGTAAAAGCTACAAAAGTGCTTTTTCCTATCCGCAATTTACACTTTTTTGCAAAAAATTAGACTGGTTTATTAAAAACTTTGTCTTTAGGCAGCAAAATTCGGTTTTTTGTATAATACACATTTTCAAAGATATTTCAAGCCTGTCTCTAAATCAGAATTTGTCATTAAATTTTTTTAGTAAAAACAACAAAAGTGCTTTATTCCTAGCCGCAATTTACACTTGTTTTCAAAAAATCAGACTGGTATATTAAAAACTTTGTCTTTAGGCAGCAAAATTCGGTTTTTTGTATAATACTCATTTTCAAAGATATTTCAAGCCTGTCTCTAAATCAAATATTGTCATTAAATTTTTTTTAGTAAAAGCAGCAAAAGTTTTTTATTCCTAGCCGCAATTTATACTTGTTTTCAAAAAATCAGACTGGTTTATTAAAAACTTTGTCTTTAGGCAGCAAAATTCGGTTTTTTGTATAATACTCATTTTCAAAGATATTTCAAGCCTGTCTCTAAATAAGAATTTGTCATTACATTTTTTTAGTAAAAGCAACAAAAGTGCTTTATTCCTAGCCTCAATTTACACTTGTTTTAATAAAATCAGACTGGTTTATTAAAAACTTTGTCTTTAGGCAGCAAAATTCGGTTTTTTGTATAATACTCATTTTAAAGATATTTCAAGCCTGTCTCTAAATCAAAATTTGTCATTAAATTTTTTTAGTAAAAGCTACAAAAGTGCTTTATTCCTAGTTGCAATTTACACTTGTTTTCAAAAAATCAGACTGATTTATTAAAAACTTTGTCTTTAGTCAGCAAAATTCGGTTTTTTGTATAATACTCATTTTCAAAGATATTTCAAGCCTGTCTCTAAATCAGAATTTGTCATTAAATTTTTTTAGTAAAAGCAACAAAAGTGCTTTATTCCTAGCCGCAATTTACACTTGTTTTCAAAAAATCAGACTGATTTATTAAAAACTTTGTCTTTAGTCAGCAAAATTCGGTTTTTTGTATAATACTCATTTTCAAAGATATTTCAAGCCTGTCTCTAAATCAAAATTTGTCATTAAATTTTTTTAGTAAAAGCTACAAAAGTGCTTTATTCCTAGTTGCAATTGACACTTCTTTGCAAAAAATCAGACTGGTTTATTAAAAACTTTGTCTTTAGGCAGCAAAATTCGGTTTTTTGTATAATACTCATTTTCAAAGATATTTCAAGCCTGTCTCTAAATCAAAATTTGTCATTAAATTTTTTTAGTAAAAGCTACAAAAGTGCTTTATTCCTAGTCGCAATTACACTTGTTTTCAAAAAATCAGACTGATTTATTAAAAACTTTGTCTTTAGGCAGCAAAATTCGGTTTTTTGTATAATACTCATTTTCAAAGATATTTCAAGCCTGTCTCTAAATCAAAATTTGTCATTAAATTTTTTTAGTAAAAGCAACAAAAGTGCTTTATTCCTAGTTGCAATTTACACTTTTTTGCAAAAAATCAGACTGGTTTATTAAAAACTTTGTCTTGAGGCTGCAAAATTCGGTTTTTTGTATAATACTCATTTTCAAAGATATTTCAAGCCTGTCTCTAAATCAAAATTTGTCATTAAATTTTTTTAGTAAAAGCTACAAAAGTGCTTTATTCCTAGTTGCAATTGACAGTTTTTTGCAAAAAATCAGACTCGTTTATTAAAAACTTTGTCTTTAGGCAGCAAAATTCGGTTTTTTGTATAATACTCATTTTCAAAGATATTTCAAGCCTGTCTCTAAATCAAAATTTGTCATTAAATTTTTTTAGTAAAAGCAACAAAAGTGCTTTATTCCTAGCCTCAATTTACACTTGTTTTAATAAAATCAGACTGGTTTATTAAAAACTTTGTCTTTAGGCAGCAAAATTCGGTTTTTTGTATAATACTCATTTTAAAGATATTTCAAGCCTGTCTCTAAATCAAAATTTGTCATTAAATTTTTTTAGTAAAAGCTACAAAAGTGCTTTATTCCTAGTTGCAATTTACACTTGTTTTCAAAAAATCAGACTGATTTATTAAAAACTTTGTCTTGAGGCAGCAAAATTCGGTTTTTTGTATAATACTCATTTTCAAAGATATTTCAAGCCTGTCTCTAAATCAAAATTTGTCATTAAATTTTTTTAGTAAAAGCTACAAAAGTGCTTTATTCCTAGTTGCAATTGACACTTTTTTGCAAAAAATCAGACTCGTTTATTAAAAACTTTGTCTTTAGGCAGCAAAATTCAGTTTTTTGTATAATACTCATTTTCAAAGATATTTCAAGCCTGTCTCTAAATCAAAATTTGTCATTAAATTTTTTTAGTAAAAGCTACAAAAGTGCTTTTTCCTATCCGCAATTTACACTTTTTTGCAAAAAATTAGACTGGTTTATTAAAAACTTTGTCTTTAGGCAGCAAAATTCGGTTTTTTGTATAATACACATTTTCAAAGATATTTCAAGCCTGTCTCTAAATCAGAATTTGTCATTAAATTTTTTTAGTAAAAGCAACAAAAGTGCTTTATTCCTAGCCGCAATTTACACTTGTTTTCAAAAAATCAGACTGGTATATTAAAAACTTTGTCTTTAGGCAGCAAAATTCGGTTTTTTGTATAATACTCATTTTCAAAGATATTTCAAGCCTGTCTCTAAATCAAATATTGTCATTAAATTTTTTTTAGTAAAAGCAGCAAAAGTTTTTTATTCCTAGCCGCAATTTACACTTGTTTTCAAAAAATCAGACTGGTTTATTAAAAACTTTGTCTTTAGGCAGCAAAATTCGGTTTTTTGTATAATACTCATTTTCAAAGATATTTCAAGCCTGTCTCTAAATAAGAATTTGTCATTACATTTTTTTAGTAAAAGCAACAAAAGTGCTTTATTCCTAGCCTCAATTTACACTTGTTTTAATAAAATCAGACTGGTTTATTAAAAACTTTGTCTTTAGGCAGCAAAATTCGGTTTTTTGTATAATACTCATTTTAAAGATATTTCAAGCCTGTCTCTAAATCAAAATTTGTCATTAAATTTTTTTAGTAAAAGCTACAAAAGTGCTTTATTCCTAGTTGCAATTTACACTTGTTTTCAAAAAATCAGACTGATTTATTAAAAACTTTGTCTTTAGTCAGCAAAATTCGGTTTTTTGTATAATACTCATTTTCAAAGATATTTCAAGCCTGTCTCTAAATCAAAATTTGTCATTAAATTTTTTTAGTAAAAGCAGCAAAAGTTTTTTATTCCTAGCCGCAATTTACACTTGTTTTCAAAAAATCAGACTGGTTTATTAAAAACTTTGTCTTTAGGCAGCAAAATTCGGTTTTTTGTATAATACTCATTTTCAAAGATATTTCAAGCCTGTCTCTAAATCAGAATTTGTCATTACATTTTTTTAGTAAAAGCAACAAAAGTGCTTTATTCCTAGTCGCAATTACACTTGTTTTCAAAAAATCAGACTGATTTATTAAAAACTTTGTCTTTAGGCAGCAAAATTCGGTTTTTTGTATAATACTCATTTTCAAAGATATTTCAAGCCTGTCTCTAAATCAAAATTTGTCATTAAATTTTTTTAGTAAAAGCAACAAAAGTGCTTTATTCCTAGCCTCAATTTACACTTGTTTTAATAAAATCAGACTGGTTTATTAAAAACTTTGTCTTTAGGCAGCAAAATTCGGTTTTTTGTATAATACTCATTTTAAAGATATTTCAAGCCTGTCTCTAAATCAAAATTTGTCATTAAATTTTTTTAGTAAAAGCTACAAAAGTGCTTTATTCCTAGTTGCAATTTACACTTGTTTTCAAAAAATCAGACTGATTTATTAAAAACTTTGTCTTGAGGCAGCAAAATTCGGTTTTTTGTATAATACTCATTTTCAAAGATATTTCAAGCCTGTCTCTAAATCAAAATTTGTCATTAAATTTTTTTAGTAAAAGCTACAAAAGTGCTTTATTCCTAGTTGCAATTGACACTTTTTTGCAAAAAATCAGACTGGTTTATTAAAAAATTTGTCTTTAGGCAGCAAAATTCGGTTTTTTGTATAATACTCATTTTCAAAGATATTTCAAGCCTGTCTCTAAATCAAAATTTGTCATTAAATTTTTTTAGTAAAAGCAGCAAAAGTGCTTTATTCCTAGCCGCAATTTACACTTGTTTTCAAAAAATTGGACTGGTTTATTAAAAACTTTGGCTTTAGGCAGCAAAATTCGGTTTTTTGTATAATACTCATTTTCAAAGATATTTCAAGCCTGTCTCTAAATCAGAATTTGTCATTACATTTTTTTAGTAAAAGCAACAAAAGTGCTTTATTCCTAGTCGCAATTACACTTGTTTTCAAAAAATCAGACTGATTTATTAAAAACTTTGTCTTTAGGCAGCAAAATTCGGTTTTTTGTATAATACTCATTTTCAAAGATATTTCAAGCCTGTCTCTAAATCAAAATTTGTCATTAAATTTTTTTAGTAAAAGCTACAAAAGTGCTTTATTCCTAGTTGCAATTGACACTTTTTTGCAAAAAATCAGACTCGTTTATTAAAAACTTTGTCTTTAGGCAGCAAAATTCGGTTTTTTGTATAATACTCATTTTCAAAGATATTTCAAGCCTGTCTCTAAATCAAAATTTGTCATTAAATTTTTTTAGTAAAAGCAACAAAAGTGCTTTATTCCTAGCCTCAATTTACACTTGTTTTAATAAAATCAGACTGGTTTATTAAAAACTTTGTCTTTAGGCAGCAAAATTCGGTTTTTTGTATAATACTCATTTTCAAAGATATTTCAAGCCTGTCTCTAAATCAAAATTTGTCATTAAATTTTTTTTAGTAAAAGCAGCAAAAGTTTTTTATTCCTAGCCGCAATTTACACTTGTTTTCAAAAAATCAGACTGGTTTATTAAAAACTTTGTCTTTAGGCAGCAAAATTCGGTTTTTTGTATAATACTCATTTTCAAAGATATTTCAAGCCTGTCTCTAAATCAGAATTTGTCATTACATTTTTTTAGTAAAAGCAACAAAAGTGCTTTATTCCTAGTCGCAATTACACTTGTTTTCAAAAAATCAGACTGATTTATTAAAAACTTTGTCTTTAGGCAGCAAAATTCGGTTTTTTGTATAATACTCATTTTCAAAGATATTTCAAGCCTGTCTCTAAATCAAAATTTGTCATTAAATTTTTTTAGTAAAAGCTACAAAAGTGCTTTATTCCTAGTTGCAATTGACACTTTTTTGCAAAAAATCAGACTCGTTTATTAAAAACTTTGTCTTTAGGCAGCAAAATTCGGTTTTTTGTATAATACTCATTTTCAAAGATATTTCAAGCCTGTCTCTAAATCAAAATTTGTCATTAAATTTTTTTAGTAAAAGCAACAAAAGTGCTTTATTCCTAACCTCAATTTTACACTTGTTTTAATAAAATCAGACTGGTTTATTAAAAACTTTGTCTTTAGGCAGCAAAATTCGGTTTTTTGTATAATACTCATTTTCAAAGATATTTCAAGCCTGTCTCTAAATCAAAATTTGTCATTAAATTTTTTTAGTAAAAGCATCAAAAATGCTTTATTCCTAGCCGCAATTTACACTTGTTTTCAAAAAATCAGACTGGTTTATTAAAAACTTTGTCTTTAGGCAGCAAAATTCGGTTTTTTGTATAATACACATTTTCAAAGATATTTCAAGCCTGTCTCTAAATCAAAATTTGTCATTAAATTTTTTTAGTAAAAGCAACTAAAGTGCTTTATTCCTAGCCGCAATTTACACTTTTTTGCAAAAAATTAGACTGGTTTATTAAAAACTTTGTCTTTAGGCAGCAAAATTCGGTTTTTTGTATAATACTCATTTTCAAAGATATTTCAAGCCTGTCTCTAAATCAGAATTTGTCATTAAATTTTTTTAGTAAAAGCAACAAAAGTGCTTTATTCCTAGCCGCAATTTACACTTGTTTTCAAAAAATCAGACTGATTTATTAAAAACTTTGTCTTTAGTCAGCAAAATTCGGTTTTTTGTATAATACTCATTTTCAAAGATATTTCAAGCCTGTCTCTAAATCAAAATTTGTCATTAAATTTTTTTAGTAAAAGCTACAAAAGTGCTTTATTCCTAGCCGCAATTTACACTTGTTTTCAAAAAATCAGACTGGTTTATTAAAAACTTTGTCTTTAGGCAGCAAAATTCGGTTTTTTGTATAATACACATTTTCAAAGATATTTCAAGCCTGTCTCTAAATCAAAATTTGTCATTAAATTTTTTTAGTAAAAGCAACTAAAGTGCTTTATTCCTAGCCGCAATTTACACTTTTTTGCAAAAAATTAGACTGGTTTATTAAAAACTTTGTCTTTAGGCAGCAAAATTCGGTTTTTTGTATAATACTCATTTTCAAAGATATTTCAAGCCTGTCTCTAAATCAGAATTTGTCATTAAATTTTTTTAGTAAAAGCAACAAAAGTGCTTTATTCCTAGCCGCAATTTACACTTGTTTTCAAAAAATCAGACTGATTTATTAAAAACTTTGTCTTTAGTCAGCAAAATTCGGTTTTTTGTATAATACTCATTTTCAAAGATATTTCAAGCCTGTCTCTAAATCAAAATTTGTCATTAAATTTTTTTAGTAAAAGCTACAAAAGTGCTTTATTCCTAGTTGCAATTGACACTTTTTTGCAAAAAATCAGACTGGTTTATTAAAAACTTTGTCTTTAGGCAGCAAAATTCGGTTTTTTGTATAATACTCATTTTCAAAGATATTTCAAGCCTGTCTCTAAATCAAAATTTGTCATTAAATTTTTTTTAGTAAATGAAGCAAAAGTGCTTCATTCCCAGCCGCAATTTACACTTTTTTGCAAAAAATCAGACTGGTTTATTAAAAACTTTGTCTTTAGGCAGCAAAATTCGGTTTTTTGTATAATACTCATTTTCAAAGATATTTCAAGCCTGTCTCTAAATCAAAATTTGTCATTAAATTTTTTTAGTAAAAGCAACAAAAGTGCTTTATTCCTAGCCTCAATTTTACACTTGTTTTAATAAAATCAGACTGGTTTATTAAAAACTTTGTCTTTAGGCAGCAAAATTCGGTTTTTTGTATAATACTCATTTTCAAAGATATTTCAAGCCTGTCTCTAAATCAAAATTTGTCATTAAATTTTTTTAGTAAAAGCATCAAAAATGCTTTATTCCTAGCCGCAATTTACACTTGTTTTCAAAAAATCAGACTGGTTTATTAAAAACTTTGTCTTTAGGCAGCAAAATTCGGTTTTTTGTATAATACACATTTTCAAAGATATTTCAAGCCTGTCTCTAAATCAAAATTTGTCATTAAATTTTTTTAGTAAAAGCAACTAAAGTGCTTTATTCCTAGCCGCAATTTACACTTTTTTGCAAAAAATTAGACTGGTTTATTAAAAACTTTGTCTTTAGGCAGCAAAATTCGGTTTTTTGTATAATACTCATTTTCAAAGATATTTCAAGCCTGTCTCTAAATCAGAATTTGTCATTAAATTTTTTTAGTAAAAGCAACAAAAGTGCTTTATTCCTAGCCGCAATTTACACTTGTTTTCAAAAAATCAGACTGATTTATTAAAAACTTTGTCTTTAGTCAGCAAAATTCGGTTTTTTGTATAATACTCATTTTCAAAGATATTTCAAGCCTGTCTCTAAATCAAAATTTGTCATTAAATTTTTTTAGTAAAAGCTACAAAAGTGCTTTATTCCTAGCCGCAATTTACACTTGTTTTCAAAAAATCAGACTGGTTTATTAAAAACTTTGTCTTTAGGCAGCAAAATTCGGTTTTTTGTATAATACACATTTTCAAAGATATTTCAAGCCTGTCTCTAAATCAAAATTTGTCATTAAATTTTTTTAGTAAAAGCAACTAAAGTGCTTTATTCCTAGCCGCAATTTACACTTTTTTGCAAAAAATTAGACTGGTTTATTAAAAACTTTGTCTTTAGGCAGCAAAATTCGGTTTTTTGTATAATACTCATTTTCAAAGATATTTCAAGCCTGTCTCTAAATCAGAATTTGTCATTAAATTTTTTTAGTAAAAGCAACAAAAGTGCTTTATTCCTAGCCGCAATTTACACTTGTTTTCAAAAAATCAGACTGATTTATTAAAAACTTTGTCTTTAGTCAGCAAAATTCGGTTTTTTGTATAATACTCATTTTCAAAGATATTTCAAGCCTGTCTCTAAATCAAAATTTGTCATTAAATTTTTTTAGTAAAAGCTACAAAAGTGCTTTATTCCTAGTTGCAATTGACACTTTTTTGCAAAAAATCAGACTGGTTTATTAAAAACTTTGTCTTTAGGCAGCAAAATTCGGTTTTTTGTATAATACTCATTTTCAAAGATATTTCAAGCCTGTCTCTAAATCAAAATTTGTCATTAAATTTTTTTAGTAAAAGCTACAAAAGTGCTTTATTCCTAGTTGCAATTGACACTTGTTTTCAAAAAATCAGACTGATTTATTAAAAACTTTGTCTTTAGGCAGCAAAATTCGGTTTTTTGTATAATACTCATTTTCAAAGATATTTCAAGCCTGTCTCTAAATCAAAATTTGTCATTAAATTTTTTTAGTAAAAGCAGCAAAAGTTTTTTATTCCTAGCCGCAATTTACACTTGTTTTCAAAAAATCAGACTGGTTTATTAAAAAATTTGTCTTTAGGCAGCAAAATTCGGTTTTTTGTATAATACTCATTTTCAAAGATATTTCAAGCCTGTCTCTAAATCAAAATTTGTCATTAAATTTTTTTAGTAAAAGCAGCAAAAGTTTTTTATTCCTAGCCGCAATTTACACTTGTTTTAAAAAAATCAGACTGGTTTATTAAAAACTTTGTCTTTAGGCAGCAAAATTCGGTTTTTTGTATAATACTCATTTTCAAAGATATTTCAAGCCTGTCTCTAAATCAGAATTTGTCATTACATTTTTTTAGTAAAAGCAACAAAAGTGCTTTATTCCTAGTCGCAATTACACTTGTTTTCAAAAAATCAGACTGATTTATTAAAAACTTTGTCTTTAGGCAGCAAAATTCGGTTTTTTGTATAATACTCATTTTCAAAGATATTTCAAGCCTGTCTCTAAATCAGAATTTGTCATTACATTTTTTTAGTAAAAGCAACAAAAGTGCTTTATTCCTAGTCGCAATTACACTTGTTTTCAAAAAATCAGACTGATTTATTAAAAACTTTGTCTTTAGGCAGCAAAATTCGGTTTTTTGTATAATACTCATTTTCAAAGATATTTCAAGCCTGTCTCTAAATCAAAATTTGTCATTAAATTTTTTTAGTAAAAGCAACAAAAGTGCTTTATTCCTAGCCTCAATTTACACTTGTTTTAATAAAATCAGACTGATTTATTAAAAACTTTGTCTTGAGGCAGCAAAATTCGGTTTTTTGTATAATACTCATTTTCAAAGATATTTCAAGCCTGTCTCTAAATCAAAATTTGTCATTAAATTTTTTTAGTAAAAGCTACAAAAGTGCTTTATTCCTAGTTGCAATTGACACTTTTTTGCAAAAAATTAGACTGGTTTATTAAAAACTTTGTCTTTAGGCAGCAAAATTCGGTTTTTTGTATAATACTCATTTTCAAAGATATTTCAAGCCTGTCTCTAAATCAGAATTTGTCATTAAATTTTTTTAGTAAAACCAACAAAAGTGCTTTATTCCTAGCCGCAATTTACACTTGTTTTCAAAAAATCAGACTGATTTATTAAAAACTTTGTCTTTAGTCAGCAAAATTCGGTTTTTTGTATAATACTCATTTTCAAAGATATTTCAAGCCTGTCTCTAAATCAAAATTTGTCATTAAATTTTTTTAGTAAAAGCTACAAAAGTGCTTTATTCCTAGTTGCAATTGACACTTTTTTGCAAAAAATCAGACTGGTTTATTAAAAAATTTGTCTTTAGGCAGCAAAATTCGGTTTTTTGTATAATACTCATTTTCAAAGATATTTCAAGCCTGTCTCTAAATCAGAATTTGTCATTAAATTTTTTAGTAAAACCAACAAAAGTGCTTTATTCCTAGCCGCAATTTACACTTGTTTTCAAAAAATCAGACTGATTTATTAAAACTTTGTCTTTAGTCAGCAAAATTCGGTTTTTTGCATAATACTCATTTTCAAAGATATTTCAAGCCTGTCTCTAAATCAAAATTTGTCATTAAATTTTTTTAGTAAAAGCTACAAAAGTGCTTTATTCCTAGTTGCAATTGACACTTTTTTGCAAAAAATCAGACTGGTTTATTAAAAACTTTGTCTTTAGGCAGCAAAATTCGGTTTTTTGTATAATACTCATTTTCAAAGATATTTCAAGCCTGTCTCTAAATCAAAATTTGTCATTAAATTTTTTTAGTAAAAGCATCAAAAATGCTTTATTCCTAGCCGCAATTTACACTTGTTTTCAAAAAATCAGACTGGTTTATTAAAAACTTTGTCTTTAGGCAGCAAAATTCGGTTTTTTGTATAATACACATTTTCAAAGATATTTCAAGCCTGTCTCTAAATCAAAATTTGTCATTAAATTTTTTTAGTAAAAGCAACTAAAGTGCTTTATTCCTAGCCGCAATTTACACTTTTTTGCAAAAAATTAGACTGGTTTATTAAAAACTTTGTCTTTAGGCAGCAAAATTCGGTTTTTTGTATAATACTCATTTTCAAAGATATTTCAAGCCTGTCTCTAAATCAGAATTTGTCATTAAATTTTTTTAGTAAAAGCAACAAAAGTGCTTTATTCCTAGCCGCAATTTACACTTGTTTTCAAAAAATCAGACTGATTTATTAAAAACTTTGTCTTTAGTCAGCAAAATTCGGTTTTTTGTATAATACTCATTTTCAAAGATATTTCAAGCCTGTCTCTAAATCAAAATTTGTCATTAAATTTTTTTAGTAAAAGCTACAAAAGTGCTTTATTCCTAGCCGCAATTTACACTTGTTTTCAAAAAATCAGACTGGTTTATTAAAAACTTTGTCTTTAGGCAGCAAAATTCGGTTTTTTGTATAATACACATTTTCAAAGATATTTCAAGCCTGTCTCTAAATCAAAATTTGTCATTAAATTTTT
Organism: Ganaspis brasiliensis; assembly: GCA_037103525.1. Lineage (NCBI taxonomy): Eukaryota > Metazoa > Arthropoda > Insecta > Hymenoptera > Figitidae > Ganaspis > Ganaspis brasiliensis. The sequence goes on from JAZKLR010000747.1 coordinate 942,491, forward strand.
TTAGTAAAAGCAACTAAAGTGCTTTATTCCTAGCCGCAATTTACACTTTTTTGCAAAAAATTAGACTGGTTTATTAAAAACTTTGTCTTTAGGCAGCAAAATTCGGTTTTTTGTATAATACTCATTTTCAAAGATATTTCAAGCCTGTCTCTAAATCAGAATTTGTCATTAAATTTTTTTAGTAAAAGCAACAAAAGTGCTTTATTCCTAGCCGCAATTTACACTTGTTTTCAAAAAATCAGACTGATTTATTAAAAACTTTGTCTTTAGTCAGCAAAATTCGGTTTTTTGTATAATACTCATTTTCAAAGATATTTCAAGCCTGTCTCTAAATCAAAATTTGTCATTAAATTTTTTTAGTAAAAGCTACAAAAGTGCTTTATTCCTAGTTGCAATTGACACTTTTTTGCAAAAAATCAGACTGGTTTATTAAAAACTTTGTCTTTAGGCAGCAAAATTCGGTTTTTTGTATAATACTCATTTTCAAAGATATTTCAAGCCTGTCTCTAAATCAAAATTTGTCATTAAATTTTTTTAGTAAAAGCTACAAAAGTGCTTTATTCCTAGTTGCAATTGACACTTGTTTTCAAAAAATCAGACTGATTTATTAAAAACTTTGTCTTTAGGCAGCAAAATTCGGTTTTTTGTATAATACTCATTTTCAAAGATATTTCAAGCCTGTCTCTAAATCAAAATTTGTCATTAAATTTTTTTAGTAAAAGCAGCAAAAGTTTTTTATTCCTAGCCGCAATTTACACTTGTTTTCAAAAAATCAGACTGGTTTATTAAAAAATTTGTCTTTAGGCAGCAAAATTCGGTTTTTTGTATAATACTCATTTTCAAAGATATTTCAAGCCTGTCTCTAAATCAAAATTTGTCATTAAATTTTTTTAGTAAAAGCAGCAAAAGTTTTTTATTCCTAGCCGCAATTTACACTTGTTTTAAAAAAATCAGACTGGTTTATTAAAAACTTTGTCTTTAGGCAGCAAAATTCGGTTTTTTGTATAATACTCATTTTCAAAGATATTTCAAGCCTGTCTCTAAATCAGAATTTGTCATTACATTTTTTTAGTAAAAGCAACAAAAGTGCTTTATTCCTAGTCGCAATTACACTTGTTTTCAAAAAATCAGACTGATTTATTAAAAACTTTGTCTTTAGGCAGCAAAATTCGGTTTTTTGTATAATACTCATTTTCAAAGATATTTCAAGCCTGTCTCTAAATCAGAATTTGTCATTACATTTTTTTAGTAAAAGCAACAAAAGTGCTTTATTCCTAGTCGCAATTACACTTGTTTTCAAAAAATCAGACTGATTTATTAAAAACTTTGTCTTTAGGCAGCAAAATTCGGTTTTTTGTATAATACTCATTTTCAAAGATATTTCAAGCCTGTCTCTAAATCAAAATTTGTCATTAAATTTTTTTAGTAAAAGCAACAAAAGTGCTTTATTCCTAGCCTCAATTTACACTTGTTTTAATAAAATCAGACTGATTTATTAAAAACTTTGTCTTGAGGCAGCAAAATTCGGTTTTTTGTATAATACTCATTTTCAAAGATATTTCAAGCCTGTCTCTAAATCAAAATTTGTCATTAAATTTTTTTAGTAAAAGCTACAAAAGTGCTTTATTCCTAGTTGCAATTGACACTTTTTTGCAAAAAATTAGACTGGTTTATTAAAAACTTTGTCTTTAGGCAGCAAAATTCGGTTTTTTGTATAATACTCATTTTCAAAGATATTTCAAGCCTGTCTCTAAATCAGAATTTGTCATTAAATTTTTTTAGTAAAACCAACAAAAGTGCTTTATTCCTAGCCGCAATTTACACTTGTTTTCAAAAAATCAGACTGATTTATTAAAAACTTTGTCTTTAGTCAGCAAAATTCGGTTTTTTGTATAATACTCATTTTCAAAGATATTTCAAGCCTGTCTCTAAATCAAAATTTGTCATTAAATTTTTTTAGTAAAAGCTACAAAAGTGCTTTATTCCTAGTTGCAATTGACACTTTTTTGCAAAAAATCAGACTGGTTTATTAAAAAATTTGTCTTTAGGCAGCAAAATTCGGTTTTTTGTATAATACTCATTTTCAAAGATATTTCAAGCCTGTCTCTAAATCAAAATTTGTCATTAAATTTTTTTAGTAAAAGCAGCAAAAGTGCTTTATTCCTAGCCGCAATTTACACTTGTTTTCAAAAAATTAGACTGGTTTATTAAAAACTTTGGCTTTAGGCAGCAAAATTCGGTTTTTTGTATAATACTCATTTTCAAAGATATTTCAAGCCTGTCTCTAAATCAGAATTTGTCATTACATTTTTTTAGTAAAAGCAACAAAAGTGCTTTATTCCTAGTCGCAATTACACTTGTTTTCAAAAAATCAGACTGATTTATTAAAAACTTTGTCTTTAGGCAGCAAAATTCGGTTTTTTGTATAATACTCATTTTCAAAGATATTTCAAGCCTGTCTCTAAATCAAAATTTGTCATTAAATTTTTTTAGTAAAAGCTACAAAAGTGCTTTATTCCTAGTTGCAATTGACACTTTTTTGCAAAAAATCAGACTCGTTTATTAAAAACTTTGTCTTTAGGCAGCAAAATTCGGTTTTTTGTATAATACTCATTTTCAAAGATATTTCAAGCCTGTCTCTAAATCAAAATTTGTCATTAAATTTTTTTAGTAAAAGCAACAAAAGTGCTTTATTCCTAGCCTCAATTTACACTTGTTTTAATAAAATCAGACTGGTTTATTAAAAACTTTGTCTTTAGGCAGCAAAATTCGGTTTTTTGTATAATACTCATTTTCAAAGATATTTCAAGCCTGTCTCTAAATCAAAATTTGTCATTAAATTTTTTTTAGTAAAAGCAGCAAAAGTTTTTTATTCCTAGCCGCAATTTACACTTGTTTTCAAAAAATCAGACTGGTTTATTAAAAACTTTGTCTTTAGGCAGCAAAATTCGGTTTTTTGTATAATACTCATTTTCAAAGATATTTCAAGCCTGTCTCTAAATCAGAATTTGTCATTACATTTTTTTAGTAAAAGCAACAAAAGTGCTTTATTCCTAGTCGCAATTACACTTGTTTTCAAAAAATCAGACTGATTTATTAAAAACTTTGTCTTTAGGCAGCAAAATTCGGTTTTTTGTATAATACTCATTTTCAAAGATATTTCAAGCCTGTCTCTAAATCAAAATTAGTCATTAAATTTTTTTAGTAAAAGCTACAAAAGTGCTTTATTCCTAGTTGCAATTGACACTTTTTTGCAAAAAATTAGACTCGTTTATTAAAAACTTTGTCTTTAGGCAGCAAAATTCGGTTTTTTGTATAATACTCATTTTCAAAGATATTTCAAGCCTGTCTCTAAATCAAAATTTGTCATTAAATTTTTTTAGTAAAAGCAACAAAAGTGCTTTATTCCTAGCCTCAATTTTACACTTGTTTTAATAAAATCAGACTGGTTTATTAAAAACTTTGTCTTTAGGCAGCAAAATTCGGTTTTTTGTATAATACTCATTTTCAAAGATATTTCAAGCCTGTCTCTAAATCAAAATTTGTCATTAAATTTTTTTAGTAAAAGCATCAAAAATGCTTTATTCCTAGCCGCAATTTACACTTGTTTTCAAAAAATCAGACTGGTTTATTAAAAACTTTGTCTTTAGGCAGCAAAATTCGGTTTTTTGTATAATACACATTTTCAAAGATATTTCAAGCCTGTCTCTAAATCAAAATTTGTCATTAAATTTTTTTAGTAAAAGCAACTAAAGTGCTTTATTCCTAGCCGCAATTTACACTTTTTTGCAAAAAATTAGACTGGTTTATTAAAAACTTTGTCTTTAGGCAGCAAAATTCGGTTTTTTGTATAATACTCATTTTCAAAGATATTTCAAGCCTGTCTCTAAATCAGAATTTGTCATTAAATTTTTTTAGTAAAAGCAACAAAAGTGCTTTATTCCTAGCCGCAATTTACACTTGTTTTCAAAAAAACAGACTGATTTATTAAAAACTTTGTCTTTAGTCAGCAAAATTCGGTTTTTTGTATAATACTCATTTTCAAAGATATTTCAAGCCTGTCTCTAAATCAAAATTTGTCATTAAATTTTTTTAGTAAATGCTACAAAAGTGCTTTATTCCTAGCCGCAATTTACACTTGTTTTAAAAAAATCAGACTGGTTTATTAAAAACTTTGTCTTTAGGCAGCAAAATTCGGTTTTTTGTATAATACACATTTTCAAAGATATTTCAAGCCTGTCTCTAAATCAAAATTTGTCATTAAATTTTTTTAGTAAAAGCAACTAAAGTGCTTTATTCCTAGCCGCAATTTACACTTTTTTGCAAAAAATTAGACTGGTTTATTAAAAACTTTGTCTTTAGGCAGCAAAATTCGGTTTTTTGTATAATACTCATTTTCAAAGATATTTCAAGCCTGTCTCTAAATCAGAATTTGTCATTAAATTTTTTTAGTAAAAGCAACAAAAGTGCTTTATTCCTAGCCGCAATTTACACTTGTTTTCAAAAAATCAGACTGATTTATTAAAAACTTTGTCTTTAGTCAGCAAAATTCGGTTTTTTGTATAATACTCATTTTCAAAGATATTTCAAGCCTGTCTCTAAATCAAAATTTGTCATTAAATTTTTTTAGTAAAAGCTACAAAAGTGCTTTATTCCTAGTTGCAATTGACACTTTTTTGCAAAAAATCAGACTGGTTTATTAAAAACTTTGTCTTTAGGCAGCAAAATTCGGTTTTTTGTATAATACTCATTTTCAAAGATATTTCAAGCCTGTCTCTAAATCAAAATTTGTCATTAAATTTTTTTAGTAAAAGCTACAAAAGTGCTTTATTCCTAGTTGCAATTGACACTTGTTTTCAAAAAATCAGACTGATTTATTAAAAACTTTGTCTTTAGGCAGCAAAATTCGGTTTTTTGTATAATACTCATTTTCAAAGATATTTCAAGCCTGTCTCTAAATCAAAATTTGTCATTAAATTTTTTTAGTAAAAGCAGCAAAAGTTTTTTATTCCTAGCCGCAATTTACACTTGTTTTCAAAAAATCAGACTGGTTTATTAAAAACTTTGTCTTTAGGCAGCAAAATTCGGTTTTTTGTATAATACTCATTTTCAAAGATATTTCAAGCCTGTCTCTAAATCAAAATTTGTCATTAAATTTTTTTAGTAAAAGCAGCAAAAGTTTTTTATTCCTAGCCGCAATTTACACTTGTTTTCAAAAAATCAGACTGGTTTATTAAAAACTTTGTCTTTAGGCAGCAAAATTCGGTTTTTTGTATAATACTCATTTTCAAAGATATTTCAAGCCTGTCTCTAAATCAGAGTTTGTCATTACATTTTTTTAGTAAAAGCAACAAAAGTACTTTATTCCTAGTCGCAATTACACTTGTTTTCAAAAAATCAGACTGATTTATTAAAAACTTTGTCTTTAGGCAGCAAAATTCGGTTTTTTGTATAATACTCATTTTCAAAGATATTTCAAGCCTGTCTCTAAATCAAAATTTGTCATTAAATTTTTTTAGTAAAAGCAACAAAAGTGCTTTATTCCTAGTTGCCATTTACACTTTTTTGCAAAAAATCAGACTGGTTTATTAAAAACTTTGTCTTGAGGCTGCAAAATTCGGTTTTTTGTATAATACTCATTTTCAAAGATATTTCAAGCCTGTCTCTAAATCAAAATTTGTCATTAAATTTTTTTAGTAAAAGCTACAAAAGTGCTTTATTCCTAGTTGCAATTGACACTTTTTTGCAAAAAATCAGACTCGTTTATTAAAAACTTTGTCTTTAGGCAGCAAAATTCGGTTTTTTGTATAATACTCATTTTCAAAGATATTTCAAGTCTGTCTCTAAATCAAAATTTGTCATTAAATTTTTTTAGTAAAAGCAACAAAAGTGCTTTATTCCTAGCCTCAATTTACACTTGTTTTAATAAAATCAGACTGGTTAATTAAAAACTTTGTCTTTAGGCAGCAAAATTCGGTTTTTTGTATAATACTCATTTTAAAGATATTTCAAGCCTGTCTCTAAATCAAAATTTGTCATTAAATTTTTTTAGTAAAAGCTACAAAAGTGCTTTATTCCTAGTTGCAATTTACACTTGTTTTCAAAAAATCAGACTGATTTATTAAAAACTTTGTCTTTAGTCAGCAAAATTCGGTTTTTTGTATAATACTCATTTTCAAAGATATTTCAAGCCTGTCTCTAAATCAAAATTTGTCATTAAATTTTTTTAGTAAAAGCAGCAAAAGTTTTTTATTCCTGGCCGCAATTTACACTTGTTTTCAAAAAATCAGACTGGTTTATTAAAAACTTTGTCTTTAGGCAGCAAAATTCGGTTTTTTGTATAATACTCATTTTCAAAGATATTTCAAGCCTGTCTCTAAATCAGAATTTGTCATTACATTTTTTTAGTAAAAGCAACAAAAGTGCTTTATTCCTAGTCGCAATTACACTTGTTTTCAAAAAATCAGACTGATTTATTAAAAACTTTGTCTTTAGGCAGCAAAATTCGGTTTTTTGTATAATACTCATTTTCAAAGATATTTCAAGCCTGTCTCTAAATCAAAATTTGTCATTAAATTTTTTTAGTAAAAGCAACAAAAGTGCTTTATTCCTAGTTGCAATTTACACTTTTTTGCAAAAAATCAGACTGGTTTATTAAAAACTTTGTCTTGAGGCTGCAAAATTCGGTTTTTTGTATAATACTCATTTTCAAAGATATTTCAAGCCTGTCTCTAAATCAAAATTTGTCATTAAATTTTTTTAGTAAAAGCTACAAAAGTGCTTTATTCCTAGTTGCAATTGACACTTTTTTGCAAAAAATCAGACTCGTTTATTAAAAACTTTGTCTTTAGGCAGCAAAATTCGGTTTTTTGTATAATACTCATTTTCAAAGATATTTCAAGCCTGTCTCTAAATCAAAATTTGTCATTAAATTTTTTTAGTAAAAGCAACAAAAGTGCTTTATTCCTAGCCTCAATTTACACTTGTTTTAATAAAATCAGACTGGTTTATTAAAAACTTTGTCTTTAGGCAGCAAAATTCGGTTTTTTGTATAATACTCATTTTAAAGATATTTCAAGCCTGTCTCTAAATCAAAATTTGTCATTAAATTTTTTTAGTAAAAGCTACAAAAGTGCTTTATTCCTAGTTGCAATTTACACTTGTTTTCAAAAAATCAGACTGATTTATTAAAAACTTTGTCTTTAGTCAGCAAAATTCGGTTTTTTGTATAATACTCATTTTCAAAGATATTTCAAGCCTGTCTCTAAATCAGAATTTGTCATTAAATTTTTTTAGTAAAAGCAACAAAAGTGCTTTATTCCTAGCCGCAATTTACACTTGTTTTCAAAAAATCAGACTGATTTATTAAAAACTTTGTCTTTAGTCAGCAAAATTCGGTTTTTTGTATAATACTCATTTTCAAAGATATTTCAAGCCTGTCTCTAAATCAAAATTTGTCATTAAATTTTTTTAGTAAAAGCTACAAAAGTGCTTTATTCCTAGTTGCAATTGACACTTGTTTTCAAAAAATCAGACTGATTTATTAAAAACTTTGTCTTTAGGCAGCAAAATTCGGTTTTTTGTATAATACTCATTTTCAAAGATATTTCAAGCCTGTCTCTAAATCAAAATTTGTCATTAAATTTTTTTAGTAAAAGCTACAAAAGTGCTTTATTCCTAGTTGCAATTGACACTTGTTTTCAAAAAATCAGACTGATTTATTAAAAACTTTGTCTTTAGGCAGCAAAATTCGGTTTTTTGTATAATACTCATTTTCAAAGATATTTCAAGCCTGTCTCTAAATCAAAATTTGTCATTAAATTTTTTTAGTAAAAGCAGCAAAAGTTTTTTATTCCTAGCCGCAATTTACACTTGTTTTCAAAAAATCAGACTGGTTTATTAAAAACTTTGTCTTTAGGCAGCAAAATTCGGTTTTTTGTATAATACTCATTTTCAAAGATATTTCAAGCCTGTCTCTAAATCAAAATTTGTCATTAAATTTTTTTAGTAAAAGCAGCAAAAGTTTTTTATTCCTAGCCGCAATTTACACTTGTTTTCAAAAAATCAGACTGGTTTATTAAAAACTTTGTCTTTAGGCAGCAAAATTCGGTTTTTTGTATAATACTCATTTTCAAAGATATTTCAAGCCTGTCTCTAAATCAGAGTTTGTCATTACATTTTTTTAGTAAAAGCAACAAAAGTGCTTTATTCCTAGTCGCAATTACACTTGTTTTCAAAAAATCAGACTGATTTATTAAAAACTTTGTCTTTAGGCAGCAAAATTCGGTTTTTTGTATAATACTCATTTTCAAAGATATTTCAAGCCTGTCTCTAAATCAAAATTTGTCATTAAATTTTTTTAGTAAAAGCAACAAAAGTGCTTTATTCCTAGCCTCAATTTTACACTTGTTTTAATAAAATCAGACTGGTTTATTAAAAACTTTGTCTTTAGGCAGCAAAATTCGGTTTTTTGTATAATACTCATTTTCAAAGATATTTCAAGCCTGTCTCTAAATCAAAATTTGTCATTAAATTTTTTTAGTAAAAGCATCAAAAATGCTTTATTCCTAGCCGCAATTTACACTTGTTTTCAAAAAATCAGACTGGTTTATTAAAAACTTTGTCTTTAGGCAGCAAAATTCGGTTTTTTGTATAATACACATTTTCAAAGATATTTCAAGCCTGTCTCTAAATCAAAATTTGTCATTAAATTTTTTTAGTAAAAGCAACTAAAGTGCTTTATTCCTAGCCGCAATTTACACTTTTTTGCAAAAAATTAGACTGGTTTATTAAAAACTTTGTCTTTAGGCAGCAAAATTCGGTTTTTTGTATAATACTCATTTTCAAAGATATTTCAAGCCTGTCTCTAAATCAGAATTTGTCATTAAATTTTTTTAGTAAAAGCAACAAAAGTGCTTTATTCCTAGCCGCAATTTACACTTGTTTTCAAAAAATCAGACTGATTTATTAAAAACTTTGTCTTTAGTCAGCAAAATTCGGTTTTTTGTATAATACTCATTTTCAAAGATATTTCAAGCCTGTCTCTAAATCAAAATTTGTCATTAAATTTTTTTAGTAAAAGCTACAAAAGTGCTTTATTCCTAGCCGCAATTTACACTTGTTTTCAAAAAATCAGACTGGTTTATTAAAAACTTTGTCTTTAGGCAGCAAAATTCGGTTTTTTGTATAATACTCATTTTCAAAGATATTTCAAGCCTGTCTCTAAATCAAAATTTGTCATTAAATTTTTTTAGTAAAAGCTACAAAAGTGCTTTATTCCTAGTTGCAATTGACACTTGTTTTCAAAAAATCAGACTGATTTATTAAAAACTTTGTCTTTAGGCAGCAAAATTCGGTTTTTTGTATAATACTCATTTTCAAAGATATTTCAAGCCTGTCTCTAAATCAAAATTTGTCATTAAATTTTTTTAGTAAAAGCAGCAAAAGTTTTTTATTCCTAGCCGCAATTTACACTTGTTTTCAAAAAATCAGACTGGTTTATTAAAAACTTTGTCTTTAGGCAGCAAAATTCGGTTTTTTGTATAATACTCATTTTCAAAGATATTTCAAGCCTGTCTCTAAATCAAAATTTGTCATTAAATTTTTTTAGTAAAAGCAGCAAAAGTTTTTTATTCCTAGCCGCAATTTACACTTGTTTTCAAAAAATCAGACTGGTTTATTAAAAACTTTGTCTTTAGGCAGCAAAATTCGGTTTTTTGTATAATACTCATTTTCAAAGATATTTCAAGCCTGTCTCTAAATCAGAGTTTGTCATTACATTTTTTTAGTAAAAGCAACAAAAGTGCTTTATTCCTAGTCGCAATTACACTTGTTTTCAAAAAATCAGACTGATTTATTAAAAACTTTGTCTTTAGGCAGCAAAATTCGGTTTTTTGTATAATACTCATTTTCAAAGATATTTCAAGCCTGTCTCTAAATCAAAATTTGTCATTAAATTTTTTTAGTAAAAGCAACAAAAGTGCTTTATTCCTAGTTGCCATTTACACTTTTTTGCAAAAAATCAGACTGGTTTATTAAAAACTTTGTCTTGAGGCTGCAAAATTCGGTTTTTTGTATAATACTCATTTTCAAAGATATTTCAAGCCTGTCTCTAAATCAAAATTTGTCATTAAATTTTTTTAGTAAAAGCTACAAAAGTGCTTTATTCCTAGTTGCAATTGACACTTTTTTGCAAAAAATCAGACTCGTTTATTAAAAACTTTGTCTTTAGGCAGCAAAATTCGGTTTTTTGTATAATACTCATTTTCAAAGATATTTCAAGCCTGTCTCTAAATCAAAATTTGTCATTAAATTTTTTTAGTAAAAGCAACAAAAGTGCTTTATTCCTAGCCTCAATTTACACTTGTTTTAATAAAATCAGACTGGTTTATTAAAAACTTTGTCTTTAGGCAGCAAAATTCGGTTTTTTGTATAATACTCATTTTAAAGATATTTCAAGCCTGTCTCTAAATCAAAATTTGTCATTAAATTTTTTTAGTAAAAGCTACAAAAGTGCTTTATTCCTAGTTGCAATTTACACTTGTTTTCAAAAAATCAGACTGATTTATTAAAAACTTTGTCTTTAGTCAGCAAAATTCGGTTTTTTGTATAATACTCATTTTCAAAGATATTTCAAGCCTGTCTCTAAATCAAAATTTGTCATTAAATTTTTTTAGTAAAAGCTACAAAAGTGCTTTATTCCTAGTTGCAATTGACACTTTTTTGCAAAAAATCAGACTGGTTTATTAAAAACTTTGTCTTTAGGCAGCAAAATTCGGTTTTTTGTATAATACTCATTTTCAAAGATATTTCAAGCCTGTCTCTAAATCAAAATTTGTCATTAAATTTTTTTAGTAAAAGCAACAAAAGTGCTTTATTCCTAGTTGCAATTTACACTTTTTTGCAAAAAATCAGACTGGTTTATTAAAAACTTTGTCTTGAGGCAGCAAAATTCGGTTTTTTGTATAATACTCATTTTCAAAGATATTTCAAGCCTGTCTCTAAATCAAAATTTGTCATTAAATTTTTTTAGTAAAAGCTACAAAAGTGCTTTATTCCTAGTTGCAATTGACACTTGTTTTCAAAAAATCAGACTGATTTATTAAAAACTTTGTCTTTAGGCAGCAAAATTCGGTTTTTTGTATAATACTCATTTTCAAAGATATTTCAAGCCTGTCTCTAAATCAAAATTTGTCATTAAATTTTTTTAGTAAAAGCAGCAAAAGTTTTTTATTCCTAGCCGCAATTTACACTTGTTTTCAAAAAATCAGACTGGTTTATTAAAAACTTTGTCTTTAGGCAGCAAAATTCGGTTTTTTGTATAATACTCATTTTCAAAGATATTTCAAGCCTGTCTCTAAATCAAAATTTGTCATTAAATTTTTTTAGTAAAAGCAGCAAAAGTTTTTTATTCCTAGCCGCAATTTACACTTGTTTTCAAAAAATCAGACTGGTTTATTAAAAACTTTGTCTTTAGGCAGCAAAATTCGGTTTTTTGTATAATACTCATTTTCAAAGATATTTCAAGCCTGTCTCTAAATCAGAGTTTGTCATTACATTTTTTTAGTAAAAGCAACAAAAGTGCTTTATTCCTAGTCGCAATTACACTTGTTTTCAAAAAATCAGACTGATTTATTAAAAACTTTGTCTTTAGGCAGCAAAATTCGGTTTTTTGTATAATACTCATTTTCAAAGATATTTCAAGCCTGTCTCTAAATCAAAATTTGTCATTAAATTTTTTTAGTAAAAGCAACAAAAGTGCTTTATTCCTAGTTGCCATTTACACTTTTTTGCAAAAAATCAGACTGGTTTATTAAAAACTTTGTCTTGAGGCTGCAAAATTCGGTTTTTTGTATAATACTCATTTTCAAAGATATTTCAAGCCTGTCTCTAAATCAAAATTTGTCATTAAATTTTTTTAGTAAAAGCTACAAAAGTGCTTTATTCCTAGTTGCAATTGACACTTTTTTGCAAAAAATCAGACTCGTTTATTAAAAACTTTGTCTTTAGGCAGCAAAATTCGGTTTTTTGTATAATACTCATTTTCAAAGATATTTCAAGCCTGTCTCTAAATCAAAATTTGTCATTAAATTTTTTTAGTAAAAGCAACAAAAGTGCTTTATTCCTAGCCTCAATTTACACTTGTTTTAATAAAATCAGACTGGTTTATTAAAAACTTTGTCTTTAGGCAGCAAAATTCGGTTTTTTGTATAATACTCATTTTAAAGATATTTCAAGCCTGTCTCTAAATCAAAATTTGTCATTAAATTTTTTTAGTAAAAGCTACAAAAGTGCTTTATTCCTAGTTGCAATTTACACTTGTTTTCAAAAAATCAGACTGATTTATTAAAAACTTTGTCTTTAGTCAGCAAAATTCGGTTTTTTGTATAATACTCATTTTCAAAGATATTTCAAGCCTGTCTCTAAATCAAAATTTGTCATTAAATTTTTTTAGTAAAAGCAACAAAAGTGCTTTATTCCTAGCCTCAATTTACACTTGTTTTAATAAAATCAGACTGGTTTATTAAAAACTTTGTCTTTAGGCAGCAAAATTCGGTTTTTTGTATAATACTCATTTTAAAGATATTTCAAGCCTGTCTCTAAATCAAAATTTGTCATTAAATTTTTTTAGTAAAAGCTACAAAAGTGCTTTATTCCTAGTTGCAATTTACACTTGTTTTCAAAAAATCAGACTGATTTATTAAAAACTTTGTCTTTAGTCAGCAAAATTCGGTTTTTTGTATAATACTCATTTTCAAAGATATTTCAAGCCTGTCTCTAAATCAAAATTTGTCATTAAATTTTTTTAGTAAAAGCTACAAAAGTGCTTTATTCCTAGTTGCAATTGACACTTGTTTTCAAAAAATCAGACTGATTTATTAAAAACTTTGTCTTTAGGCAGCAAAATTCGGTTTTTTGTATAATACTCATTTTCAAAGATATTTCAAGCCTGTCTCTAAATCAAAATTTGTCATTAAATTTTTTTAGTAAAAGCAACAAAAGTGCTTTATTCCTAGTTGAATTTACACTTTTTTGCAAAAAATCAGACTGGTTTATTAAAAACTTTGTCTTGAGGCAACAAAATTCGGTTTTTTGTATAATACTCATTTTCAAAGATATTTCAAGCCTGTCTCTAAATCAAAATTTGTCATTAAATTTTTTTAGTAAAAGCTACAAAAGTGCTTTATTCCTAGTTGCAATTGACACTTTTTTGCAAAAAATCAGACTCGTTTATTAAAAACTTTGTCTTTAGGCAGCAAAATTCAGTTTTTTGTATAATACTCATTTTCAAAGATATTTCAAGCCTGTCTCTAAATCAAAATTTGTCATTAAATTTTTTTAGTAAAAGCTACAAAAGTGCTTTTTCCTATCCGCAATTTACACTTTTTTGCAAAAAATTAGACTGGTTTATTAAAAACTTTGTCTTTAGGCAGCAAAATTCGGTTTTTTGTATAATACTCATTTTCAAAGATATTTCAAGCCTGTCTCTAAATCAGAATTTGTCATTAAATTTTTTTAGTAAAAGCAACAAAAGTGCTTTATTCCTAGCCGCAATTTACACTTGTTTTCAAAAAATCAGACTGGTATATTAAAAACTTTGTCTTTAGGCAGCAAAATTCGGTTTTTTGTATAATACTCATTTTCAAAGATATTTCAAGCCTGTCTCTAAATCAAAATTTGTCATTAAATTTTTTTAGTAAAAGCAACAAAAGTGCTTTATTCCTAGTTGCAATTTACACTTTTTTGCAAAAAATCAGACTGGTATATTAAAAACTTTGTCTTTAGGCAGCAAAATTCGGTTTTTTGTATAATACTCATTTTCAAAGATATTTCAAGCCTGTCTCTAAATAAGAATTTGTCATTACATTTTTTTAGTAAAAGCAACAAAAGTGCCTTATTCCTAGTCGCAATTACACTTGTTTTCAAAAAATCAGACTGATTTATTAAAAACTTTGTCTTTAGGCAGCAAAATTCGGTTTTTTGTATAATACTCATTTTCAAAGATATTTCAAGCCTGTCTCTAAATCAAAATTTGTCATTAAATTTTTTTAGTAAAAGCAACAAAAGTGCTTTATTCCTAGCCGCAATTTACACTTGTTTTCAAAAAATCAGACTGGTATATTAAAAACTTTGTCTTTAGGCAGCAAAATTCGGTTTTTTGTATAATACTCATTTTCAAAGATATTTCAAGCCTGTCTCTAAATCAAAATTTGTCATTAAATTTTTTTAGTAAAAGCAACAAAAGTGCTTTATTCCTAGCCGCAATTTACACTTGTTTTCAAAAAATCAGACTGATTTATTAAAACCTTTGTCTTTAGGCAGCAAAATTCGGTTTTTTGTATAATACTCATTTTCAAAGATATTTCAAGCCTGTCTCTAAATCAAAATTTGTCATTAAATTTTTTTAGTAAAAGCTACAAAAGTGCTTTTTCCTATCCGCAATTTACACTTGTTTTCAAAAAATCAGACTGATTTATTAAAACCTTTGTCTTTAGGCAGCAAAATTCGGTTTTTTGTATAATACTCATTTTCAAAGATATTTCAAGCCTGTCTCTAAATCAAAATTTGTCATTAAATTTTTTTAGTAAAAGCTACAAAAGTGCTTTTTCCTATCCGCAATTTACACTTTTTTGCAAAAAATTAGACTGGTTTATTAAAAACTTTGTCTTTAGGCAGCAAAATTCGGTTTTTTGTATAATACTCATTTTCAAAGATATTTCAAGCCTGTCTCTAAATCAGAATTTGTCATTAAATTTTTTTAGTAAAAGCAACAAAAGTGCTTTATTCCTAGCCGCAATTTACACTTGTTTTCAAAAAATCAGACTGGTATATTAAAAACTTTGTCTTTAGGCAGCAAAATTCGGTTTTTTGTATAATACTCATTTTCAAAGATATTTCAAGCCTGTCTCTAAATCAAAATTTGTCATTAAATTTTTTTAGTAAAAGCAACAAAAGTGCTTTATTCCTAGTTGCAATTTACACTTTTTTGCAAAAAATCAGACTGGTATATTAAAAACTTTGTCTTTAGGCAGCAAAATTCGGTTTTTTGTATAATACTCATTTTCAAAGATATTTCAAGCCTGTCTCTAAATAAGAATTTGTCATTACATTTTTTTAGTAAAAGCAACAAAAGTGCCTTATTCCTAGTCGCAATTACACTTGTTTTCAAAAAATCAGACTGATTTATTAAAAACTTTGTCTTTAGGCAGCAAAATTCGGTTTTTTGTATAATACTCATTTTCAAAGATATTTCAAGCCTGTCTCTAAATCAAAATTTGTCATTAAATTTTTTTAGTAAAAGCAACAAAAGTGCTTTATTCCTAGCCGCAATTTACACTTGTTTTCAAAAAATCAGACTGGTATATTAAAAACTTTGTCTTTAGGCAGCAAAATTCGGTTTTTTGTATAATACTCATTTTCAAAGATATTTCAAGCCTGTCTCTAAATCAAAATTTGTCATTAAATTTTTTTAGTAAAAGCAACAAAAGTGCTTTATTCCTAGCCGCAATTTACACTTGTTTTCAAAAAATCAGACTGGTATATTAAAAACTTTGTCTTTAGGCAGCAAAATTCGGTTTTTTGTATAATACTCATTTTCAAAGATATTTCAAGCCTGTCTCTAAATAAGAATTTGTCATTACATTTTTTTAGTAAAAGCAACAAAAGTGCTTTATTCCTAGTCGCAATTACACTTGTTTTCAAAAAATCAGATTGATTTATTAAAAACTTTGTCTTTAGGCAGCAAAATTCGGTTTTTTGTATAATACTCATTTTCAAAGATATTTCAAGCCTGTCTCTAAATCAAAATTTGTCATTAAATTTTTTTAGTAAAAGCAACAAAAGTGCTTTATTCCTAGTTGCAATTTACACTTTTTTGCAAAAAATCAGACTGGTTTATTAAAAACTTTGTCTTGAGGCTGCAAAATTCGGTTTTTTGTATAATACTCATTTTCAAAGATATTTCAAGCCTGTCTCTAAATCAAAATTTGTCATTAAATTTTTTTAGTAAAAGCTACAAAAGTGCTTTATTCCTAGTTGCAATTGACACTTTTTTGCAAAAAATCAGACTCGTTTATTAAAAACTTTGTCTTTAGGCAGCAAAATTCGGTTTTTTGTATAATACTCATTTTCAAAGATATTTCAAGCCTGTCTCTAAATCAAAATTTGTCATTAAATTTTTTTAGTAAAAGCAACAAAAGTGCTTTATTCCTAGCCTCAATTTACACTTGTTTTAATAAAATCAGACTGGTTTATTAAAAACTTTGTCTTTAGGCAGCAAAATTCGGTTTTTTGTATAATACTCATTTTCAAAGATATTTCAAGCCTGTCTCTAAATCAAAATTTGTCATTAAATTTTTTTAGTAAAAGCAACAAAAGTGCTTTATTCCTAGCCTCAATTTACACTTGTTTTAATAAAATCAGACTGGTTTATTAAAAACTTTGTCTTTAGGCAGCAAAATTCGGTTTTTTGTATAATACTCATTTTAAAGATATTTCAAGCCTGTCTCTAAATCAAAATTTGTCATTAAATTTTTTTAGTAAAAGCTACAAAAGTGCTTTATTCCTAGTTGCAATTTACACTTGTTTTCAAAAAATCAGACTGATTTATTAAAAACTTTGTCTTTAGTCAGCAAAATTCGGTTTTTTGTATAATACTCATTTTCAAAGATATTTCAAGCCTGTCTCTAAATCAAAATTTGTCATTAAATTTTTTTAGTAAAAGCTACAAAAGTGCTTTATTCCTAGTTGCAATTGACACTTGTTTTCAAAAAATCAGACTGATTTATTAAAAACTTTGTCTTTAGGCAGCAAAATTCGGTTTTTTGTATAATACTCATTTTCAAAGATATTTCAAGCCTGTCTCTAAATCAAAATTTGTCATTAAATTTTTTTAGTAAAAGCAACAAAAGTGCTTTATTCCTAGTTGAATTTACACTTTTTTGCAAAAAATCAGACTGGTTTATTAAAAACTTTGTCTTGAGGCAGCAAAATTCGGTTTTTTGTATAATACTCATTTTCAAAGATATTTCAAGCCTGTCTCTAAATCAAAATTTGTCATTAAATTTTTTTAGTAAAAGCTACAAAAGTGCTTTATTCCTAGTTGCAATTGACACTTTTTTGCAAAAAATCAGACTCGTTTATTAAAAACTTTGTCTTTAGGCAGCAAAATTCAGTTTTTTGTATAATACTCATTTTCAAAGATATTTCAAGCCTGTCTCTAAATCAAAATTTGTCATTAAATTTTTTTAGTAAAAGCTACAAAAGTGCTTTTTCCTATCCGCAATTTACACTTTTTTGCAAAAAATTAGACTGGTTTATTAAAAACTTTGTCTTTAGGCAGCAAAATTCGGTTTTTTGTATAATACTCATTTTCAAAGATATTTCAAGCCTGTCTCTAAATCAGAATTTGTCATTAAATTTTTTTAGTAAAAGCAACAAAAGTGCTTTATTCCTAGCCGCAATTTACACTTGTTTTCAAAAAATCAGACTGGTATATTAAAAACTTTGTCTTTAGGCAGCAAAATTCGGTTTTTTGTATAATACTCATTTTCAAAGATATTTCAAGCCTGTCTCTAAATCAAATATTGTCATTAAATTTTTTTTAGTAAAAGCAGCAAAAGTTTTTTATTCCTAGCCGCAATTTACACTTGTTTTCAAAAAATCAGACTGGTTTATTAAAAACTTTGTCTTTAGGCAGCAAAATTCGGTTTTTTGTATAATTCTCATTTTCAAAGATATTTCAAGCCTGTCTCTAAATAAGAATTTGTCATTACATTTTTTTAGTAAAAGCAACAAAAGTGCTTTATTCCTAGTCGCAATTACACTTGTTTTCAAAAAATCAGACTGATTTATTAAAAACTTTGTCTTTAGGCAGCAAAATTCGGTTTTTTGTATAATACTCATTTTCAAAGATATTTCAAGCCTGTCTCTAAATCAAAATTTGTCATTAAATTTTTTTAGTAAAAGCAACAAAAGTGCTTTATTCCTAGTTGCAATTTACACTTTTTTGCAAAAAATCAGACTGGTTTATTAAAAACTTTGTCTTGAGGCTGCAAAATTCGGTTTTTTGTATAATACTCATTTTCAAAGATATTTCAAGCCTGTCTCTAAATCAAAATTTGTCATTAAATTTTTTTAGTAAAAGCTACAAAAGTGCTTTATTCCTAGTTTCAATTGACACTTTTTTGCAAAAAATCAGACTCGTTTATTAAAAACTTTGTCTTTAGGCAGCAAAATTCGGTTTTTTGTATAATACTCATTTTCAAAGATATTTCAAGCCTGTCTCTAAATCAAAATTTGTCATTAAATTTTTTTAGTAAAAGCAACAAAAGTGCTTTATTCCTAGCCTCAATTTACACTTGTTTTAATAAAATCAGACTGGTTTATTAAAAACTTTGTCTTTAGGCAGCAAAATTCGGTTTTTTGTATAATACTCATTTTCAAAGATATTTCAAGCCTGTCTCTAAATCAAAATTTGTCATTAAATTTTTTTAGTAAAAGCTACAAAAGTGCTTTATTCCTAGCCGCAATTTACACTTTTTTGCAAAAAATTAGACTGGTTTATTAAAAACTTTGTCTTTAGGCAGCAAAATTCGGTTTTTTGTATAATACTCATTTTCAAAGATATTTCAAGCCTGTCTCTAAATCAGAATTTGTCATTAAATTTTTTTAGTAAAACCAACAAAAGTGCTTTATTCCTAGCCGCAATTTACACTTGTTTTCAAAAAATCAGACTGATTTATTAAAAACTTTGTCTTTAGTCAGCAAAATTCGGTTTTTTGTATAATACTCATTTTCAAAGATATTTCAAGCCTGTCTCTAAATCAAAATTTGTCATTAAATTTTTTTAGTAAAAGCTACAAAAGTGCTTTATTCCTAGTTGCAATTGACACTTTTTTGCAAAAAATCAGACTGGTTTATTAAAAACTTTGTCTTTAGGCAGCAAAATTCGGTTTTTTGTATAATACTCATTTTCAAAGATATTTCAAGCCTGTCTCTAAATCAAAATTTGTCATTAAATTTTTTTAGTAAAAGCAGCAAAAGTGCTTTATTCCTAGCAGCAATTTACACTTGTTTTCAAAAAATTAGACTGGTTTATTAAAAACTTTGGCTTTAGGCAGCAAAATTCGGTTTTTTGTATAATACTCATTTTCAAAGATATTTCAAGCCTGTCTCTAAATCAGAATTTGTCATTACATTTTTTTAGTAAAAGCAACAAAAGTGCTTTATTCCTAGCCGCAATTACACTTGTTTTCAAAAAATCAGACTGATTTATTAAAAACTTTGTTTTTAGGCAGCAAAATTCGGTTTTTTGTATAATACTCATTTTCAAAGATATTTCAAGCCTGTCTCTAAATCAAAATTTTCTCATTAAATTTTTTTAGTAAAAGCTACAAAAGTGCTTTATTCCTAGTTGCAATTGACACTTTTTTGCAAAAAATCATAATCGTTTATTAAAAACTTTGTCTTTAGGCAGCAAAATTCGGTTTTTTGTATAATACTCATTTTCAAAGATATTTCAAGCCTGTCTCTAAATCAAAATTTGTCGTTAAATTTTTTTAGTAAAAGCAACAAAAGTGCTTTATTACTAGTTGCAATTTACACTTTTTTGCAAAAAATCATAATCGTTTATTAAAAACTTTGTCTTTAGGCAGCAAAATTCGGTTTTTTGTATAATACTCATTTTCAAAGATATTTCAAGCCTGTCTCTAAATCAAAATTTGTCATTAAATTTTTTTAGTAAAAGCAACAAAAGTGCTTTATTCCTAGTTGCAATTTACACTTTTTTGCAAAAAATCAGACTGGTTTATTAAAAACTTTGTCTTGAGGCAGCAAAATTCGGTTTTTTGTATAATACTCATTTTCAAAGATATTTCAAGCCTGTCTCTAAATCAAAATTTGTCATTAAATTTTTTTAGTAAAAGCAACAAAAGTGCTTTATTCCTAGTTGCAATTTACACTTTTTTGCAAAAAATCAGACTGGTTTATTAAAAACTTTGTCTTGAGGCAGCAAAATTCGGTTTTTTGTATAATACTCATTTTCAAAGATATTTCAAGCCTGTCTCTAAATCAAAATTTGTCATTAAATTTTTTTAGTAAAAGCAACAAAAGTGCTTTATTCCTAGCCGCAATTTACACTTGTTTTCAAAAAATCAGACTGGTATATTAAAAACTTTGTCTTTAGGCAGCAAAATTCGGTTTTTTGTATAATACTCATTTTCAAAGATATTTCAAGCCTGTCTCTAAATCAAATATTGTCATTAAATTTTTTTTAGTAAAAGCAGCAAAAGTTTTTTATTCCTAGCCGCAATTTACACTTGTTTTCAAAAAATCAGACTGGTTTATTAAAAACTTTGTCTTTAGGCAGCAAAATTCGGTTTTTTGTATAATTCTCATTTTCAAAGATATTTCAAGCCTGTCTCTAAATAAGAATTTGTCATTACATTTTTTTAGTAAAAGCAACAAAAGTGCTTTATTCCTAGTCGCAATTACACTTGTTTTCAAAAAATCAGACTGATTTATTAAAAACTTTGTCTTTAGGCAGCAAAATTCGGTTTTTTGTATAATACTCATTTTCAAAGATATTTCAAGCCTGTCTCTAAATCAAAATTTGTCATTAAATTTTTTTAGTAAAAGCAACAAAAGTGCTTTATTCCTAGTTGCAATTTACACTTTTTTGCAAAAAATCAGACTGGTTTATTAAAAACTTTGTCTTGAGGCTGCAAAATTCGGTTTTTTGTATAATACTCATTTTCAAAGATATTTCAAGCCTGTCTCTAAATCAAAATTTGTCATTAAATTTTTTTAGTAAAAGCTACAAAAGTGCTTTATTCCTAGTTTCAATTGATACTTTTTTGCAAAAAATCAGACTCGTTTATTAAAAACTTTGTCTTTAGGCAGCAAAATTCGGTTTTTTGTATAATACTCATTTTCAAAGATATTTCAAGCCTGTCTCTAAATCAAAATTTGTCATTAAATTTTTTTAGTAAAAGCAACAAAAGTGCTTTATTCCTAGCCTCAATTTACACTTGTTTTAATAAAATCAGACTGGTTTATTAAAAACTTTGTCTTTAGGCAGCAAAATTCGGTTTTTTGTATAATACTCATTTTCAAAGATATTTCAAGCCTGTCTCTAAATCAAAATTTGTCATTAAATTTTTTTAGTAAAAGCTACAAAAGTGCTTTATTCCTAGCCGCAATTTACACTTTTTTGCAAAAAATTAGACTGGTTTATTAAAAACTTTGTCTTTAGGCAGCAAAATTCGGTTTTTTGTATAATACTCATTTTCAAAGATATTTCAAGCCTGTCTCTAAATCAGAATTTGTCATTAAATTTTTTTAGTAAAACAAACAAAAGTGCTTTATTCCTAGCCGCAATTTACACTTGTTTTCAAAAAATCAGACTGATTTATTAAAAACTTTGTCTTTAGTCAGCAAAATTCGGTTTTTTGTATAATACTCATTTTCAAAGATATTTCAAGCCTGTCTCTAAATCAAAATTTGTCATTAAATTTTTTTAGTAAAAGCTACAAAAGTGCTTTATTCCTAGTTGCAATTGACACTTTTTTGCAAAAAATCAGACTGGTTTATTAAAAACTTTGTCTTTAGGCAGCAAAATTCGGTTTTTTGTATAATACTCATTTTCAAAGATATTTCAAGCCTGTCTCTAAATCAAAATTTGTCATTAAATTTTTTTAGTAAAAGCAGCAAAAGTGCTTTATTCCTAGCAGCAATTTACACTTGTTTTCAAAAAATTAGACTGGTTTATTAAAAACTTTGGCTTTAGGCAGCAAAATTCGGTTTTTTGTATAATACTCATTTTCAAAGATATTTCAAGCCTGTCTCTAAATCAGAATTTGTCATTACATTTTTTTAGTAAAAGCAACAAAAGTGCTTTATTCCTAGCCGCAATTACACTTGTTTTCAAAAAATCAGACTGATTTATTAAAAACTTTGTTTTTAGGCAGCAAAATTCGGTTTTTTGTATAATACTCATTTTCAAAGATATTTCAAGCCTGTCTCTAAATCAAAATTTTCTCATTAAATTTTTTTAGTAAAAGCTACAAAAGTGCTTTATTCCTAGTTGCAATTGACACTTTTTTGCAAAAAATCATAATCGTTTATTAAAAACTTTGTCTTTAGGCAGCAAAATTCGGTTTTTTGTATAATACTCATTTTCAAAGATATTTCAAGCCTGTCTCTAAATCAAAATTTGTCGTTAAATTTTTTTAGTAAAAGCAACAAAAGTGCTTTATTACTAGTTGCAATTTACACTTTTTTGCAAAAAATCATAATCGTTTATTAAAAACTTTGTCTTTAGGCAGCAAAATTCGGTTTTTTGTATAATACTCATTTTCAAAGATATTTCAAGCCTGTCTCTAAATCAAAATTTGTCATTAAATTTTTTTAGTAAAAGCAACAAAAGTGCTTTATTCCTAGTTGCAATTTACACTTTTTTGCAAAAAATCAGACTGGTTTATTAAAAACTTTGTCTTGAGGCAGCAAAATTCGGTTTTTTGTATAATACTCATTTTCAAAGATATTTCAAGCCTGTCTCTAAATCAAAATTTGTCATTAAATTTTTTTAGTAAAAGCAACAAAAGTGCTTTATTCCTAGTTGCAATTTACACTTTTTTGCAAAAAATCAGACTGGTTTATTAAAAACTTTGTCTTGAGGCAGCAAAATTCGGTTTTTTGTATAATACTCATTTTCAAAGATATTTCAAGCCTGTCTCTAAATCAAAATTTGTCATTAAATTTTTTTAGTAAAAGCAACAAAAGTGCTTTATTCCTAGCCTCAATTTTACACTTGTTTTAATAAAATCAGACTGGTTTATTAAAAACTTTGTCTTTAGGCAGCAAAATTCGGTTTTTTGTATAATACTCATTTTCAAAGATATTTCAAGCCTGTCTCTAAATCAAAATTTGTCATTAAATTTTTTTAGTAAAAGCATCAAAAATGCTTTATTCCTAGCCGCAATTTACACTTGTTTTCAAAAAATCAGACTGGTTTATTAAAAACTTTGTCTTTAGGCAGCAAAATTCGGTTTTTTGTATAATACTCATTTTCAAAGATATTTCAAGCCTGTCTCTAAATCAAAATTTGTCATTAAATTTTTTTAGTAAAAGCATCAAAAGTGCTTTATTCCTAGTTGCAATTGACACTTTTTTGCAAAAAATCAGACTCGTTTATTAAAAACTTTGTCTTTAGGCAGCAAAATTCGGTTTTTTGTATAATACTCATTTTCAAAGATATTTCAAGCCTGTCTCTAAATCAAAATTTGTCATTAAATTTTTTTTAGTAAAAGCAGCAAAAGTTTTTTATTCCTAGCCGCAATTTACACTTGTTTTCAAAAAATCAGACTGGTTTATTAAAAACTTTGTCTTTAGGCAGCAAAATTCGGTTTTTTGTATAATACTCATTTTCAAAGATATTTCAAGCCTGTCTCTAAATCAGAATTTGTCATTACATTTTTTTAGTAAAAGCAACAAAAGTGCTTTATTCCTAGTCGCAATTACACTTGTTTTCAAAAAATCAGACTGATTTATTAAAAACTTTGTCTTTAGGCAGCAAAATTCGGTTTTTTGTATAATACTCATTTTCAAAGATATTTCAAGCCTGTCTCTAAATCAAAATTTGTCATTAAATTTTTTTAGTAAAAGCATCAAAAATGCTTTATTCCAAGTTGCAATTACACTTGTTTTAAAAAAATCAGACTGGTTTGTTAAAAACTTTGTCTTTAGGCAGCAAAATTCGGTTTTTTGTATGATACTCATTTTCAAAGATATTTAAAGCTTGTCTCTAAATCAAAATTTGTCATTAAATTTTTTTAATAAAAGCAGCAAAAGTGCTTTATTCCTAGCCGCAATTTACACTTGTTTTCAAAAAATCAGACTGGTTTATTAAAAACTTTGTCTTTAGGCAGCAAAATTCGGTTTTTTGTATAATACTCATTTTCAAAGATATTTCAAGCCTGTCTCTAAATCAAAATTTGTCATTAAATTTTTTTAGTAAAAGCAACAAAAGTGCTTTATTCCAAGTTGCAATTACACTTGTTTTAAAAAAATCAGACTGGTTTGTTAAAAACTTTGTCTTTAGGCAGCAAAATTCGGTTTTTTGTATGATACTCATTTTCAAAGATATTTAAAGCTTGTCTCTAAATCAAAATTTGTCATTAAATTTTTTTAGTAAAAGCAGCAAAATTGCTTTATTCCTAGCCGCAATTTACACTTGTTTTCAAAAAATCAGACTGGTTTATTAAAAACTTTGTCTTTAGGCAGCAAAATTCGGTTTTTTGTATAATACTCATTTTCAAAGATATTTCAAGCCTGTCTCTAAATCAAAATTTGTCATTAAATTTTTTTTAGTAAAAGCAGCAAAAGTGCTTCATTCCTAGCCGCAATTTACACTTTTTTGCAAAAAATCAGACTGGTTTATTAAAAACTTTGTCTTTAGGCAGCAAAATTCGGTTTTTTGTATAATACTCATTTTCACAGATATTTCAAGCCTGTCTCTAAATCAAAATTTGTCATTAAATTTTTTTAGTAAAAGCAACAAAAGTGCTTTATTCCTAGTTGCAATTTACACTTTTTTGCAAAATATCAGACTGGTTTATTAAAAACTTTGTCTTTAGGCAGCAAAATTCGGTATTTTGTATAATACTCATTTTCAAAGATATTTCAAGCCTGTCTCTAAATCAAAATTTGTCATTAAATTTTTTTAGTAAAAGCAACAAAAGTGCTTTATTCCAAGTTGCAATTATACTTGTTTTAAAAAAATCAGACTGGTTTGTTAAAAACTTTGTCTTTAGGCAGCAAAATTCGGTTTTTTGTATAATACTCATTTTCAAAGATATTTAAAGCTTGTCTCTAAATCAAAATTTGTCATTAAATTTTTTTAGTAAAAGCAGCAAAAGTGCTTTATTCCTAGCCGCAATTTACACTTGTTTTCAAAAAATCAGACTGGTTTATTAAAAACTTTGTCTTTAGGCAGCAAAATTCGGTTTTTTGTATAATACTCATTTTCAAAGATATTTCAAGCCTGTCTCTGAATCAGAATTTGTCAATAAATTTTTTTAGTAAAAGCAACAAGAGTGCTTTATTCCTAGCCGCAATTTACACTTGTTTTCAAAAAATCAGACTGATTTATTAAAAACTTTGTCTTTAGGCAGCAAAATTCGGTTTTTTGTATAATACTCATTTTCAAAGATATTTCAAGCCTGTCTCTAAATCAAAATTTGTCATTAAATTTTGTTTAGTAAAAGCAACAAAAGTACTTTATTTCTAGCTGCAATTTACACTTGTTTTTGAAAAATCAGACTGGTTTATTAAAAACTTTGTCTTTAGGCAGCAAAATTCGGTTTTTTGTATAATACTCATTTTCAAAGATATTTCAAGCCTGTCTCTAAATCAGAATTTGTCAATAAATTTTTTTAGTAAAAGCAACAAAAGTGCTTTATTCCTAGCCGCAATTCACACTTGTTTTCAAAAAATCAGACTGGTTTATTAAAAACTTTGTCTTTAGGCAGCAAAATTCAGTTTTTTGTATAATACTCATTTTCAAAGATATTTCAAGTCTGTCTCTAAATCAAAATTTGTCATTAAATTTTGTTTAGTAAAAGCAACAAAAGTACTTTATTTCTAGCTGCAATTTACACTTGTTTTTGAAAAATCAGACTGGTTTATTAAAAACTTTGTCTTTAGGCAGCAAAATTCGGTTTTTTGTAGAATACTCATTTTCAAAGATATTTCAAGCCTGTCTCTAAATCAAAATTAGTCATTAAATTTTTTTAGTAAAAGCAACAAAAGTGCTTTATTTCAAGTTGCAATTACACTTGTTTTAAAAAAATCAGACTGGTTTGTTAAAAACTTTGTCTTTAGGCAGCAAAATTCGGTTTTTTGTATAATACTCATTTTCAAAGATATTTAAAGCTTGTCTCTAAATCAAAATTTGTCATTAAATTTTTTTAGTAAAAGCAGCAAAAGTGCTTTATTCCTAGCCGCAATTTACACTTGTTTTCAAAAAATCAGACTGGTTAATTAAAAACTTTGTCTTTAGGCACAAAATTTGGTTTTTTGTATAATACTCATTTTCAAAGATATTTCAAGCCTGTCTCTAAATCAGAATTTGTCAATAAATTTTTTTAGTAAAAGCAACAAAAGTGCTTTATTCCAAGTTGCAATTACACTTGTTTTAAAAAAATCAGACTGGTTTGTTAAAAACTTTGTCTTTAGGCAGCAAAATTCGGTTTTTTGTATGATACTCATTTTCAAAGATATTTAAAGCTTGTCTCTAAATCAAAATTTGTCATTAAATTTTTTTAGTAAAAGCAGCAAAAGTGCTTTATTCCTAGCCGCAATTTACACTTGTTTTCAAAAAATCAGACTGGTTTATTAAAAACTTTGTCTTTAGGCAGCAAAATTCGGTTTTTTGTATAATACTCATTTTCAAAGATATTTCAAGCCTGTCTCTAAATCAAAATTTGTCATTAAATTTTTTTAGTAAAAGCAACAAAAGTGCTTTATTCCAAGTTGCAATTACACTTGTTTTAAAAAAATCAGACTGGTTTGTTAAAAACTTTGTCTTTAGGCAGCAAAATTCGGTTTTTTGTATGATACTCATTTTCAAAGATATTTAAAGCTTGTCTCTAAATCAAAATTTGTCATTAAATTTTTTTAGTAAAAGCAGCAAAAGTGCTTTATTCCTAGCCGCAATTTACACTTGTTTTCAAAAAATCAGACTGGTTTATTAAAAACTTTGTCTTTAGGCAGCAAAATTCGGTTTTTTGTATAATACTCATTTTCAAAGATATTTCAAGCCTGTCTCTAAATCAAAATTTGTCATTAAATTTTTTTTAGTAAAAGCAGCAAAAGTGCTTCATTCCTAGCCGCAATTTACACTTTTTTGCAAAAAATCAGACTGGTTTATTAAAAACTTTGTCTTTAGGCAGCAAAATTCGGTTTTTTGTATAATACTCATTTTCACAGATATTTCAAGCCTGTCTCTGAATCAGAATTTGTCAATAAATTTTTTTAGTAAAAGCAACAAGAGTGCTTTATTCCTAGCCGCAATATACACTTGTTTTCAAAAAATCAGACTGGTTTATTAAAAACTTTGTCTTTAGGCAGCAAAATTCGGTTTTTTGTATAATACTCATTTTCAAAGATATTTCAAGCCTGTCTCTAAATCAAAATTTGTCATTAAATTTTTTTTAGTAAAAGCAGCAAAAGTGCTTCATTCCTAGCCGCAATTTACACTTTTTTGCAAAAAATCAGACTGGTTTATTAAAAACTTTGTCTTTAGGCAGCAAAATTCGGTTTTTTGTATAATACTCATTTTCAAAGATATTTCAAGCCTGTCTCTGAATCAGAATTTGTCAATAAATTTTTTTAGTAAAAGCAACAAGAGTGCTTTATTCCTAGCCGCAATTTACACTTGTTTTCAAAAAATCAGACTGATTTATTAAAAACTTTGTCTTTAGGCAGCAAAATTCGGTTTTTTGTATAATACTCATTTTCAAAGATATTTCAAGCCTGTCTCTAAATCAAAATTTGTCATTAAATTTTGTTTAGTAAAAGCAACAAAAGTACTTTATTTCTAGCTGCAATTTACACTTGTTTTTGAAAAATCAGACTGGTTTATTAAAAACTTTGTCTTTAGGCAGCAAAATTCGGTTTTTTGTATAATACTCATTTTCAAAGATATTTCAAGCCTGTCTCTAAATCAGAATTTGTCAATAAATTTTTTTAGTAAAAGCAACAAAAGTGCTTTATTCCTAGCCGCAATTCACACTTGTTTTCAAAAAATCAGACTGGTTTATTAAAAACTTTGTCTTTAGGCAGCAAAATTCAGTTTTTTGTATAATACTCATTTTCAAAGATATTTCAAGTCTGTCTCTAAATCAAAATTTGTCATTAAATTTTGTTTAGTAAAAGCAACAAAAGTACTTTATTTCTAGCTGCAATTTACACTTGTTTTTGAAAAATCAGACTGGTTTATTAAAAACTTTGTCTTTAGGCAGCAAAATTCGGTTTTTTGTAGAATACTCATTTTCAAAGATATTTCAAGCCTGTCTCTAAATCAAAATTAGTCATTAAATTTTTTTAGTAAAAGCAACAAAAGTGCTTTATTTCAAGTTGCAATTACACTTGTTTTAAAAAAATCAGACTGGTTTGTTAAAAACTTTGTCTTTAGGCAGCAAAATTCGGTTTTTTGTATAATAATCATTTTCAAAGATATTTAAAGCTTGTCTCTAAATCAAAATTTGTCATTAAATTTTTTTAGTAAAAGCAGCAAAAGTGCTTTATTCCTAGCCGCAATTTACACTTGTTTTCAAAAAATCAGACTGGTTAATTAAAAACTTTGTCTTTAGGCAGCAAAATTCGGTTTTTTGTATAATACTCATTTTCAAAGATATTTCAAGCCTGTCTCTAAATCAGAATTTGTCAATAAATTTTTTTAGTAAAAGCAACAAGAGTACTTTATTCCTAGCCGCAATTTACACTTGTTTTTAAAAAATCAGACTGGTTTATTAAAAACTTTGTCTTTAGGCAGCAAAATTCGGTTTTTTGTATAATACTCATTTTCAAATATATTTCAAGCCTGTCTCTAAATCAAAATATGTCATTAAATTTTTTTAGTAAAAGCAACTAAAGTGCTTTATTCCTAGCCGCAATATTCACTTTTTTGCAAAAATTTAGACTGGTTTATTAAAAACTTTGTCTTTAGGCAGCAAAATTCGGTTTTTTGTATAATACTCATTTTCACAGATATTTCAAGCCTGTCTATAAATCAAAATTTGTCATTAAATTTTTTTAGTAATAGCAACAAAAGTGCTTTATTCCTAGTTGCAATTTACACTTTTTTGCAAAATATCAGACTGGTTTATTAAAAACTTTGTCTTTAGGCAGCAAAATTCGGTATTTTGTATAATACTCATTTTCAAAGATATTTCAAGCCTGTCTCTAAATCAAAATTTGTCATTAAATTTTTTTTAGTAAAAGCAGCAAAAGTGCTTCATTCCTAGCCGCAATTTACACTTTTTTGCAAAAAATCAGACTGGTTTATTAAAAACTTTGTCTTTAGGCAGCAAAATTCGGTTTTTTGTATAATACTCATTTTCACAGATATTTCAAGCCTGTCTCTAAACCAAAATTTGTCATTAAATTTTTTTAGTAAAAGCAACAAAAGTGCTTTTTTCCTAGTTGCAATTTACACTTGTTTTCAAAAAATCAGACTGATTTATTAAAAACTTTGTCTTTAGGCAGCAAAATTCGGTATTTTGTATAATACTTATTTTCAAAGATATTTCAAGCCTGTCTCTAAATCAAAATTTGTCAATAAATTTTTTTAGTAAAAGCAACAAGAGTGCTTTATTCCTAGCCGCAATTTACACTTGTTTTCAAAAAATCAGACTGATTTATTAAAACCTTTGTCTTTAGGCAGCAAAATTCGGTTTTTTGTATAATACTCATTTTCAAAGATATTTCAAGCCTGTCTCTAAATCAAAATTTGTCATTAAATTTTTTCAGTAAAAGCAACAAAAGTGCTTTATTCCTAGCCGCAATTTACACTTGTTTTAAAAAAAGCAGACTAGTTTATTAAAAACTTTGTCTTTAGGCAGCAAAATTCGGTATTTTGTATAATACTCATTTTCAAAGATATTTCAAGCCTGTCTCTAAATCAGAATTTGTCAATAAATTTTTTTAGTAAAAGCAACAAGAGTGCTTTATTCCTAGCCGCAATTTACACTTGTTTTCAAAAAATCAGACTGATTTATTAAAACCTTTGTCTTTAGGCAGCAAAATTCGGTTTTTTGTATAATACTCATTTTCAAAGATATTTAAAGCTTGTCTCTAAATCAAAATTTGTCATTAAATTTTTTTAGTAAAAGCAACAAAAGTGCTTTATTCCTAGCCGCAATTTACACTTGTTTTAAAAAAATCAGACTAGTTTATTAAAAACTTTGTCTTTAGGCAGCAAAATTCGGTATTTTGTATAATACTCATTTTCAAAGATATTTCAAGCCTGTCTCTAAATCAGAATTTGTCAATAAATTTTTTTAGTCAAAGCAACAAGAGTGCTTTATTCCTAGCCGCAATTTACACTTGTTTTCAAAAAATCAGACTGATTTATTAAAACCTTTGTCTTTAGGCAGCAAAATTCGGTTTTTTGTATAATACTCATTTTCAAAGATATTTCAAGCCTGTCTCTAAATCAAAATTTGTCATTAAATTTTTTTAGTAAAAGCAACAAAAGTGCTTTATTCCAAGTTGCAATTACACTTGTTTTAAAAAAATCAGACTGGTTTGTTAAAAACTTTGTCTTTAGGCAGCAAAATTCGGTTTTTTGTATAATACTCATTTTCAAAGATATTTAAAGCTTGTCTCTAAATCAAAATTTGTCATTAAATTTTTTTAGTAAAAGCAGCAAAAGTGCTTTATTCCTAGCCGCAATTTACACTTGTTTTCAAAAAATCAGACTGATTTATTAAAAACTTTGTCTTTAGGCAGCAAAATTCGGTTTTTTGTATAATACTCATTTTCAAAGATATTTCAAGCCTGTCTCTGAATCAGAATTTGTCAATAAATTTTTTTAGTAAAAGCAACAAGAGTGCTTTATTCCTAGCCGCAATTTACACTTGTTTTCAAAAAATCAGACTGATTTATTAAAACCTTTGTCTTTAGGCAGCAAAATTCGGTTTTTTGTATAATACTCATTTTCAAAGATATTTCAAGCCTGTCTCTAAATCAAAATTTGTCATTAAATTTTTTTAGTAAAAGCAACAAAAGTGCTTTATTCCAAGTTGCAATTACACTTGTTTTAAAAAAATCAGACTGGTTTGTTAAAAACTTTGTCTTTAGGCAGCAAAATTCGGTTTTTTGTATAATACTCATTTTCAAAGATATTTCAAGCCTGTCTCTAAATCAATATTTGTCATTAAATTTTTTTAGTAAAAGCAACAAGAGTGCTTTATTCCTAGCCGCAATTTACACTTGGTTTAAAAAAATCAGACTGGTTTATTAAAAACTTTGTCTTTAGGCAGCAAAATTCGGTTTTTTGTATAATACTCATTTTCACAGATATTTCAAGCCTGTCTCTAAATCAAAATTTGTCATTAAATTTTTTTAGTAAAAGCAACAAGAGTGCTTTATTCCTAGCCGCAATTTACACTTGTTTTCAAAAAATCAGACTGATTTATTAAAACCTTTGTCTTTAGGCAGCAAAATTCGGTTTTTTGTATAATACTCATTTTCAAAGATATTTCAAGCCTGTCTCTAAATCAAAATTTGTCATTAAATTTTTTTAGTAAAAGCAACAAAAGTGCTTTATTCCTAGCCGCAATTTACACTTGTTTTAAAAAAATCAGACTAGTTTATTAAAAACTTTGTCTTTAGGCAGCAAAATTCGGTATTTTGTATAATACTCATTTTCAAAGATATTTCAAGCCTGTCTCTAAATCAGAATTTGTCAATAAATTTTTTTAGTAAAAGCAACAAGAGTGCTTTATTCCTAGCCGCAATTTACACTTGTTTTCAAAAAATCAGACTGATTTATTAAAACCTTTGTCTTTAGGCAGCAAAATTCGGTTTTTTGTATAATACTCATTTTCAAAGATATTTCAAGCCTGTCTCTAAATCAAAATTTGTCATTAAATTTTTTCAGTAAAAGCAACAAAAGTGCTTTATTCCTAGCCGCAATTTACACTTGTTTTAAAAAAAGCAGACTAGTTTATTAAAAACTTTGTCTTTAGGCAGCAAAATTCGGTATTTTGTATAATACTCATTTTCAAAGATATTTCAAGCCTGTCTCTAAATCAGAATTTGTCAATAAATTTTTTTAGTAAAAGCAACAAGAGTGCTTTATTCCTAGCCGCAATTTACACTTGTTTTCAAAAAATCAGACTGATTTATTAAAACCTTTGTCTTTAGGCAGCAAAATTCGGTTTTTTGTATAATACTCATTTTCAAAGATATTTAAAGCTTGTCTCTAAATCAAAATTTGTCATTAAATTTTTTTAGTAAAAGCAACAAAAGTGCTTTATTCCTAGCCGCAATTTACACTTGTTTTAAAAAAATCAGACTAGTTTATTAAAAACTTTGTCTTTAGGCAGCAAAATTCGGTATTTTGTATAATACTCATTTTCAAAGATATTTCAAGCCTGTCTCTAAATCAGAATTTGTCAATAAATTTTTTTAGTCAAAGCAACAAGAGTGCTTTATTCCTAGCCGCAATTTACACTTGTTTTCAAAAAATCAGACTGATTTATTAAAACCTTTGTCTTTAGGCAGCAAAATTCGGTTTTTTGTATAATACTCATTTTCAAAGATATTTCAAGCCTGTCTCTAAATCAAAATTTGTCATTAAATTTTTTTAGTAAAAGCAACAAAAGTGCTTTATTCCAAGTTGCAATTACACTTGTTTTAAAAAAATCAGACTGGTTTGTTAAAAACTTTGTCTTTAGGCAGCAAAATTCGGTTTTTTGTATAATACTCATTTTCAAAGATATTTAAAGCTTGTCTCTAAATCAAAATTTGTCATTAAATTTTTTTAGTAAAAGCAGCAAAAGTGCTTTATTCCTAGCCGCAATTTACACTTGTTTTCAAAAAATCAGACTGATTTATTAAAAACTTTGTCTTTAGGCAGCAAAATTCGGTTTTTTGTATAATACTCATTTTCAAAGATATTTCAAGCCTGTCTCTGAATCAGAATTTGTCAATAAATTTTTTTAGTAAAAGCAACAAGAGTGCTTTATTCCTAGCCGCAATTTACACTTGTTTTCAAAAAATCAGACTGATTTATTAAAACCTTTGTCTTTAGGCAGCAAAATTCGGTTTTTTGTATAATACTCATTTTCAAAGATATTTCAAGCCTGTCTCTAAATCAAAATTTGTCATTAAATTTTTTTAGTAAAAGCAACAAAAGTGCTTTATTCCAAGTTGCAATTACACTTGTTTTAAAAAAATCAGACTGGTTTGTTAAAAACTTTGTCTTTAGGCAGCAAAATTCGGTTTTTTGTATAATACTCATTTTCAAAGATATTTCAAGCCTGTCTCTAAATCAATATTTGTCATTAAATTTTTTTAGTAAAAGCAACAAGAGTGCTTTATTCCTAGCCGCAATTTACACTTGTTTTCAAAAAATCAGACTGATTTATTAAAACCTTTGTCTTTAGGCAGCAAAATTCGGTTTTTTGTATAATACTCATTTTCAAAGATATTTCAAGCCTGTCTCTAAATCAAAATTTGTCATTAAATTTTTTCAGTAAAAGCAACAAAAGTGCTTTATTCCTAGCCGCAATTTACACTTGTTTTAAAAAAATCAGACTTGTTTATTAAAAACTTTGTCTTTAGGCAGCAAAATTCGGTATTTTGTATAATACTCATTTTCAAAGATATTTCAAGCCTGTCTCTAAATCAGAATTTGTCAATAAATTTTTTTAGTAAAAGCAACAAGAGTGCTTTATTCCTAGCCGCAATTTACACTTGTTTTCAAAAAATCAGACTGATTTATTAAAACCTTTGTCTTTAGGCAGCAAAATTCGGTTTTTTGTATAATACTCATTTTCAAAGATATTTCAAGCCTGTCTCTAAATCAAAATTTGTCATTAAATTTTTTTAGTAAAAGCAACAAAAGTGCTTTATTCCTAGTTGCAATTTACACTTTTTTGCAAAATATCAGACTCGTTTATTAAAAACTTTGTCTTTAGGCAGCAAAATTCGGTTTTTTGTATAATACTCATTTTCACAGATATTTCAAGCCTGTCTCTAAATCAAAATTTGTCATTAAATTTTTTTAGTAAAAGCAACAAAAGTGCTTTATTCCTAGTTGCAATTTACACTTTTTTGCAAAATATCAGACTGGTTTATTACAAACTTTGTCTTTAGGCAGCAAAATTCGGTATTTTGTATAATACTAATTTTCAAAGATATTTCAAGCCTGTCTCTAAATCAAAATTTGTCATTAAATTTTTTTTAGTAAAAGCAGCAAAAGTGCTTCATTCCTAGCCGCAATTTACACTTTTTTGCAAAAAATCAGACTGGTTTATTAAAAACTTTGTCTTTAGGCAGCAAAATTCGGTTTTTTGTATAATACTCATTTTCAAAGATATTTCAAGCCTGTCTCTAAATCAAAATTTGTCATTAAATTTTTTCAGTAAAAGCAACAAAAGTGCTTTCTTCCTAGCCGCAATTTACACTTGTTTTAAAAAAATCAGACTTGTTTATTAAAAACTTTGTCTTTAGGCAGCAAAATTCGGTATTTTGTATAATACTCATTTTCAAAGATATTTCAAGCCTGTCTCTAAATCAGAATTTGTCAATAAATTTTTTTAGTAAAAGCAACAAGAGTGCTTTATTCCTAGCCGCAATTTACACTTGTTTTCAAAAAATCAGACTGATTTATTAAAACCTTTGTCTTTAGGCAGCAAAATTCGGTTTTTTGTATAATACTCATTTTCAAAGATATTTCAAGCCTGTCTCTAAATCAAAATTTGTCATTAAATTTTTTCAGTAAAAGCAACAAAAGTGCTTTATTCCTAGTTGCAATTTACACTTGTTTTCAAAAAATCAGACTGATTTATTAAAACCTTTGTCTTTAGGCAGCAAAATTCGGTTTTTTGTATAATACTCATTTTCAAAGATATTTCAAGCCTGTCTCTAAATCAAAATTTGTCATTAAATTTTTTCAGTAAAAGCAACAAAAGTGCTTTATTCCTAGCCGCAATTTACACTTGTTTTAAAAAAATCAGACTTGTTTATTAAAAACTTTGTCTTTAGGCAGCAAAATTCGGTATTTTGTATAATACTCATTTTCAAAGATATTTCAAGCCTGTCTCTAAATCAGAATTTGTCAATAAATTTTTTTAGTAAAAGCAACAAGAGTGCTTTATTCCTAGCCGCAATTTACACTTGTTTTCAAAAAATCAGACTGATTTATTAAAACCTTTGTCTTTAGGCAGCAAAATTCGGTTTTTTGTATAATACTCATTTTCAAAGATATTTCAAGCCTGTCTCTAAATCAAAATTTGTCATTAAATTTTTTCAGTAAAAGCAACAAAAGTGCTTTATTCCTAGTTGCAATTTACACTTTTTTGCAAAATATCAGACTGGTTTATTAAAAACTTTGTCTTTAGGCAGCAAAATTCGGTTTTTTGTATAATACTCATTTTCAAAGATATTTCAAGCCTGTCTCTAAATCAAAATTTGTCATTAAATTTTTTTAGTAAAAGCAACAAAAGTGCTTTATTCCAAGTTGCAATTACACTTGTTTTAAAAAAATCAGACTGGTTTGTTAAAAACTTTGTCTTTAGGCAGCAAAATTCGGTTTTTTGTATAATACTCATTTTCAAAGATATTTCAAGCCTGTCTCTAAATCAAAATTTGTCATTAAATTTTTTTAGTAAAAGCAACAAAAGTGCTTTATTCCTAGTTGCAATTTACACTTTTTTGCAAAATATCAGACTCGTTTATTAAAAACTTTGTCTTTAGGCAGCAAAATTCGGTTTTTTGTATAATACTCATTTTCACAGATTTTTCAAGCCTGTCTCTAAATCAAAATTTGTCATTAAATTTTTTTAGTAAAAGCAACAAAAGTGCTTTATTCCTAGTTGCAATTTACACTTTTTTGCAAAATATCAGACTGGTTTATTACAAACTTTGTCTTTAGGCAGCAAAATTCGGTATTTTGTATAATACTCATTTTCAAAGATATTTCAAGCCTGTCTCTAAATCAAAATTTGTCATTAAATTTTTTTTAGTAAAAGCAGCAAAAGTGCTTCATTCCTAGCCGCAATTTACACTTTTTTGCAAAAAATCAGACTGGTTTATTAAAAACTTTGTCTTTAGGCAGCAAAATTCGGTTTTTTGTATAATACTCATTTTCAAAGATATTTCAAGCCTGTCTCTAAATCAAAATTTGTCATTAAATTTTTTTTAGTAAATGCAGCAAAAGTGCTTTATTCCTAGCCGCAATTTACACTTTTTTGCAAAAAATCAGACTGGTTTATTAAAAACTTTGTCTTTAGGCAGCAAAATTCGGTTTTTTGTATAATACTCATTTTCAAAGATATTTCAAGCCTGTCTCTAAATCAAAATTTGTCATTAAATTTTTTTAGTAAAAGCAACAAAAGTGCTTTATTCCAAGTTGCAATTACACTTGTTTTAAAAAAATCAGACTGGTTTGTTAAAAACTATGTCTTTAGGCAGCAAAATTCGGTTTTTTTGTATAATACTCATTTTCAAAGATATTTAAAGCTTGTCTCTAAATCAAAATTTGTCATTAAATTTTTTTAGTAAAAGCAGCAAAAGTGCTTTATTCCTAGCCGCAATTTACACTTGTTTTCAAAAAATCAGACTGGTTTATTAAAAACTTTGTCTTTAGGCAGCAAAATTCGGTTTTTTGTATAATACTCATTTTCAAAGATATTTCAAGCCTGTCTCTAAATCAAAATTTGTCATTAAATTTTTTTAGTAAAAGCAACAAAAGTGCTTTATTCCAAGTTGCAATTACACTTGTTTTAAAAAAATCAGACTGGTTTGTTAAAAACTTTGTCTTTAGGCAGCAAAATTCGGTTTTTTGTATGATACTCATTTTCAAAGATATTTAAAGCTTGTCTCTAAATCAAAATTTGTCATTAAATTTTTTTAGTAAAAGCAGCAAAAGTGCTTTATTCCTAGCCGCAATTTACACTTGTTTTCAAAAAATCAGACTGGTTTATTAAAAACTTTGTCTTTAGGCAGCAAAATTCGGTTTTTTGTATAATACTCATTTTCAAAGATATTTCAAGCCTGTCTCTAAATCAAAATTTGTCAATCAATTTTTTTTAGTAAAAGCAGCAAAAGTGCTTCATTCCTAGCCGCAATTTACACTTTTTTGCAAAAAATCAGACTGGTTTATTAAAAACTTTGTCTTTAGGCAGCAAAATTCGGTTTTTTGTATAATACTCATTTTCACAGATATTTCAAGCCTGTCTCTAAATCAAAATTTGTCATTAAATTTTTTTAGTAAAAGCAACAAAAGTGCTTTATTCCTAGTTGCAATTTACACTTTTTTGCAAAATATCAGACTGGTTTATTAAAAACTTTGTCTTTAGGCAGCAAAATTCGGTATTTTGTATAATACTCATTTTCAAAGATATTTCAAGCCTGTCTCTAAATCAAAATTTGTCATTAAATTTTTTTAGTAAAAGCAACAAAAGTGCTTTATTCCAAGTTGCAATTATACTTGTTTTAAAAAAATCAGACTGGTTTGTTAAAAACTTTGTCTTTAGGCAGCAAAATTCGGTTTTTTGTATAATACTCATTTTCAAAGATATTTAAAGCTTGTCTCTAAATCAAAATTTGTCATTAAATTTTTTTAGTAAAAGCAGCAAAAGTGCTTTATTCCTAGCCGCAATTTACACTTGTTTTCAAAAAATCAGACTGGTTTATTAAAAACTTTGTCTTTAGGCAGCAAAATTCGGTTTTTTGTATAATACTCATTTTCAAAGATATTTCAAGCCTGTCTCTGAATCAGAATTTGTCAATAAATTTTTTTAGTAAAAGCAACAAGAGTGCTTTATTCCTAGCCGCAATTTACACTTGTTTTCAAAAAATCAGACTGATTTATTAAAAACTTTGTCTTTAGGCAGCAAAATTCGGTTTTTTGTATAATACTCATTTTCAAAGATATTTCAAGCCTGTCTCTAAATCAAAATTTGTCATTAAATTTTGTTTAGTAAAAGCAACAAAAGTACTTTATTTCTAGCTGCAATTTACACTTGTTTTTGAAAAATCAGACTGGTTTATTAAAAACTTTGTCTTTAGGCAGCAAAATTCGGTTTTTTGTATAATACTCATTTTCAAAGATATTTCAAGCCTGTCTCTAAATCAGAATTTGTCAATAAATTTTTTTAGTAAAAGCAACAAAAGTGCTTTATTCCTAGCCGCAATTCACACTTGTTTTCAAAAAATCAGACTGGTTTATTAAAAACTTTGTCTTTAGGCAGCAAAATTCAGTTTTTTGTATAATACTCATTTTCAAAGATATTTCAAGTCTGTCTCTAAATCAAAATTTGTCATTAAATTTTGTTTAGTAAAAGCAACAAAAGTACTTTATTTCTAGCTGCAATTTACACTTGTTTTTGAAAAATCAGACTGGTTTATTAAAAACTTTGTCTTTAGGCAGCAAAATTCGGTTTTTTGTAGAATACTCATTTTCAAAGATATTTCAAGCCTGTCTCTAAATCAAAATTAGTCATTAAATTTTTTTAGTAAAAGCAACAAAAGTGCTTTATTTCAAGTTGCAATTACACTTGTTTTAAAAAAATCAGACTGGTTTGTTAAAAACTTTGTCTTTAGGCAGCAAAATTCGGTTTTTTGTATAATACTCATTTTCAAAGATATTTAAAGCTTGTCTCTAAATCAAAATTTGTCATTAAATTTTTTTAGTAAAAGCAGCAAAAGTGCTTTATTCCTAGCCGCAATTTACACTTGTTTTCAAAAAATCAGACTGGTTAATTAAAAACTTTGTCTTTAGGCAGCAAAATTTGGTTTTTTGTATAATACTCATTTTCAAAGATATTTCAAGCCTGTCTCTAAATCAGAATTTGTCAATAAATTTTTTTAGTAAAAGCAACAAGAGTGCTTTATTCCTAGACGCAATTCACACTTGTTTTCAAAAAACCAGACTGGTTTATTAAAAACTTTGTCTTTAGGCAGCAAAATTCGGTTTTTTTTATAATACTCATTTTCAAAGATATTTCAAGCCTGTCTCTAAATCAAAATTTGTCATTAAATTTTGTTTAGTAAAAGCAACAAAAGTACTTTATTCCTAGCCGCAATTTACACTTGTTTTTAAAAAATCAGACTGGTTTATTAAAAACTTTGTCTTTAGGCAGCAAAATTCGGTTTTTTGTATAATACTCATTTTCACAGATATTTCAAGCCTGTCTCTAAACCAAAATTTGTCATTAAATTTTTTTAGTAAAAGCAACAAAAGTGCTTTTTTCCTAGTTGCAATTTACACTTGTTTTCAAAAAATCAGACTGATTTATTAAAAACTTTGTCTTTAGGCAGCAAAATTCGGTATTTTGTATAATACTTATTTTCAAAGATATTTCAAGCCTGTCTCTAAATCAAAATTTGTCAATAAATTTTTTTAGTAAAAGCAACAAGAGTGCTTTATTCCTAGCCGCAATTTACACTTGTTTTCAAAAAATCAGACTGATTTATTAAAACCTTTGTCTTTAGGCAGCAAAATTCGGTTTTTTGTATAATACTCATTTTCAAAGATATTTCAAGCCTGTCTCTAAATCAAAATTTGTCATTAAATTTTTTCAGTAAAAGCAACAAAAGTGCTTTATTCCTAGCCGCAATTTACACTTGTTTTAAAAAAATCAGACTAGTTTATTAAAAACTTTGTCTTTAGGCAGCAAAATTCGGTATTTTGTATAATACTCATTTTCAAAGATATTTCAAGCCTGTCTCTAAATCAGAATTTGTCAATAAATTTTTTTAGTAAAAGCAACAAGAGTGCTTTATTCCTAGCCGCAATTTACACTTGTTTTCAAAAAATCAGACTGATTTATTAAAACCTTTGTCTTTAGGCAGCAAAATTCGGTTTTTTGTATAATACTCATTTTCAAAGATATTTAAAGCTTGTCTCTAAATCAAAATTTGTCATTAAATTTTTTTAGTAAAAGCAACAAAAGTGCTTTATTCCTAGCCGCAATTTACACTTGTTTTAAAAAAATCAGACTAGTTTATTAAAAACTTTGTCTTTAGGCAGCAAAATTCGGTATTTTGTATAATACTCATTTTCAAAGATATTTCAAGCCTGTCTCTAAATCAGAATTTGTCAATAAATTTTTTTAGTCAAAGCAACAAGAGTGCTTTATTCCTAGCCGCAATTTACACTTGTTTTCAAAAAATCAGACTGATTTATTAAAACCTTTGTCTTTAGGCAGCAAAATTCGGTTTTTTGTATAATACTCATTTTCAAAGATATTTCAAGCCTGTCTCTAAATCAAAATTTGTCATTAAATTTTTTTAGTAAAAGCAACAAAAGTGCTTTATTCCAAGTTGCAATTACACTTGTTTTAAAAAAATCAGACTGGTTTGTTAAAAACTTTGTCTTTAGGCAGCAAAATTCGGTTTTTTGTATAATACTCATTTTCAAAGATATTTAAAGCTTGTCTCTAAATCAAAATTTGTCATTAAATTTTTTTAGTAAAAGCAGCAAAAGTGCTTTATTCCTAGCCGCAATTTACACTTGTTTTCAAAAAATCAGACTGATTTATTAAAAACTTTGTCTTTAGGCAGCAAAATTCGGTTTTTTGTATAATACTCATTTTCAAAGATATTTCAAGCCTGTCTCTGAATCAGAATTTGTCAATAAATTTTTTTAGTAAAAGCAACAAGAGTGCTTTATTCCTAGCCGCAATTTACACTTGTTTTCAAAAAATCAGACTGATTTATTAAAACCTTTGTCTTTAGGCAGCAAAATTCGGTTTTTTGTATAATACTCATTTTCAAAGATATTTCAAGCCTGTCTCTAAATCAAAATTTGTCATTAAATTTTTTTAGTAAAAGCAACAAAAGTGCTTTATTCCAAGTTGCAATTACACTTGTTTTAAAAAAATCAGACTGGTTTGTTAAAAACTTTGTCTTTAGGCAGCAAAATTCGGTTTTTTGTATAATACTCATTTTCAAAGATATTTCAAGCCTGTCTCTAAATCAAAATTTGTCATTAAATTTTTTTAGTAAAAGCAACAAGAGTGCTTTATTCCTAGCCGCAATTTACACTTGGTTTAAAAAAATCAGACTGGTTTATTAAAAACTTTGTCTTTAGGCAGCAAAATTCGGTTTTTTGTATAATACTCATTTTCACAGATATTTCAAGCCTGTCTCTAAATCAAAATTTGTCATTAAATTTTTTTAGTAAAAGCAACAAGAGTGCTTTATTCCTAGCCGCAATTTACACTTGTTTTCAAAAAATCAGACTGATTTATTAAAACCTTTGTCTTTAGGCAGCAAAATTCGGTTTTTTGTATAATACTCATTTTCAAAGATATTTCAAGCCTGTCTCTAAATCAAAATTTGTCATTAAATTTTTTTAGTAAAAGCAACAAAAGTGCTTTATTCCTAGCCGCAATTTACACTTGTTTTAAAAAAATCAGACTAGTTTATTAAAAACTTTGTCTTTAGGCAGCAAAATTCGGTATTTTGTATAATACTCATTTTCAAAGATATTTCAAGCCTGTCTCTAAATCAGAATTTGTCAATAAATTTTTTTAGTAAAAGCAACAAGAGTGCTTTATTCCTAGCCGCAATTTACACTTGTTTTCAAAAAATCAGACTGATTTATTAAAACCTTTGTCTTTAGGCAGCAAAATTCGGTTTTTTGTATAATACTCATTTTCAAAGATATTTCAAGCCTGTCTCTAAATCAAAATTTGTCATTAAATTTTTTCAGTAAAAGCAACAAAAGTGCTTTATTCCTAGCCGCAATTTACACTTGTTTTAAAAAAATCAGACTTGTTTATTAAAAACTTTGTCTTTAGGCAGCAAAATTCGGTATTTTGTATAATACTCATTTTCAAAGATATTTCAAGCCTGTCTCTAAATCAGAATTTGTCAATAAATTTTTTTAGTAAAAGCAACAAGAGTGCTTTATTCCTAGCCGCAATTTACACTTGTTTTCAAAAAATCAGACTGATTTATTAAAACCTTTGTCTTTAGGCAGCAAAATTCGGTTTTTTGTATAATACTCATTTTCAAAGATATTTCAAGCCTGTCTCTAAATCAAAATTTGTCATTAAATTTTTTCAGTAAAAGCAACAAAAGTGCTTTATTCCTAGTTGCAATTTACACTTTTTTGCAAAATATCAGACTGGTTTATTAAAAACTTTGTCTTTAGGCAGCAAAATTCGGTTTTTTGTATAATACTCATTTTCAAAGATATTTCAAGCCTGTCTCTAAATCAAAATTTGTCATTAAATTTTTTTAGTAAAAGCAACAAAAGTGCTTTATTCCAAGTTGCAATTACACTTGTTTTAAAAAAATCAGACTGGTTTGTTAAAAACTTTGTCTTTAGGCAGCAAAATTCGGTTTTTTGTATAATACTCATTTTCAAAGATATTTCAAGCCTGTCTCTAAATCAAAATTTGTCATTAAATTTTTTTAGTAAAAGCAACAAAAGTGCTTTATTCCTAGTTGCAATTTACACTTTTTTGCAAAATATCAGACTCGTTTATTAAAAACTTTGTCTTTAGGCAGCAAAATTCGGTTTTTTGTATAATACTCATTTTCACAGATATTTCAAGCCTGTCTCTAAATCAAAATTTGTCATTAAATTTTTTTAGTAAAAGCAACAAAAGTGCTTTATTCCTAGTTGCAATTTACACTTTTTTGCAAAATATCAGACTGGTTTATTACAAACTTTGTCTTTAGGCAGCAAAATTCGGTATTTTGTATAATACTCATTTTCAAAGATATTTCAAGCCTGTCTCTAAATAAAAATTTGTCATTAAATTTTTTTTAGTAAAAGCAGCAAAAGTGCTTCATTCCTAGCCGCAATTTACACTTTTTTGCAAAAAATCAGACTGGTTTATTAAAAACTTTGTCTTTAGGCAGCAAAATTCGGTTTTTTGTATAATACTCATTTTCAAAGATATTTCAAGCCTGTCTCTAAATCAAAATTTGTCATTAAATTTTTTTTAGTAAATGCAGCAAAAGTGCTTTATTCCTAGCCGCAATTTACACTTTTTTGCAAAAAATCAGACTGGTTTATTAAAAACTTTGTCTTTAGGCAGCAAAATTCGGTTTTTTGTATAATACTCATTTTCAAAGATATTTCAAGCCTGTCTCTAAATCAAAATTTGTCATTAAATTTTTTTAGTAAAAGCAACAAAAGTGCTTTATTCCAAGTTGCAATTACACTTGTTTTAAAAAAATCAGACTGGTTTGTTAAAAACTATGTCTTTAGGCAGCAAAATTCGGTTTTTTTGTATAATACTCATTTTCAAAGATATTTAAAGCTTGTCTCTAAATCAAAATTTGTCATTAAATTTTTTTAGTAAAAGCAACAAAAGTGCTTTATTCCTAGCCGCAATTTACACTTGTTTTAAAAAAATCAGACTAGTTTATTAAAAACTTTGTCTTTAGGCAGCAAAATTCGGTATTTTGTATAATACTCATTTTCAAAGATATTTCAAGCCTGTCTCTAAATCAGAATTTGTCAATAAATTTTTTTAGTCAAAGCAACAAGAGTGCTTTATTCCTAGCCGCAATTTACACTTGTTTTCAAAAAATCAGACTGATTTATTAAAACCTTTGTCTTTAGGCAGCAAAATTCGGTTTTTTGTATAATACTCATTTTCAAAGATATTTCAAGCCTGTCTCTAAATCAAA
This sequence comes from Ganaspis brasiliensis, assembly GCA_037103525.1. Lineage (NCBI taxonomy): Eukaryota > Metazoa > Arthropoda > Insecta > Hymenoptera > Figitidae > Ganaspis > Ganaspis brasiliensis. The sequence continues at coordinate 985,883 of JAZKLR010000747.1, forward strand.
ATTTGTCATTAAATTTTTTTAGTAAAAGCAACAAAAGTGCTTTATTCCAAGTTGCAATTACACTTGTTTTAAAAAAATCAGACTGGTTTGTTAAAAACTTTGTCTTTAGGCAGCAAAATTCGGTTTTTTGTATAATACTCATTTTCAAAGATATTTAAAGCTTGTCTCTAAATCAAAATTTGTCATTAAATTTTTTTAGTAAAAGCAACAAAAGTGCTTTATTCCTAGCCGCAATTTACACTTGTTTTAAAAAAATCAGACTAGTTTATTAAAAACTTTGTCTTTAGGCAGCAAAATTCGGTATTTTGTATAATACTCATTTTCAAAGATATTTCAAGCCTGTCTCTAAATCAGAATTTGTCAATAAATTTTTTTAGTAAAAGCAACAAGAGTGCTTTATTCCTAGCCGCAATTTACACTTGTTTTCAAAAAATTAGACTGATTTATTAAAACCTTTGTCTTTAGGCAGCAAAATTCGGTTTTTTGTATAATACTCATTTTCAAAGATATTTCAAGCCTGTCTCTAAATCAAAATTTGTCATTAAATTTTTTTTAGTAAATGCAGCAAAAGTGCTTCATTCCTAGCCGCAATTTACACTTTTTTGCAAAAAATCAGACTGGTTTATTAAAAACTTTGTCTGTAGGCAGCAAAATTCGGTTTTTTGTATAATACTCATTTTCAAAGATATTTCAAGCCTGTCTCTAAATCAGAATTTGTCAATAAATTTTTATAGTAAAAGCAACAAGAGTGCTTTATTCCTAGCCGCAATTTACACTTGTTTTCAAAAAATCAGACTGATTTATTAAAACCTTTGTCTTTAGGCAGCAAAATTCGGTTTTTTGTATAATACTCATTTTCAAAGATATTTCAAGCCTGTCTCTAAATCAAAATTTGTCATTAAATTTTTTCAGTAAAAGCAACAATAGTGCTTTATTCCTAGCCGCAATTTACACTTGTTTTAAAAAAATCAGACTTGTTAATTAAAAACTTTGTCTTTAGGCAGCAAAATTCGGTATTTTGTATAATACTCATTTTCAAAGATATTTCAAGCCTGTCTCTAAATCAGAATTTGTCAATAAATTTTTTTAGTAAAAGCAACAAGAGTGCTTTATTCCTAGCCGCAATTTACACTTGTTTTCAAAAAATCAGACTGATTTATTAAAACCTTTGTCTTTAGGCAGCAAAATTCGGTTTTTTGTATAATACTCATTTTCAAAGATATTTCAAGCCTGTCTCTAAATCAAAATTTGTCATTAAATTTTTTCAGTAAAAGCAACAAAAGTGCTTTATTCCTAGTTGCAATTTACACTTTTTTGCAAAATATCAGACTGGTTTATTAAAAACTTTGTCTTTAGGCAGCAAAATTCGGTTTTTTGTATAATACTCATTTTCAAAGATATTTCAAGCCTGTCTCTAAATCAAAATTTGTCATTAAATTTTTTTAGTAAAAGCAACAAAAGTGCTTTATTCCAAGTTGCAATTACACTTGTTTTAAAAAAATCAGACTGGTTTGTTAAAAACTTTGTCTTTAGGCAGCAAAATTCGGTTTTTTGTATAATACTCATTTTCAAAGATATTTCAAGCCTGTCTCTAAATCAAAATTTGTCATTAAATTTTTTTAGTAAAAGCAACAAAAGTGCTTTATTCCTAGTTGCAATTTACACTTTTTTGCAAAATATCAGACTCGTTTATTAAAAACTTTGTCTTTAGGCAGCAAAATTCGGTTTTTTGTATAATACTCATTTTCACAGATATTTCAAGCCTGTCTCTAAATCAAAATTTGTCATTAAATTTTTTTAGTAAAAGCAACAAAAGTGCTTTATTCCTAGTTGCAATTTACACTTTTTTGCAAAATATCAGACTGGTTTATTACAAACTTTGTCTTTAGGCAGCAAAATTCGGTATTTTGTATAATACTCATTTTCAAAGATATTTCAAGCCTGTCTCTAAATCAAAATTTGTCATTAAATTTTTTTTAGTAAAAGCAGCAAAAGTGCTTCATTCCTAGCCGCAATTTACACTTTTTTGCAAAAAATCAGACTGGTTTATTAAAAACTTTGTCTTTAGGCAGCAAAATTCGGTTTTTTGTATAATACTCATTTTCAAAGATATTTCAAGCCTGTCTCTAAATCAAAATTTGTCATTAAATTTTTTTTAGTAAATGCAGCAAAAGTGCTTCATTCCTAGCCGCAATTTACACTTTTTTGCAAAAAATCAGACTGGTTTATTAAAAACTTTGTCTTTAGGCAGCAAAATTCGGTTTTTTGTATAATACTCATTTTCAAAGATATTTCAAGCCTGTCTCTAAATCAAAATTTGTCATTAAATTTTTTTAGTAAAAGCAACAAAAGTGCTTTATTCCAAGTTGCAATTACACTTGTTTTAAAAAAATCAGACTGGTTTGTTAAAAACTATGTCTTTAGGCAGCAAAATTCGGTTTTTTTGTATAATACTCATTTTCAAAGATATTTAAAGCTTGTCTCTAAATCAAAATTTGTCATTAAATTTTTTTAGTAAAAGCAACAAAAGTGCTTTATTCCTAGCCGCAATTTACACTTGTTTTAAAAAAATCAGACTAGTTTATTAAAAACTTTGTCTTTAGGCAGCAAAATTCGGTATTTTGTATAATAATCATTTTCAAAGATATTTCAAGCCTGTCTCTAAATCAGAATTTGTCAATAAATTTTTTTAGTCAAAGCAACAAGAGTGCTTTATTCCTAGCCGCAATTTACACTTGTTTTCAAAAAATCAGACTGATTTATTAAAACCTTTGTCTTTAGGCAGCAAAATTCGGTTTTTTGTATAATACTCATTTTCAAAGATATTTCAAGCCTGTCTCTAAATCAAAATTTGTCATTAAATTTTTTTTAGTAAATGCAGCAAAAGTGCTTCATTCCTAGCCGCAATTTACACTTTTTTGCAAAAAATCAGACTGGTTTATTAAAAACTTTGTCTGTAGGCAGCAAAATTCGGTTTTTTGTATAATACTCATTTTCAAAGATATTTCAAGCCTGTCTCTAAATCAGAATTTGTCAATAAATTTTTTTAGTACAAGCAACAAGAGTGCTTTATTTCTAGCCGCAATTTACACTTGTTTTCAAAAAATCAGACTGATTTATTAAAACCTTTGTCTTTAGGCAGCAAAATTCGGTTTTTTGTATAATACTCATTTTCAAAGATATTTCAAGCCTGTCTCTAAATCAAAATTTGTCATTAAATTTTTTCAGTAAAAGCAACAAAAGTGCTTTATTCCTAGCCGCAATTTACACTTGTTTTAAAAAAATCAGACTTGTTTATTAAAAACTTTGTCTTTAGGCAGCAAAATTCGGTATTTTGTATAATACTCATTTTCAAAGATATTTCAAGCCTGTCTCTAAATCAGAATTTGTCAATAAATTTTTTTAGTAAAAGCAACAAGAGTGCTTTATTCCTAGCCGCAATTTACACTTGTTTTCAAAAAATCAGACTGATTTATTAAAACCTTTGTCTTTAGGCAGCAAAATTCGGTTTTTTGTATAATACTCATTTTCAAAGATATTTCAAGCCTGTCTCTAAATCAAAATTTGTCATTAAATTTTTTCAGTAAAAGCAACAAAAGTGCTTTATTCCTAGTTGCAATTTACACTTTTTTGCAAAATATCAGACTGGTTTATTAAAAACTTTGTCTTTAGGCAGCAAAATTCGGTTTTTTGTATAATACTCATTTTCAAAGATATTTCAAGCCTGTCTCTAAATCAAAATTTGTCATTAAATTTTTTTAGTAAAAGCAACAAAAGTGCTTTATTCCAAGTTGCAATTACACTTGTTTTAAAAAAATCAGACTGGTTTGTTAAAAACTTTGTCTTTAGGCAGCAAAATTCGGTTTTTTGTATAATACTCATTTTCAAAGATATTTCAAGCCTGTCTCTAAATCAAAATTTGTCATTAAATTTTTTTTAGTAAAAGCAACAAAAGTGCTTTATTCCTAGTTGCAATTTACACTTTTTTGCAAAATATCAGACTCGTTTATTAAAAACTTTGTCTTTAGGCAGCAAAATTCGGTTTTTTGTATAATACTCATTTTCACAGATATTTCAAGCCTGTCTCTAAATCAAAATTTGTCATTAAATTTTTTTAGTAAAAGCAACAAAAGTGCTTTATTCCTAGTTGCAATTTACACTTTTTTGCAAAATATCAGACTGGTTTATTACAAACTTTGTCTTTAGGCAGCAAAATTCGGTATTTTGTATAATACTCATTTTCAAAGATATTTCAAGCCTGTCTCTAAATCAAAATTTGTCATTAAATTTTTTTTAGTAAAAGCAGCAAAAGTGCTTCATTCCTAGCCGCAATTTACACTTTTTTGCAAAAAATCAGACTGGTTTATTAAAAACTTTGTCTTTAGGCAGCAAAATTCGGTTTTTTGTATAATACTCATTTTCAAAGATATTTCAAGCCTGTCTCTAAATCAAAATTTGTCATTAAATTTTTTTTAGTAAATGCAGCAAAAGTGCTTCATTCCTAGCCGCAATTTACACTTTTTTGCAAAAAATCAGACTGGTTTATTAAAAACTTTGTCTTTAGGCAGCAAAATTCGGTTTTTTGTATAATACTCATTTTCAAAGATATTTCAAGCCTGTCTCTAAATCAAAATTTGTCATTAAATTTTTTTAGTAAAAGCAACAAAAGTGCTTTATTCCAAGTTGCAATTACACTTGTTTTAAAAAAATCAGACTGGTTTGTTAAAAACTATGTCTTTAGGCAGCAAAATTCGGTTTTTTTGTATAATACTCATTTTCAAAGATATTTAAAGCTTGTCTCTAAATCAAAATTTGTCATTAAATTTTTTTAGTAAAAGCAACAAAAGTGCTTTATTCCTAGCCGCAATTTACACTTGTTTTAAAAAAATCAGACTAGTTTATTAAAAACTTTGTCTTTAGGCAGCAAAATTCGGTATTTTGTATAATAATCATTTTCAAAGATATTTCAAGCCTGTCTCTAAATCAGAATTTGTCAATAAATTTTTTTAGTCAAAGCAACAAGAGTGCTTTATTCCTAGCCGCAATTTACACTTGTTTTCAAAAAATCAGACTGATTTATTAAAACCTTTGTCTTTAGGCAGCAAAATTCGGTTTTTTGTATAATACTCATTTTCAAAGATATTTCAAGCCTGTCTCTAAATCAAAATTTGTCATTAAATTTTTTTTAGTAAATGCAGCAAAAGTGCTTCATTCCTAGCCGCAATTTACACTTTTTTGCAAAAAATCAGACTGGTTTATTAAAAACTTTGTCTGTAGGCAGCAAAATTCGGTTTTTTGTATAATACTCATTTTCAAAGATATTTCAAGCCTGTCTCTAAATCAGAATTTGTCAATAAATTTTTTTAGTAAAAGCAACAAGAGTGCTTTATTTCTAGCCGCAATTTACACTTGTTTTCAAAAAATCAGACTGATTTATTAAAAACTTTGTCTTTAGGCAGCAAAATTCGGTTTTTTGTATAATACTCATTTTCAAAGATATTTCAAACCTGTCTCTAAATCAAAATTTGTCATTAAATTTTTCTAGTAAAAGCAACAAAAGTGCTTTATTCCTAGTAGCAATTTACACTTTTTTGCAAAAAATCAGACTGGTTTATTAAAAACTTTGTCTTTAGGCAGCAAAATTCGGTTTTTTGTATAATACTCATTTTCAAAGATATTTCAAGCCTGTCTCTAAATCAAAATTTGTCATTAAATTTTTTTTAGTAAATGCAGCAAAAGTGCTTCATTTCTAGCCGCAATTTACACTTTTTTGCAAAAAATCAGACTGGTTTATTAAAAACTTTGTCTTTAGGCAGCAAAATTCGGTTTTTTGTATAATACTCATTTTCAAAGATATTTCAAGCCTGTCTCTAAATCAAAATTTGTCATTAAATTTTTTTAGTAAAAGCAACAAAAGTGCTTTATTCCAAGTTGCAATTACACTTGTTTTAAAAAAATCAGACTGGTTTGTTAAAAACTTTGTCTTTAGGCAGCAAAATTCGGTTTTTTGTATAATACTCATTTTCAAAGATATTTAAAGCTTGTCTCTAAATCAAAATTTGTCATTAAATTTTTTTAGTAAAAGCAACAAAAGTGCTTTATTCCTAGCCGCAATTTACACTTGTTTTAAAAAAATCCGACTAGTTTATTAAAAACTTTGTCTTTAGGCAGCAAAATTCGGTATTTTGTATAATACTCATTTTCAAAGATATTTCAAGCCTGTCTCTAAATCAGAATTTGTCAATAAATTTTTTTAGTCAAAGCAACAAGAGTGCTTTATTCCTAGCCGCAATTTACACTTGTTTTCAAAAAATCAGACTGATTTATTAAAACCTTTGTCTTTAGGCAGCAAAATTCGGTTTTTTGTATAATACTCATTTTCACAGATATTTCAAGCCTGTCTCTAAATCAAAATTTGTCATTAAATTTTTTTAGTAAAAGCAACAAAAGTGCTTTATTCCTAGTTGCAATTTACACTTTTTTGCAAAATATCAGACTGGTTTATTACAAACTTTGTCTTTAGGCAGCAAAATTCGGTATTTTGTATAATACTCATTTTCAAAGATATTTCAAGCCTGTCTCTAAATCAAAATTTGTCATTAAATTTTTTTTAGTAAAAGCAGCAAAAGTGCTTTATTCCAAGTTGCAATTACACTTGTTTTAAAAAAATCAGACTGGTTTGTTAAAAACTTTGTCTTTAGGCAGCAAAATTCGGTTTTTTGTATAATACTCATTTTCAAAGATATTTCAAGCCTGTCTCTAAATCAAAATTTGTCATTAAATTTTTTTAGTAAAAGCAACAAAAGTGCTTTATTCCTAGTTGCAATTTACACTTTTTTGCAAAATATCAGACTCGTTTATTAAAAACTTTGTCTTTAGGCAGCAAAATTCGGTTTTTTGTATAATACTCATTTTCAAAGATATTTAAAGCTTGTCTCTAAATCAAAATTTGTCATTAAATTTTTTTAGTAAAAGCAACAAAAGTGTTTTATTCCTAGCCGCAATTTACACTTGTTTTAAAAAAATCCGACTAGTTTATTAAAAACTTTGTCTTTAGGCAGCAAAATTCGGTATTTTGTATAATACTCATTTTCAAAGATATTTCAAGCCTGTCTCTAAATCAGAATTTGTCAATAAATTTTTTTAGTCAAAGCAACAAGAGTGCTTTATTCCTAGCCGCAATTTACACTTGTTTTCAAAAAATCAGACTGATTTATTAAAACCTTTGTCTTTAGGCAGCAAAATTCGGTTTTTTGTATAATACTCATTTTCAAAGATATTTCAAGCCTGTCTCTAAATCAAAATTTGTCATTAAATTTTTTTAGTAAAAGCAACAAAAGTGCTTTATTCCAAGTTGCAATTACACTTGTTTTGAAAAAATCAGACTGGTTTGTTAAAAACTTTGTCTTTAGGCAGCAAAATTCGGTTTTTTGTATAATACTCATTTTCAAAGATATTTAAAGCTTGTCTCTAAATCAAAATTTGGCATTAAATTTTTTTAGTAAAAGCAACAAAAGTGCTTTATTCCTAGCCGCAATTTACACTTGTTTTCAAAAAATCAGACTGATTTATTAAAACCTTTGTCTTTAGGCAGCAAAATTCGGTTTTTTGTATAATACTCATTTTCAAAGATATTTCAAGCCTGTCTCTAAATCAAAATTTGTCATTAAATTTTTTTTAGTAAATGCAGCAAAAGTGCTTCGTTCCTAGCCGCAATTTACACTTTTTTGCAAAAAATCAGACTGGTTTATTAAAAACTTTGTCTGTAGGCAGCAAAATTCGGTTTTTTGTATAATACTCATTTTCACAGATATTTCAAGCCTGTCTCTAAATCAAAATTTGTCATTAAATTTTTTTAGTAAAAGCAACAAAAGTGCTTTATTCCTAGTTGCAATTTACACTTTTTTGCAAAATATCAGACTGGTTTATTACAAACTTTGTCTTTAGGCAGCAAAATTCGGTATTTTGTATAATACTCATTTTCAAAGATATTTCAAGCCTGTCTCTAAATCAAAATTTGTCATTAAATTTTTTTTAGTAAAAGCAGCAAAAGTGCTTTATTCCAAGTTGCAATTACACTTGTTTTAAAAAAATCAGACTGGTTTGTTAAAAACTTTGTCTTTAGGCAGCAAAATTCGGTTTTTTGTATAATACTCATTTTCAAAGATATTTCAAGCCTGTCTCTAAATCAGAATTTGTCAATAAATTTTTTTAGTCAAAGCAACAAGAGTGCTTTATTCCTAGCCGCAATTTACACTTGTTTTCAAAAAATCAGACTGATTTATTAAAACCTTTGTCTTTAGGCAGCAAAATTCGGTTTTTTGTATAATACTCATTTTCAAAGATATTTCAAGCCTGTCTCTAAATCAAAATTTGTCATTAAATTTTTTTTAGTAAATGCAGCAAAAGTGCTTCATTCCTAGCCGCAATTTACACTTTTTTGCAAAAAATCAGACTGGTTTATTAAAAACTTTGTCTGTAGGCAGCAAAATTCGGTTTTTTGTATAATACTCATTTTCAAAGATATTTCAAGCCTGTCTCTAAATCAGAATTTGTCAATAAATTTTTTTAGTAAAAGCAACAAGAGTGCTTTATTTCTAGCCGCAATTTACACTTGTTTTCAAAAAATCAGACTGATTTATTAAAAACTTTGTCTTTAGGCAGCAAAATTCGGTTTTTTGTATAATACTCATTTTCAAAGATATTTCAAACCTGTCTCTAAATCAAAATTTGTCATTAAATTTTTCTAGTAAAAGCAACAAAAGTGCTTTATTCCTAGTAGCAATTTACACTTTTTTGCAAAAAATCAGACTGGTTTATTAAAAACTTTGTCTTTAGGCAGCAAAATTCGGTTTTTTGTATAATACTCATTTTCAAAGATATTTCAAGCCTGTCTCTAAATCAGAATTTGTCAATAAATTTTTTTAGTAAAAGCAACAAGAGTGCTTTATTTCTAGCCGCAATTTACACTTGTTTTCAAAAAATCAGACTGATTTATTAAAAACTTTGTCTTTAGGCAGCAAAATTCGGTTTTTTGTATAATACTCATTTTCAAAGATATTTCAAGCCTGTCTCTAAATCAGAATTTGTCAATAAATTTTTTTAGTAAAAGCAACAAGAGTGCTTTATTCCTAGCCGCAATTTACACTTGTTTTCAAAAAATCAGACTGATTTATTGAAACCTTTGTCTTTAGGCAGCAAAATTCGGTTTTTTGTATAATACTCATTTTCAAAGATATTTCAAGCCTGTCTCTAAATCAAAATTTGTCATTAAATTTTTTTAGTAAAAGCAACAAAAGTGCTTTATTCCAAGTTGCAATTACACTTGTTTTAAAAAAATCAGACTGGTTTGTTAAAAACTTTGTCTTTAGGCAGCAAAATTCGGTTTTTTGTATAATACTCATTTTCAAAGATATTTAAAGCTTGTCTCTAAATCAAAATTTGTCATTAAATTTTTTTAGTAAAAGCAACAAAAGTGCTTTATTCCTAGCCGCAATTTACACTTGTTTTAAAAAAATCCGACTTGTTTATTAAAAACTTTGTCTTTAGGCAGCAAAATTCGGTATTTTGTATAATACTCATTTTCAAAGATATTTCAAGCCTGTCTCTAAATCAGAATTTGTCAATAAATTTTTTTAGTCAAAGCAACAAGAGTGCTTTATTCCTAGCCGCAATTTACACTTGTTTTCAAAAAATCAGACTGATTTATTAAAACCTTTGTCTTTAGGCAGCAAAATTCGGTTTTTTGTATAATACTCATTTTCAAAGATATTTCAAGCCTGTCTCTAAATCAAAATTTGTCATTAAATTTTTTTAGTAAAAGCAACAAAAGTGCTTTATTCCAAGTTGCAATTACACTTGTTTTGAAAAAATCAGACTGGTTTGTTAAAAACTTTGTCTTTAGGCAGCAAAATTCGGTTTTTTGTATAATACTCATTTTCAAAGATATTTAAAGCTTGTCTCTAAATCAAAATTTGGCATTAAATTTTTTTAGTAAAAGCAACAAAAGTGCTTTATTCCTAGCCGCAATTTACACTTGTTTTAAAAAAATCAGACTAGTTTATTAAAAACTTTGTCTTTAGGCAGCAAAATTCGGTATTTTGTATAATACTCATTTTTAAAGATATTTCAAGCCTGTCTCTAAATCAGAATTTGTCAATAAATTTTTTTAGTAAAAGCAACAAGAGTGCTTTATTCCTAGCCGCAATTTACACTTGTTTTCAAAAAATCAGACTGATTTATTAAAACCTTTGTCTTTAGGCAGCAAAATTCGGTTTTTTGTATAATACTCATTTTCAAAGATATTTCAAGCCTGTCTCTAAATCAAAATTTGTCATTAAATTTTTTTTAGTAAATGCAGCAAAAGTGCTTCGTTCCTAGCCGCAATTTACACTTGTTTTCAAAAAATCAGACTGATTTATTAAAACCTTTGTCTTTAGGCAGCAAAATTCGGTTTTTTGTATAATACTCATTTTCAAAGATATTTCAAGCCTGTCTCTAAATCAAAATTTGTCATTAAATTTTTTTTAGTAAATGCAGCAAAAGTGCTTCGTTCCTAGCCGCAATTTACACTTTTTTGCAAAAAATCAGACTGGTTTATTAAAAACTTTGTCTGTAGGCAGCAAAATTCGGTTTTTTGTATAATACTCATTTTCACAGATATTTCAAGCCTGTCTCTAAATCAAAATTTGTCATTAAATTTTTTTAGTAAAAGCAACAAAAGTGCTTTATTCCTAGTTGCAATTTACACTTTTTTGCAAAATATCAGACTGGTTTATTACAAACTTTGTCTTTAGGCAGCAAAATTCGGTATTTTGTATAATACTCATTTTCAAAGATATTTCAAGCCTGTCTCTAAATCAAAATTTGTCATTAAATTTTTTTTAGTAAAAGCAGCAAAAGTGCTTTATTCCAAGTTGCAATTACACTTGTTTTAAAAAAATCAGACTGGTTTGTTAAAAACTTTGTCTTTAGGCAGCAAAATTCGGTTTTTTGTATAATACTCATTTTCAAAGATATTTCAAGCCTGTCTCTAAATCAAAATTTGTCATTAAATTTTTTTAGTAAAAGCAAAAAAAGTGCTTTATTCCTAGTTGCAATTTACACTTTTTTGCCAAATATCAGACTCGTTTATTAAAAACTTTGTCTTTAGGCAGCAAAATTCGGTTTTTTGTATAATACTCATTTTCAAAGATATTTCAAGCCTGTCTCTAAATCAAAATTTGTCATTAAATTTTTTTAGTAAAAGCAACAAAAGTGCTTTATTCCAAGTTGCAATTACACTTGTTTTAAAAAAATCAGACTGGTTTGTTAAAAACTATGTCTTTAGGCAGCAAAATTCGGTTTTTTTGTATAATACTCATTTTCAAAGATATTTAAAGCTTGTCTCTAAATCAAAATTTGTCATTAAATTTTTTTAGTAAAAGCAACAAAAGTGCTTTATTCCTAGCCGCAATTTACACTTGTTTTAAAAAAATCAGACTAGTTTATTAAAAACTTTGTCTTTAGGCAGCAAAATTCGGTATTTTGTATAATAATCATTTTCAAAGATATTTCAAGCCTGTCTCTAAATCAGAATTTGTCAATAAATTTTTTTAGTCAAAGCAACAAGAGTGCTTTATTCCTAGCCGCAATTTACACTTGTTTTCAAAAAATCAGACTGATTTATTAAAACCTTTGTCTTTAGGCAGCAAAATTCGGTTTTTTGTATAATACTCATTTTCAAAGATATTTCAAGCCTGTCTCTAAATCAAAATTTGTCATTAAATTTTTTTTAGTAAATGCAGCAAAAGTGCTTCATTCCTAGCCGCAATTTACACTTTTTTGCAAAAAATCAGACTGGTTTATTAAAAACTTTGTCTGTAGGCAGCAAAATTCGGTTTTTTGTATAATACTCATTTTCAAAGATATTTCAAGCCTGTCTCTAAATCAGAATTTGTCAATAAATTTTTTTAGTAAAAGCAACAAGAGTGCTTTATTTCTAGCCGCAATTTACACTTGTTTTCAAAAAATCAGACTGATTTATTAAAAACTTTGTCTTTAGGCAGCAAAATTCGGTTTTTTGTATAATACTCATTTTCAAAGATATTTCAAACCTGTCTCTAAATCAAAATTTGTCATTAAATTTTTCTAGTAAAAGCAACAAAAGTGCTTTATTCCTAGTAGCAATTTACACTTTTTTGCAAAAAATCAGACTGGTTTATTAAAAACTTTGTCTTTAGGCAGCAAAATTCGGTTTTTTGTATAATACTCATTTTCAAAGATATTTCAAGCCTGTCTCTAAATCAAAATTTGTCATTAAATTTTTTTTAGTAAATGCAGCAAAAGTGCTTCATTTCTAGCCGCAATTTACACTTTTTTGCAAAAAATCAGACTGGTTTATTAAAAACTTTGTCTTTAGGCAGCAAAATTCGGTTTTTTGTATAATACTCATTTTCAAAGATATTTCAAGCCTGTCTCTAAATCAAAATTTGTCATTAAATTTTTTTAGTAAAAGCAACAAAAGTGCTTTATTCCAAGTTGCAATTACACTTGTTTTAAAAAAATCAGACTGGTTTGTTAAAAACTTTGTCTTTAGGCAGCAAAATTCGGTTTTTTGTATAATACTCATTTTCAAAGATATTTAAAGCTTGTCTCTAAATCAAAATTTGTCATAAAATTTTTTTAGTAAAAGCAACAAAAGTGCTTTATTCCTAGCCGCAATTTACACTTGTTTTAAAAAAATCCGACTAGTTTATTAAAAACTTTGTCTTTAGGCAGCAAAATTCGGTATTTTGTATAATACTCATTTTCAAAGATATTTCAAGCCTGTCTCTAAATCAGAATTTGTCAATAAATTTTTTTAGTCAAAGCAACAAGAGTGCTTTATTCCTAGCCGCAATTTACACTTGTTTTCAAAAAATCAGACTGATTTATTAAAACCTTTGTCTTTAGGCAGCAAAATTCGGTTTTTTGTATAATACTCATTTTCAAAGATATTTCAAGCCTGTCTCTAAATCAAAATTTGTCATTAAATTTTTTTAGTAAAAGCAACAAAAGTGCTTTATTCCAAGTTGCAATTACACTTGTTTTGAAAAAATCAGACTGGTTTGTTAAAAACTTTGTCTTTAGGCAGCAAAATTCGGTTTTTTGTATAATACTCATTTTCAAAGATATTTAAAGCTTGTCTCTAAATCAAAATTTGGCATTAAATTTTTTTAGTAAAAGCAACAAAAGTGCTTTATTCCTAGCCGCAATTTACACTTGTTTTAAAAAAATCAGACTAGTTTATTAAAAACTTTGTCTTTAGGCAGCAAAATTCGGTATTTTGTATAATACTCATTTTTAAAGATATTTCAAGCCTGTCTCTAAATCAGAATTTGTCAATAAATTTTTTTAGTAAAAGCAACAAGAGTGCTTTATTCCTAGCCGCAATTTACACTTGTTTTCAAAAAATCAGACTGATTTATTAAAACCTTTGTCTTTAGGCAGCAAAATTCGGTTTTTTGTATAATACTCATTTTCAAAGATATTTCAAGCCTGTCTCTAAATCAAAATTTGTCATTAAATTTTTTTTAGTAAATGCAGCAAAAGTGCTTCGTTCCTAGCCGCAATTTACACTTTTTTGCAAAAAATCAGACTGGTTTATTAAAAACTTTGTCTGTAGGCAGCAAAATTCGGTTTTTTGTATAATACTCATTTTCAAAGATATTTCAAGCCTGTCTCTAAATCAGAATTTGTCAATAAATTTTTTTAGTAAAAGCAACAAGAGTGCTTTATTTCTAGCCGCAATTTACACTTGTTTTCAAAAAATCAGACTGATTTATTAAAAACTTTGTCTTTAGGCAGCAAAATTCGGTTTTTTGTATAATACTCATTTTCAAAGATATTTCAAACCTGTCTCTAAATCAAAATTTGTCATTAAATTTTTCTAGTAAAAGCAACAAAAGTGCTTTATTCCTAGTAGCAATTTACACTTTTTTGCAAAAAATCAGACTGGTTTATTAAAAACTTTGTCTTTAGGCAGCAAAATTCGGTTTTTTGTATAATACTCATTTTCAAAGATATTTCAAGCCTGTCTCTAAATCAAAATTTGTCATTAAATTTTTTTTAGTAAATGCAGCAAAAGTGCTTCATTCCTAGCCGCAATTTACACTTTTTTGCAAAAAATCAGACTGGTTTATTAAAAACTTTGTCTTTAGGCAGCAAAATTCGGTTTTTTGTATAATACTCATTTTCAAAGATATTTCAAGCCTGTCTCTAAATCAAAATTTGTCATTAAATTTTTTTAGTAAAAGCAACAAAAGTGCTTTATTCCAAGTTGCAATTACACTTGTTTTAAAAAAATCAGACTGGTTTGTTAAAAACTTTGTCTTTAGGCAGCAAAATTCGGTTTTTTGTATAATACTCATTTTCAAAGATATTTAAAGCTTGTCTCTAAATCAAAATTTGTCATTAAATTTTTTTAGTAAAAGCAACAAAAGTGCTTTATTCCTAGCCGCAATTTACACTTGTTTTAAAAAAATCAGACTAGTTTATTAAAAACTTTGTTTTTAGGCAGCAAAATTCGGTATTTTGTATAATACTCATTTTCAAAGATATTTCAAGCCTGTCTCTAAATCAGAATTTGTCAATAAATTTTTTTAGTCAAAGCAACAAGAGTGCTTTATTCCTAGCCGCAATTTACACTTGTTTTCAAAAAATCAGACTGATTTATTAAAACCTTTGTCTTTAGGCAGCAAAATTCGGTTTTTTGTATAATACTCATTTTCAAAGATATTTCAAGCCTGTCTCTAAATCAAAATTTGTCATTAAATTTTTTTAGTAAAAGCAACAAAAGTGCTTTATTCCAAGTTGCAATTACACTTGTTTTGAAAAAATCAGACTGGTTTGTTAAAAACGTTGTCTTTAGGCAGCAAAATTCGGTTTTTTGTATAATACTCATTTTCAAAGATATTTAAAGCTTGTCTCTAAATCAAAATTTGTCATTAAATTTTTTTAGTAAAAGCAACAAAAGTGCTTTATTCCTAGCCGCAATTTACACTTGTTTTAAAAAAATCAGACTAGTTTATTAAAAACTTTGTCTTTAGGCAGCAAAATTCGGTATTTTGTATAATACTCATTTTCAAAGATATTTCAAGCCTGTCTCTAAATCAGAATTTGTCAATAAATTTTTTTAGTCAAAGCAACAAGAGTGCTTTATTCCTAGCCGCAATTTACACTTGTTTTCAAAAAATCAGACTGATTTATTAAAACCTTTGTCTTTAGGCAGCAAAATTCGGTTTTTTGTATAATACTCATTTTCAAAGATATTTCAAGCCTGTCTCTAAATCAAAATTTGTCATTAAATTTTTTTAGTAAAAGCAACAAAAGTGCTTTATTCCAAGTTGCAATTACACTTGTTTTGAAAAAATCAGACTGGTTTGTTAAAAACTTTGTCTTTAGGCAGCAAAATTCGGTTTTTTGTATAATACTCATTTTCAAAGATATTTAAAGCTTGTCTCTAAATCAAAATTTGTCATTAAATTTTTTTAGTAAAAGCAACAAAAGTGCTTTATTCCTAGCCGCAATTTACACTTGTTTTAAAAAAATCAGACTAGTTTATTAAAAACTTTGTCTTTAGGCAGCAAAATTCGGTATTTTGTATAATACTCATTTTTAAAGATATTTCAAGCCTGTCTCTAAATCAGAATTTGTCAATAAATTTTTTTAGTAAAAGCAACAAAAGTGCTTTATTCCTAGCCGCAATTTACACTTGTTTTCAAAAAATCAGACTGATTTATTAAAACCTTTGTCTTTAGGCAGCAAAATTCGGTTTTTTGTATAATACTCATTTTCAAAGATATTTCAAGCCTGTCTCTAAATCAAAATTTGTCATTAAATTTTTTTTTGTAAATGCAGCAAAAGTGCTTCGTTCCTAGCCGCAATTTACACTTTTTTGCAAAAAATCAGACTGGTTTATTAAAAACTTTGTCTGTAGGCAGCAAAATTCGGTTTTTTTATAATACTCATTTTCAAAGATATTTCAAGCCTGTCTCTAAATCAGAATTTGTCAATAAATTTTTTTAGTAAAAGCAACAAGAGTGCTTTATTTCTAGCCGCAATTTACACTTGTTTTCAAAAAATCAGACTGGTTTATTAAAAACTTTGTCTTTAGGCAGCAAAATTCGGTTTTTTGTATAATACTCATTTTCAAAGATATTTCAAGCCTGTCTCTAAATCAAAATTTGTCATTAAATTTTTTTAGTAAAAGCAACAAAAGTGCTTTATTCCTAGTTGCAATTTACACTTTTTTGCAAAATATCAGACTGGTTTATTAAAAACTTTGTCTTTAGGCAGCAAAATTCGGTTTTTTGTATAATACTCATTTTCAAAGATATTTCAAGCCTGTCTCTAAATCAAAATTTGTCATTAAACTTTTTTAGTAAAAGCAACAAAAGTATTTTATTCCTAGCCGCAATTTACACTTGTTTTCAAAAAATCAGACTGATTTATTAAAAACTTTGTCTTTAGGCAGCAAAATTCGGTTTTTTGTATAATACTCATTTTCAAAGATATTTCAAGCCTGTCTCTAAATCAAAATTTGTCATTAAATTTTTTTAGTAAAAGCAACAAAAGTTTTTTATTCCTAGTTGCAATTTACACTTTTTT
Organism: Ganaspis brasiliensis; assembly: GCA_037103525.1. Classification (NCBI taxonomy): domain Eukaryota; kingdom Metazoa; phylum Arthropoda; class Insecta; order Hymenoptera; family Figitidae; genus Ganaspis; species Ganaspis brasiliensis. The sequence continues at coordinate 1,002,512 of JAZKLR010000747.1, forward strand.
GCAAAATATCAGACTGGTTTATTAAAAACTTTGTCTTTAGGCAGCAAAATTCGGTTTTTTGTATAATACTCATTTTCAAAGATATTTCAAGCCTGTCTCTAAATCAGAATTTGTCAATAAATTTTTTTAGTAAAAGCAACAAGAGTGCTTTATTTCTAGCCGCAATTTACACTTGTTTTCAAAAAATCAGACTGATTTATTAAAAACTTTGTCTTTAGGCAGCAAAATTCGGTTTTTTGTATAATACTCATTTTCAAAGATATTTCAAGCCTGTCTCTAAATCAAAATTTGTCATTAAATTTTTTTAGTAAAAGCAACAAAAGTGCTTTATTCCTAGTTGCAATTTACACTTTTTTGCAAAATATCAGACTCGTTTATTAAAAACTTTGTCTTTAGGCAGCAAAATTCGGTTTTTTGTATAATACTCATTTTCACAGATATTTCAAGCCTGTCTCTAAATCAAAATTTGTCATTAAATTTTTTTAGTAAAAGCAACAAAAGTGCTTTATTCCTAGTTGCAATTTACACTTTTTTGCAAAATATCAGACTGATTTATTAAAAACTTTGTCTTTAGGCAGCAAAATTCGGTATTTTGTATAATAGTCATTTTCAAAGATATTTCAAGCCTGTCTCTAAATCAAAATTTGTCATTAAATTTTTTTTAGTAAAAGCAGCAAAAGTGCTTCATTCCTAGCCGCAATTTACACTTTTTTGCAAAAAATCAGACTGGTTTATTAAAAACTTTGTCTTTAGGCAGCAAAATTCGGTTTTTTGTATAATACTCATTTTCAAAGATATTTCAAGCCTGTCTCTAAATCAAAATTTGTCATTAAATTTTTTTAGTAAAAGCAACAAAAGTGCTTTATTCCTAGTTGCAATTTACACTTTTTTGCAAAATATCAGACTGATTTATTAAAAACTTTGTCTTTAGGCAGCAAAATTCGGTATTTTGTATAATAGTCATTTTCAAAGATATTTCAAGTCTGTCTCTAAATCAAAATTTGTCATTAAATTTTGTTTAGTAAAAGCAACAAAAGTACTTTATTCCTAGCCGCAATTTACACTTGTTTTCAGAAAATCAGACTGATTTATTAAAACCTTTGTCATTAGGCAGCAAAATTCGGTTTTTTGTATAATACTCATTTTCAAAGATATTTCAAGCCTGTCTCTAAATCAAAATTTGTCATTAAATTTTTTTAGTAAAAGCAACAAAAGTGCTTTATTCCTAGTTGCAATTTACACTTTTTTGCAAAATATCAGACTCGTTTATTAAAAACTTTGTCTTTAGGCAGCAAAATTCGGTTTTTTGTATAATACTCATTTTCACAGATATTTCAAGCCTGTCTCTAAATCAGAATTTGTCAATAAATTTTTTTAGTAAAAGCAACAAGAGTGCTTTATTCCTAGCCGCAATTTACACTTGTTTTCAAAAAATCAGACTGATTTATTAAAACCTTTGTCTTTAGGCAGCAAAATTCGGTTTTTTGTATAATACTCATTTTCAAAGATATTTCAAGCCTGTCTCTAAATCAAAATTTGTCATTAAATTTTTTTAGTAAAAGCAACAAAAGTGCTTTATTCCTAGTTGCAATTTACACTTTTTTGCAAAATATCAGACTCGTTTATTAAAAACTTTGTCTTTAGGCAGCAAAATTCGGTTTTTTGTATAATACTCATTTTCACAGATATTTCAAGCCTGTCTCTAAATCAAAATTTGTCATTAAATTTTTTTAGTAAAAGCAACAAAAGTGCTTTATTCCTAGTTGCAATTTACACTTTTTTGCAAAATATCAGACTGGTTTATTAAAAACTTTGTCTTTAGGCAGCAAAATTCGGTATTTTGTATAATACTCATTTTCAAAGATATTTCAAGCCTGTCTCTAAATCAAAATTTATCATTAAATTTTTTTAGTAAAAGCAACTAAAGTGCTTTATTCCTAGCCGCAATATTCACTTTTTTGCAAAAATTTAGACTGGTTTATTAAAAACTTTGTCTTTAGGCAGCAAAATTCGGTTTTTTGTTTAATACTCATTTTCAAAGATATTTCAAGTCTGTCTCTAAATCAATATTTGTCATTAAATTTTGTTTAGTAAAAGCAACAAAAGTACTTTATTCCTAGCCGCAATTTACACTTGTTTTCAAAAAATCAGACTAGTTTATTAAAAACTTTGTCTTTAGGCAGCAAAATTCGGTATTTTGTATAATACTCATTTTCAAAGATATTTCAAGCCTGTCTCTAAATCAGAATTTGTCAATAAATTTTTTTAGTAAAAGCAACAAGAGTGCTTTATTCCTAGCCGCAATTTACACTTGTTTTCAAAAAATCAGACTGATTTATTGAAACCTTTGTCTTTAGGCAGCAAAATTCGGTTTTTTGTATAATACTCATTTTCAAAGATATTTCAAGCCTGTCTCTAAATCAAAATTTGTCATTAAATTTTTTTAGTAAAAGCAACAAAAGTGCTTTATTCCTAGCCGCAATTTACACTTGTTTTAAAAAAATCAGACTAGTTTATTAAAAACTTTGTCTTTAGGCAGCAAAATTCGGTATTTTGTATAATACTCATTTTCAAAGATATTTCAAGCCTGTCTCTAAATCAGAATTTGTCAATAAATTTTTTTAGTAAAAGCAACAAGAGTGCTTTATTCCTAGCCGCAATTTACACTTGTTTTCAAAAAATCAGACTGATTTATTGAAACCTTTGTCTTTAGGCAGCAAAATTCGGTTTTTTGTATAATACTCATTTTCATAGATATTTCAAGCCTGTCTCTAAATCAAAATTTGTCATTAAATTTTTTTTAGTAAATGCAGCAAAAGTGCTTCATTCCTAGCCGCAATTTACACTTTTTTGCAAAAAATCAGACTGGTTTATTAAAAACTTTGTCTGTAGGCAGCAAAATTCGGTTTTTTGTATAATACTCATTTTCAAAGATATTTCAAGCCTGTCTCTAAATCAGAATTTGTCAATAAATTTTTTTAGTAAAAGCAACAAGAGTGCTTTATTTCTAGCCGCAATTTACACTTGTTTTCAAAAAATCAGACTGATTTATTAAAAACTTTGTCTTTAGGCAGCAAATTTCGGTTTTTTGTATAATACTCATTTTCAAAGATATTTCAAGCCTGTCTCTAAATCAAAATTTGTCATTAAAGTTTTTTAGTAAAAGCAACAAAAGTGCTTTATTCCTAGTTGCAATTTACACTTTTTTGCAAAATATCAGACTGGTTTATTAAAAACTTTGTCTTTAGGCAGCAAAATTCGGTTTTTTGTATAATACTCATTTTCAAAGATATTTCAAGCCTGTCTCTAAATCAAAATTTGTCATTAAATTTTTTTTAGTAAATGCAGCAAAAGTGCTTCATTCCTAGCCGCAATTTACACTTTTTTGCAAAAAATCAGACTGGTTTATTAAAAACTTTGTCTTTAGGCAGCAAAATTCGGTTTTTTGTATAATACTCATTTTCAAAGATATTTCAAGCCTGTCTCTAAATCAAAATTTGTCATTAAACTTTTTTAGTAAAAGCAACAAAAGTGCTTTATTCCAAGTTGCAATTACACTTGTTTTAAAAAAATCAGACTGGTTTGTTAAAAACTTTGTCTTTAGGCAGCAAAATTCGGTTTTTTGTATAATACTCATTTTCAAAGATATTTCAAGCCTGTCTCTAAATCAAAATTTGTCATTAAATTTTTTTAGTAAAAGCAACAAAAGTGCTTTATTCCTAGTTGCAATTTACACTTGTTTTCAAAAAATCAGACTGATTTATTAAAAACTTTGTCTTTAGGCAGCAAATTTCGGTTTTTTGTATAATACTCATTTTCAAAGATATTTCAAGCCTGTCTCTAAATCAAAATTTGTCATTAAAGTTTTTTAGTAAAAGCAACAAAAGTGCTTTATTCCTAGTTGCAATTTACACTTTTTTGCAAAATATCAGACTGGTTTATTAAAAACTTTGTCTTTAGGCAGCAAAATTCGGTTTTTTGTATAATACTCATTTTCAAAGATATTTCAAGCCTGTCTCTAAATCAAAATTTGTCATTAAATTTTTTTTAGTAAATGCAGCAAAAGTGCTTCATTCCTAGCCGCAATTTACACTTTTTTGCAAAAAATCAGACTGGTTTATTAAAAACTTTGTCTTTAGGCAGCAAAATTCGGTTTTTTGTATAATACTCATTTTCAAAGATATTTCAAGCCTGTCTCTAAATCAAAATTTGTCATTAAACTTTTTTAGTAAAAGCAACAAAAGTGCTTTATTCCAAGTTGCAATTACACTTGTTTTAAAAAAATCAGACTGGTTTGTTAAAAACTTTGTCTTTAGGCAGCAAAATTCGGTTTTTTGTATAATACTCATTTTCAAAGATATTTCAAGCCTGTCTCTAAATCAAAATTTGTCATTAAATTTTTTTAGTAAAAGCAACAAAAGTGCTTTATTCCTAGTTGCAATTTACACTTTTTTGCAAAATATCAGACTGGTTTATTAAAAACTTTGTCTTTAGGCAGCAAAATTCGGTATTTTGTATAATACTCATTTTCAAAGATATTTCAAGCCTGTCTCTAAATCAAAATTTGTCATTAAATTTTTTTAGTAAAAGCAACTAAAGTGCTTTATTCCTAGCCGCAATATTCACTTTTTTGCAGAAATTTAGACTGGTTTATTAAAAACTTTGTCTTTAGGCAGCAAAATTCGGTTTTTTGTTTAATACTCATTTTCAAAGATATTTCAAGTCTGTCTCTAAATCAAAATTTGTCATTAAATTTTGTTTAGTAAAAGCAACAAAAGTACTTTATTCCTAGCCGCAATTTACACTTGTTTTCAAAAAATCAGATTGATTTATTAAAACCTTTGTCTTTAGGCAGCAAAATTCGGTTTTTTGTATAATACTCATTTTCAAAGATATTTCAAGTCTGTCTCTAAATCAAAATTTGTCATTAAATTTTTTTAGTAAAAGCAACAAAAGTGCTTTATTCCTAGTTGCAATTTACACTTTTTTGCAAAATATCAGACTCGTTTATTAAAAACTTTGTCTTTAGGCAGCAAAATTCGGATTTTTGTATAATACTCATTTTCACAGATATTTCAAGCCTGTCTCTAAATCAGAATTTGTCAATAAATTTTTTTAGTAAAAGCAACAAGAGTGCTTTATTCCTAGTTGCAATTTACACTTTTTTGCAAAATATCAGACTGGTTTATTAAAAACTTTGTCTTTAGGCAGCAAAATTCGGTTTTTTGTATAATACTCATTTTCAAAGATATTTCAAGCCTGTCTCTAAATCAAAATTTGTCATTAAATTTTTTTTAGTAAATGCAGCAAAAGTGCTTCATTCCTAGCCGCAATTTACACTTTTTTGCAAAAAATCAGACTGGTTTATTAAAAACTTTGTCTTTAGGCAGCAAAATTCGGTTTTTTGTATAATACTCATTTTCAAAGATATTTCAAGCCTGTCTCTAAATCAAAATTTGTCATTAAATTTTTTTAGTAAAAGCAACAAAAGTGCTTTATTCCAAGTTACAGTTACACTTTTTTTAAAAAAAATCAGACTGGTTTATTAAAAACTTTGTCTTTAGGCAGCAAAATTCGGTTTTTTGTATAATACTCATTTTCAAAGATATTTCAAGCCTGTCTCTAAATCAGAATTTGTCAATAAATTTTTTTAGTAAAAGCAACAAGAGTGCTTTATTCCTAGCCGCAATTTACACTTGTTTTCAAAAAATCAGACTGGTTTATTAAAAACTTTGTCTTTAGGCAGCAAAATTCGGTTTTTTGTATAATACTCATTTTCAAAGATATTTCAAGCCTGTCTCTAAATCAAAATTTGTCATTAAATTTTTTTTAGTAAATGCAGCAAAAGTGCTTCATTCCTAGCCGCAATTTACACTTTTTTGCAAAAAATCAGACTGGTTTATTAAAAACTTTGTCTTTAGGCAGCAAAATTCGGTTTTTTGTATAATACTCATTTTCAAAGATATTTCAAGCCTGTCTCTAAATCAAAATTTGTCATTAAATTTTTTTAGTAAAAGCAACAAAAGTGCTTTATTCCTAGCCGCAATTACACTTGTTTTAAAAAAATCAGACTGGTTTGTTAAAAACTTTGTCTTTAGGCAGCAAAATTCGGTTTTTTGTATAATACTCATTTTCAAAGATATTTAAAGCTTGTCTCTAAATCAAAATTTGTCATTAATTTTTTTTAGTAAAAACAGCAAAAGTGCTTTATTCCTAGCCGCAATTTACACTTGTTTTCAAAAAATCAGACTGGTTTATTAAAAACTTTGTCTTTAGGCAGCAAAATTCGGTTTTTTGTATAATACTCATTTTCAAAGATATTTCAAGCCTGTCTCTAAATCAAAATTTGTCATTAAATTTTTTTTAGTAAATGCAGCAAAAGTGCTTCATTCCTAGCCGCAATTTACACTTTTTTGCAAAAAATCAGACTGGTTTATTAAAAACTTTGTCTTTAGGCAGCAAAATTCGGTTTTTTGTATAATACTCATTTTCAAAGATATTTCAAGCCTGTCTCTAAATCAAAATTTGTCATTAAATTTTTTTAGTAAAAGCAACAAAAGTGCTTTATTCCTAGCCGCAATTACACTTGTTTTAAAAAAATCAGACTGGTTTGTTAAAAACTTTGTCTTTAGGCAGCAAAATTCGGTTTTTTGTATAATACTCATTTTCAAAGATATTTAAAGCTTGTCTCTAAATCAAAATTTGTCATTAATTTTTTTTAGTAAAAACAGCAAAAGTGCTTTATTCCTAGCCGCAATTTACACTTGTTTTCAAAAAATCAGACTGGTTTATTAAAAACTTTGTCTTTAGGCAGCAAAATTCGGTTTTTTGTATAATACTCATTTTCAAAGATATTTCAAGCCTGTCTCTAAATCAGAATTTGTCAATAAATTTTTTTAGTAAAAGCAACAAGAGTGCTTTATTCCTAGCCGCAATTTACACTTGTTTTCAAAAAATCAGACTGATTTATTAAAACCTTTGTCTTTAGGCAGCAAAACTCGGTTTTTTGTATAATACTTATTTTCAAAGATATTTCAAGCCTGTCTCTAAATCAGAATTTGTCAATAAATTTTTTTAGTAAAAGCAACAAGAGTGCTTTATTCCTAGCCGCAATTCACACTTGTTTTCAAAAAATCAGACTGGTTTATTAAAAACTTTGTCTTTAGGCAGCAAAATTCGGTTTTTTGTATAATACTCATTTTCAAAGATATTTCAAGCCTGTCTCTAAATCAAAATTTGTCATTAAATTTTTTTAGTAAAAGCAACTAAAGTGCTTTATTCCTAGCCGCAATATTCACTTTTTTGCAAAAATTTAGACTGGTTTATTAAAAACTTTGTCTTTAGGCAGCAAAATTCGGTTTTTTGTTTAATACTCATTTTCAAAGATATTTCAAGTCTGTCTCTAAATCAAAATTTGTCATTAAATTTTGTTTAGTAAAAGCAACAAAAGTACATTATTCCTAGCCGCAATTTACACTTGTTTTCAAAAAATCAGACTGATTTATTAAAACCTTTGTCTTTAGGCAGCAAAATTCGGTTTTTTGTATAATACTCATTTTCAAAGATATTTCAAGCCTGTCTCTAAATCAAAATTTGTCATTAAATTTTTTTAGTAAAAGCAACGAAAGTGCTTTATTCCTAGTTGCAATTTACACTTTTTTGCAAAATATCAGACTCGTTTATTAAAAACTTTGTCTTTAGGCAGCAAAATTCGGATTTTTGTATAATACTCATTTTCACAGATATTTCAAGCCTGTCTCTAAATCAGAATTTGTCAATAAATTTTTTTAGTAAAAGCAACAAGAGTGCTTTATTCCTAGTTGCAATTTACACTTTTTTGCAAAATATCAGACTGGTTTATTAAAAACTTTGTCTTTAGGCAGCAAAATTCGGTTTTTTGTATAATACTCATTTTCAAAGATATTTCAAGCCTGTCTCTAAATCAAAATTTGTCATTAAATTTTTTTAGTAAAAGCAACAAAAGTGCTTTATTCCAAGTTGCAGTTACACTTTTTTTAAAAAAAATCAGACTGGTTTGTTAAAAACTTTGTCTTTAGGCAGCAAAATTCGGTTTTTTGTATAATACTCATTTTCAAAGATATTTAAAGCTTGTCTCTAAATCAAAATTTGTCATTAAATTTTTTTAGTAAAAGCAGCAAAAGTGCTTTATTCCTAGCCGCAATTTACACTTGTTTTCAAAAAATCAGACTGGTTTATTAAAAACTTTGTCTTTAGGCAGCAAAATTCGGTTTTTTGTATAATACTCATTTTCAAAGATATTTCAAGCCTGTCTCTAAATCAGAATTTGTCAATAAATTTTTTTAGTAAAAGCAACAAGAGTGCTTTATTCCTAGCCGCAATTTACACTTGTTTTCAAAAAATCAGACTGATTTATTAAAACCTTTGTCTTTAGGCAGCAAAATTCGGTTTTTTGTATAATACTCATTTTCAAAGATATTTCAAGCCTGTCTCTAAATCAGAATTTGTCAATAAATTTTTTTAGTAAAAGCAACAAGAGTGCTTTATTCCTAGCCGCAATTTACCTTTGTTTTCAAAAAATCAGACTGATTTATTAAAAACTTTGTCTTTAGGCAGCAAAATTCGGTTTTTTGTATAATACTCATTTTCAAAGATATTTCAAGCCTGTCTCTAAATCAAAATTTGTCATTAAATTTTTTTAGTAAAAGCAACAAAAGTGCTTTATTCCTAGCCGCAATTTACACTTGTTTTCAAAAAATCAGACTGGTTTATTAAAAACTTTGTCTTTAGGCAGCAAAATTCGGTTTTTTGTATAATACTCATTTTCACAGATATTTCAAGCCTGTCTCTAAATCAAAATTTGTCATTAAATTTTTTTGTAAAAGCAACAAGAGTGCTTTATTCCTAGCCGCAATTTACACTTGTTTTCAAAAAATCAGACTGATTTATTAAAACCTTTGTCTTTAGGCAGCAAAATTCGGTTTTTTGTATAATACTCATTTTCAAAGATATTTCAAGCCTGTCTCTAAATCAAAATTTTTATTAAATTTTTTTAGTAAAAGCAACAAAAGTGCTTTATTCCTAGCCGCAATTTACACTTGTTTTAAAAAAATCAGACTAGTTTATTAAAAACTTTGTCTTTAGGCAGCAGAATTCGGTTTTTTGTATAATACTCATTTTCAAAGATATTTCAAGCCTGTCTCTAAATCAAAATTTGTCATTAAATTTTTTTAGTAAAGGCAACTAAAGTGCTTTATTCCTAGCCGCAATTTACACTTTTTTGCAAAAAATCAGACTGGTTTATTAAAAACTTTGTCTTTAGGCAGCAAAATTCGGTTTTTTGTATAATACTCATTTTCAAAGATATTTCAAGCCTGTCTCTAAATCAGAATTTGTCAATAAATTTTTTTAGTAAAAGCAACAAGAGTGCTTTATTCCTAGCCGCAATTCACACTTGTTTTCAAAAAATCAGACTGGTTTATTAAAAACTTTGTCTTTAGGCAGCAAAATTCGGTTTTTTGTATAATACTCATTTTCAAAGATATTTCAAGCCTGTCTCTAAATCAAAATTTGTCATTAAATTTTTTTAGTAAAAGCAACAAAAGTGCTTTATTCCCAGTTGCAATTTACACTTTTTTGCAAAATATCAGACTCGTTTATTAAAAACTATGTCTTTAGGCAGCAAAATTCGGATTTTTGTATAATACTCATTTTCACAGATATTTCAAGCCTGTCTCTAAATCAGAATTTGTCAATAAATTTTTTTAGTAAAAGCAACAAGAGTGCTTTATTCCTAGCCGCAATTTACACTTGTTTTCAAAAAATCAGACTGATTTATTAAAACCTTTGTCTTTAGGCAGCAAAATTCGGTTTTTTGTATAATACTCATTTTCAAAGATATTTCAAGCCTGTCTCTAAATCAAAATTTGTCATTAAATTTTTTTAGTAAAAGCAACAAAAGTGCTTTATTCCAAGTTGCAGTTACACTTTTTTTAAAAAAAATCAGACTGGTTTGTTAAAAACTTTGTCTTTAGGCAGCAAAATTCGGTTTTTTGTATAATACTCATTTTCAAAGATATTTAAAGCTTGTCTCTAAATCAAAATTTGTCATTAAATTTTTTTAGTAAAAGCAGCAAAAGTGCTTTATTCCTAGCCGCAATTTACACTTGTTTTAAAAAAATCAGACTGGTTTATTAAAAACTTTGTCTTTAGGCAGCAAAATTCGGTTTTTTGTATAATACTCATTTTCAAAGATATTTCAAGCCTGTCTCTAAATCAGAATTTGTCAATAAATTTTTTTAGTAAAAGCAACAAGAGTGCTTTATTCCCAGTTGCAATTTACACTTTTTTGCAAAATATCAGACTCGTTTATTAAAAACTATGTCTTTAGGCAGCAAAATTCGGATTTTTGTATAATACTCATTTTCACAGATATTTCAAGCCTGTCTCTAAATCAGAATTTGTCAATAAATTTTTTTAGTAAAAGCAACAAGAGTGCTTTATTCCTAGCCGCAATTTACACTTGTTTTCAAAAAATCAGACTGATTTATTAAAACCTTTGTCTTTAGGCAGCAAAATTCGGTTTTTTGTATAATACTCATTTTCAAAGATATTTCAAGCCTGTCTCTAAATCAAAATTTGTCATTAAATTTTTTTAGTAAAAGCAACAAAAGTGCTTTATTCCAAGTTGCAGTTACACTTTTTTTAAAAAAAATCAGACTGGTTTGTTAAAAACTTTGTCTTTAGGCAGCAAAATTCGGTTTTTTGTATAATACTCATTTTCAAAGATATTTAAAGCTTGTCTCTAAATCAAAATTTGTCATTAAATTTTTTTAGTAAAAGCAGCAAAAGTGCTTTATTCCTAGCCGCAATTTACACTTGTTTTAAAAAAATCAGACTGGTTTATTAAAAACTTTGTCTTTAGGCAGCAAAATTCGGTTTTTTGTATAATACTCATTTTCAAAGATATTTCAAGCCTGTCTCTAAATCAGAATTTGTCAATAAATTTTTTTAGTAAAAGCAACAAGAGTGCTTTATTCCTAGCCGCAATTTACACTTGTTTTCAAAAAATCAGACTGATTTATTAAAACCTTTGTCTTTAGGCAGCAAAATTCGGTTTTTTGTATAATACTCATTTTCAAAGATATTTCAAGCCTGTCTCTAAATCAGAATTTGTCAATAAATTTTTTTAGTAAAAGCAACAAGAGTGCTTTATTCCTAGCCGCAATTTACCTTTGTTTTCAAAAAATCAGACTGATTTATTAAAAACTTTGTCTTTAGGCAGCAAAATTCGGTTTTTTGTATAATACTGATTTTCAAAGATATTTCAAGCCTGTCTCTAATTTAAAATTTGTCATTAAATTTTTTTAGTAAAAGCAACAAAAGTGCTTTATTCCTAGCCGCAATTTACACTTGTTTTCAAAAAATCAGACTGGTTTATTAAAAACTTTGTCTTTAGGCAGCAAAATTCGGTTTTTTGTATAATACTCATTTTCACAGATATTTCAAGCCTGTCTCTAAATCAAAATTTGTCATTAAATTTTTTTAGTAAAAGCAACAAGAGTGCTTTATTCCTAGCCGCAATTTACACTTGTATTCAAAAAATCAGACTGATTTATTAAAACCTTTGTCTTTAGGCAGCAAAATTCGGTTTTTTGTATAATACTCATTTTCAAAGATATTTCAAGCCTGTCTCTAAATCAAAATTTTTATTAAATTTTTTTAGTAAAAGCAACAAAAGTGCTTTATTCCTAGCCGCAATTTACACTTGTTTTAAAAAAATCAGACTAGTTTATTAAAAACTTTGTCTTTAGGCAGCAGAATTCGGTTTTTTGTATAATACTCATTTTCAAAGATATTTCAAGCCTGTCTCTAAATCAAAATTTGTCATTAAATTTTTTTAGTAAAGGCAACTAAAGTGCTTTATTCCTAGCCGCAATTTACACTTTTTTGCAAAAAATCAGACTGGTTTATTAAAAACTTTGTCTTTAGGCAGCAAAATTCGGTTTTTTGTATAATACTCATTTTCAAAGATATTTCAAGCCTGTCTCTAAATCAGAATTTGTCAATAAATTTTTTTAGTAAAAGCAACAAGAGTGCTTTATTCCTAGCCGCAATTCACACTTGTTTTCAAAAAATCAGACTGGTTTATTAAAAACTTTGTCTTTAGGCAGCAAAATTCGGTTTTTTGTATAATACTCATTTTCAAAGATATTTCAAGCCTGTCTCTAAATCAAAATTTGTCATTAAATTTTTTTAGTAAAAGCAACAAAAGTGCTTTATTCCCAGTTGCAATTTACACTTTTTTGCAAAATATCAGACTCGTTTATTAAAAACTATGTCTTTAGGCAGCAAAATTCGGATTTTTGTATAATACTCATTTTCACAGATATTTCAAGCCTGTCTCTAAATCAGAATTTGTCAATAAATTTTTTTAGTAAAAGCAACAAGAGTGCTTTATTCCTAGCCGCAATTTACACTTGTTTTCAAAAAATCAGACTGATTTATTAAAACCTTTGTCTTTAGGCAGCAAAATTCGGTTTTTTGTATAATACTCATTTTCAAAGATATTTCAAGCCTGTCTCTAAATCAAAATTTGTCATTAAATTTTTTTAGTAAAAGCAACAAAAGTGCTTTATTCCAAGTTGCAGTTACACTTTTTTTAAAAAAAATCAGACTGGTTTGTTAAAAACTTTGTCTTTAGGCAGCAAAATTCGGTTTTTTGTATAATACTCATTTTCAAAGATATTTAAAGCTTGTCTCTAAATCAAAATTTGTCATTAAATTTTTTTAGTAAAAGCAGCAAAAGTGCTTTATTCCTAGCCGCAATTTACACTTGTTTTAAAAAAATCAGACTGGTTTATTAAAAACTTTGTCTTTAGGCAGCAAAATTCGGTTTTTTGTATAATACTCATTTTCAAAGATATTTCAAGCCTGTCTCTAAATCAGAATTTGTCAATAAATTTTTTTAGTAAAAGCAACAAGAGTGCTTTATTCCTAGCCGCAATTTACACTTGTTTTCAAAAAATCAGACTGATTTATTAAAACCTTTGTCTTTAGGCAGCAAAATTCGGTTTTTTGTATAATACTCATTTTCAAAGATATTTCAAGCCTGTCTCTAAATCAGAATTTGTCAATAAATTTTTTTAGTAAAAGCAACAAGAGTGCTTTATTCCTAGCCGCAATTTACCTTTGTTTTCAAAAAATCAGACTGATTTATTAAAAACTTTGTCTTTAGGCAGCAAAATTCGGTTTTTTGTATAATACTCATTTTCAAAGATATTTCAAGCCTGTCTCTAATTTAAAATTTGTCATTAAATTTTTTTAGTAAAAGCAACAAAAGTGCTTTATTCCTAGCCGCAATTTACACTTGTTTTCAAAAAATCAGACTGGTTTATTAAAAACTTTGTCTTTAGGCAGCAAAATTCGGTTTTTTGTATAATACTCATTTTCACAGATATTTCAAGCCTGTCTCTAAATCAAAATTTGTCATTAAATTTTTTTAGTAAAAGCAACAAGAGTGCTTTATTCCTAGCCGCAATTTACACTTGTATTCAAAAAATCAGACTGATTTATTAAAACCTTTGTCTTTAGGCAGCAAAATTCGGTTTTTTGTATAATACTCATTTTCAAAGATATTTCAAGCCTGTCTCTAAATCAAAATTTTTATTAAATTTTTTTAGTAAAAGCAACAAAAGTGCTTTATTCCTAGCCGCAATTTACACTTGTTTTAAAAAAATCAGACTAGTTTATTAAAAACTTTGTCTTTAGGCAGCAGAATTCGGTTTTTTGTATAATACTCATTTTCAAAGATATTTCAAGCCTGTCTCTAAATCAAAATTTGTCATTAAATTTTTTTTAGTAAATGCAGCAAAAGTGCTTCATTCCTAGCCGCAATTTAAACTTTTTTGCAAAAAATTAGACTGGTTTATTAAAAACTTTGTCTTTAGGCAGCAAAATTCGGTTTTTTGTATAATACTCATTTTCAAAGATATTTCAAGCCTGTCTCTAAATCAGAATTTGTCAATAAATTTTTTTAGTAAAAGCAACAAGAGTGCTTTATTCCTAGCCGCAATTTACACTTGTTTTCAAAAAATCAGACTGATTTATTAAAACCTTTGTCTTTAGGCAGCAAAATTCGGTTTTTTGTATAATACTCATTTTCAAAGATATTTCAAGCCTGTCTCTAAATCAGAATTTGTCAATAAATTTTTTTAGTAAAAGCAACAAGAGTGCTTTATTCCTAGCCACAATTTACCTTTGTTTTCAAAAAATCAGACTGATTTATTAAAAACTTTGTCTTTAGGCAGCAAAATTCGGTTTTTTGTATAATACTCATTTTCAAAGATATTTCAAGCCTGTCTCTAATTTAAAATTTGTCATTAAATTTTTTTAGTAAAAGCAACAAAAGTGCTTTATTCCTAGCCGCAATTTACACTTGTTTTCAAAAAATCAGACTGGTTTATTAAAAACTTTGTCTTTAGGCAGCAAAATTCGGTTTTTTGTATAATACTCATTTTCACAGATATTTCAAGCCTGTCTCTAAATCAAAATTTGTCATTAAATTTTTTTAGTAAAAGCAACAAGAGTGCTTTATTCCTAGCCGCAATTTACACTTGTATTCAAAAAATCAGACTGATTTATTAAAACCTTTGTCTTTAGGCAGCAAAATTCGGTTTTTTGTATAATACTCATTTTCAAAGATATTTCAAGCCTGTCTCTAAATCAAAATTTTTATTAAATTTTTTTAGTAAAAGCAACAAAAGTGCTTTATTCCTAGCCGCAATTTACACTTGTTTTAAAAAAATCAGACTAGTTTATTAAAAACTTTGTCTTTAGGCAGCAGAATTCGGTTTTTTGTATAATACTCATTTTCAAAGATATTTCAAGCCTGTCTCTAAATCAAAATTTGTCATTAAATTTTTTTAGTAAAGGCAACTAAAGTGCTTTATTCCTAGCCGCAATTTACACTTGTTTTCAAAAAATCAGACTGATTTATTAAAACCTTTGTCTTTAGGCAGCAAAATTCGGTTTTTTGTATAATACTCATTTTCAAAGATATTTCAAGCCTGTCTCTAAATCAGAATTTGTCAATAAATTTTTTTAGTAAAAGCAACAAGAGTGCTTTATTCCTAGCCGCAATTTACCTTTGTTTTCAAAAAATCAGACTGATTTATTAAAAACTTTGTCTTTAGGCAGCAAAATTCGGTTTTTTGTATAATACTCATTTTCAAAGATATTTCAAGCCTGTCTCTAATTTAAAATTTGTCATTAAATTTTTTTAGTAAAAGCAACAAAAGTGCTTTATTCCTAGCCGCAATTTACACTTGTTTTCAAAAAATCAGACTGGTTTATTAAAAACTTTGTCTTTAGGCAGCAAAATTCGGTTTTTTGTATAATACTCATTTTCACAGATATTTCAAGCCTGTCTCTAAATCAAAATTTGTCATTAAATTTTTTTAGTAAAAGCAACAAGAGTGCTTTATTCCTAGCCGCAATTCACACTTGTATTCAAAAAATCAGACTGATTTATTAAAACCTTTGTCTTTAGGCAGCAAAATTCGGTTTTTTGTATAATACTCATTTTCAAAGATATTTCAAGCCTGTCTCTAAATCAAAATTTTTATTAAATTTTTTTAGTAAAAGCAACAAAAGTGCTTTATTCCTAGCCGCAATTTACACTTGTTTTAAAAAAATCAGACTAGTTTATTAAAAACTTTGTCTTTAGGCAGCAGAATTCGGTTTTTTGTATAATACTCATTTTCAAAGATATTTCAAGCCTGTCTCTAAATCAAAATTTGTCATTAAATTTTTTTAGTAAAGGCAACTAAAGTGCTTTATTCCTAGCCGCAATTTACACTTTTTTGCAAAAAATCAGACTGGTTTATTAAAAACTTTGTCTTTAGGCAGCAAAATTCGGTTTTTTGTATAATACTCATTTTCAAAGATATTTCAAGCCTGTCTCTAAATCAGAATTTGTCAATAAATTTTTTTAGTAAAAGCAACAAGAGTGCTTTATTCCTAGCCGCAATTCACACTTGTTTTCAAAAAATCAGACTGGTTTATTAAAAACTTTGTCTTTAGGCAGCAAAATTCGGTTTTTTGTATAATACTCATTTTCAAAGATATTTCAAGCCTGTCTCTAAATCAAAATTTGTCATTAAATTTTTTTAGTAAAAGCAACAAAAGTGCTTTATTCCCAGTTGCAATTTACACTTTTTTGCAAAATATCAGACTCGTTTATTAAAAACTATGTCTTTAGGCAGCAAAATTCGGATTTTTGTATAATACTCATTTTCACAGATATTTCAAGCCTGTCTCTAAATCAGAATTTGTCAATAAATTTTTTTAGTAAAAGCAACAAGAGTGCTTTATTCCTAGTTGCAATTTACACTTTTTTGCAAAATATCAGACTGGTTTATTAAAAACTTTGTCTTTAGGCAGCAAAATTCGGTTTTTTGTATAATACTCATTTTCAAAGATATTTCAAGCCTGTCTCTAAATCAAAATTTGTCATTAAATTTTTTTTAGTAAATGCAGCAAAAGTGCTTCATTCCTAGCCGCAATTTAAACTTTTTTGCAAAAAATCAGACTGGTTTATTAAAAACTTTGTCTTTAGGCAGCAAAATTCGGTTTTTTGTATAATACTCATTTTCAAAGATATTTCAAGCCTGTCTCTAAATCAAAATTTGTCATTAAATTTTTTTAGTAAAAGCAACAAAAGTGCTTTATTCCAAGTTGCAGTTACACTTTTTTTTAAAAAAATCAGACTGGTTTGTTAAAAACTTTGTCTTTAGGCAGCAAAAATCGGTTTTTTGTATAATACTCATTTTCAAAGATATTTAAAGCTTGTCTCTAAATCAAAATTTGTCATTAAATTTTTTTAGTAAAAGCAGCAAAAGTGCTTTATTCCTAGCCGCAATTTACACTTGTTTTCAAAAAATCAGACTGGTTTATTAAAAACTTTGTCTTTAGGCAGCAAAATTCGGTTTTTTGTATAATACTCATTTTCAAAGATATTTCAAGCCTGTCTCTAAATCAGAATTTGTCATTAAATTTTTTTAGTAAAAGCAACAAGAGTGCTTTATTCCTAGCCGCAATTTACACTTGTTTTCAAAAAATCAGACTGATTTATTAAAACCTTTGTCTTTAGGCAGCAAAATTCGGTTTTTTGTATAATACTCATTTTCAAAGATATTTCAAGCCTGTCTCTAAATCAAAATTTTTATTAAATTTTTTTAGTAAAAGCAACAAAAGTGCTTTATTCCTAGCCGCAATTTACACTTGTTTTAAAAAAATCAGACTAGTTTATTAAAAACTTTGTCTTTAGGCAGCAGAATTCGGTTTTTTGTATAATACTCATTTTCAAAGATATTTCAAGCCTGTCTCTAAATCAAAATTTGTCATTAAATTTTTTTAGTAAAGGCAACTAAAGTGCTTTATTCCTAGCCGCAATTTACACTTTTTTGCAAAAAATCAGACTGGTTTATTAAAAACTTTGTCTTTAGGCAGCAAAATTCGGTTTTTTGTATAATACTCATTTTCAAAGATATTTCAAGCCTGTCTCTAAATCAGAATTTGTCAATAAATTTTTTTAGTAAAAGCAACAAGAGTGCTTTATTCCTAGCCGCAATTCACACTTGTTTTCAAAAGATCAGACTGGTTTATTAAAAACTTTGTCTTTAGGCAGCAAAATTCGGTTTTTTGTATAATACTCATTTTCAAAGATATTTCAAGCCTGTCTCTAAATCAAAATTTGTCATTAAATTTTTTTAGTAAAAGCAACAAAAGTGCTTTATTCCCAGTTGCAATTTACACTTTTTTGCAAAATATCAGACTCGTTTATTAAAAACTATGTCTTTAGGCAGCAAAATTCGGATTTTTGTATAATACTCATTTTCACAGATATTTCAAGCCTGTCTCTAAATCAGAATTTGTCATTAAATTTTTTTAGTAAAAGCAACAAGAGTGCTTTATTCCTAGTTGCAATTTACACTTTTTTGCAAAATATCAGACTGGTTTATTAAAAACTTTGTCTTTAGGCAGCAAAATTCGGTTTTTTGTATAATACTCATTTTCAAAGATATTTCAAGCCTGTCTCTAAATCAAAATTTGTCATTAAATTTTTTTTAGTAAATGCAGCAAAAGTGCTTCATTCCTAGCCGCAATTTACACTTTTTTGCAAAAAATCAGACTGGTTTATTAAAAACTTTGTCTTTAGGCAGCAAAATTCGGTTTTTTGTATAATACTCATTTTCAAAGATATTTCAAGCCTGTCTCTAAATTAAAATTTGTCATTAAATTTTTTTAGTAAAAGCAACAAAAGTGCTTTATTCCAAGTTGCAGTTACACTTTTTTTAAAAAAAATCAGACTGGTTTGTTAAAAACTTTGTCTTTAGGCAGCAAAAATCGGTTTTTTGTATAATACTCATTTTCAAAGATATTTAAAGCTTGTCTCTAAATCAAAATTTGTCATTAAATTTATTTAGTAAAAGCAGCAAAAGTGCTTTATTCCTAGCCGCAATTTACACTTGTTTTCAAAAAATCAGACTGGTTTATTAAAAACTTTGTCTTTAGGCAGCAAAATTCGGTTTTTTGTATAATACTCATTTTCAAAGATATTTCAAGCCTGTCTCTAAATCAGAATTTGTCAATAAATTTTTTTAGTAAAAGCAACAAGAGTGCTTTATTCCTAGCCGCAATTTACACTTGTTTTCAAAAAATCAGACTGGTTTATTAAAAACTTTGTCTTTAGGCAGCAAAATTCGGTTTTTTGTATAATACTCATTTTCAAAGATATTTCAAGCCTGTCTCTAAATCAAAATTTGTCATTAAATTTTTTTTAGTAAATGCAGCAAAAGTGCTTCATTCCTAGCCGAAATTTACACTTTTTTGCAAAAAATCAGACTGGTTTATTAAAAACTTTGTCTTTAGGCAGCAAAATTCGGTTTTTTGTATAATACTCATTTTCAAAGATATTTCAAGCCTGTCTCTAAATCAAAATTTGTCATTAAATTTTTTTAGTAAAAGCAGCAAAAGTGCTTTATTCCTAGCCGCAATTTACACTTGTTTTAAAAAAATCAGACTGGTTTGTTAAAAACTTTGTCTTTAGGCAGCAAAATTCGGTTTTTTGTATAATACTCATTTTCAAAGATATTTAAAGCTTGTCTCTAAATCAAAATTTGTCATTAAATTTTTTTAGTAAAAGCAGCAAAAGTGCTTTATTCCTAGCCGCAATTTACACTGTTTTCAAAAAATCAGACTGGTTTATTAAAAACTTTGTCTTTAGGCAGCAAAATTCGGTTTTTTGTATAATACTCATTTTCAAAGATATTTCAAGCCTGTCTCTAAATCAGAATTTGTCAATAAATTTTTTTAGTAAAAGCAACAAAAGTGCTTTATTCCTAGCCGCAATTTACACTTGTTTTCAAAAAATTAGACTGATTTATTAAAACCTTTGTCTTTAGGCAGCAAAATTCGGTTTTTTGTATAATACTCATTTTCAAAGATATTTCAAGCCTGTCTCTAAATCAGAATTTGTCAATAAATTTTTTTAGTAAAAGCAACAAGAGTGCTTTATTCCTAGCCGCAATTTACCTTTGTTTTCAAAAAATCAGACTGATTTATTAAAAACTTTGTCTTTAGGCAGCAAAATTCGGTTTTTTGTATAATACTCATTTTCAAAGATATTTCAAGCCTGTCTCTAAATCAAAATTTGTCATTAAATTTTTTTAGTAAAAGCAACAAAAGTGCTTTATTCCTAGCCGCAATTTACACTTGTTTTCAAAAAATCAGACTGGTTTATTAAAAACTTTGTCTTTAGGCAGCAAAATTCGGTTTTTTGTATAATACTCATTTTCACAGATATTTCAAGCCTGTCTCTAAATCAAAATTTGTCATTAAATTTTTTTAGTAAAAGCAACAAAAGTGCTTTATTCCAAGTTGCAGTTACACTTTTTTTAAAAAAAATCAGACTGGGTTGTTAAAAACTTTGTCTTTAGGCAGCAAAAATCGGTTTTTTGTATAATACTCATTTTCAAAGATATTTAAAGCTTGTCTCTAAATCAAAATTTGTCATTAAATTTTTTTAGTAAAAGCAGCAAAAGTGCTTTATTCCTAGCCGCAATTTACACTTGTTTTCAAAAAATCAGACTGGTTTATTAAAAACTTTGTCTTTAGGCAGCAAAATTCGGTTTTTTGTATAATACTCATTTTCAAAGATATTTCAAGCCTGTCTCTAAATCAGAATTTGTCATTAAATTTTTTTAGTAAAAGCAACAAGAGTGCTTTATTCCTAGCCGCAATTTACACTTGTTTTCAAAAAATCAGACTGATTTATTAAAACCTTTGTCTTTAGGCAGCAAAATTCGGTTTTTTGTATAATACTCATTTTCAAAGATATTTCAAGCCTGTCTCTAAATCAAAATTTTTATTAAATTTTTTTAGTAAAAGCAACAAAAGTGCTTTATTCCTAGCCGCAATTTACACTTGTTTTAAAAAAATCAGACTAGTTTATTAAAAACTTTGTCTTTAGGCAGCAGAATTCGGTTTTTTGTATAATACTCATTTTCAAAGATATTTCAAGCCTGTCTCTAAATCAAAATTTGTCATTAAATTTTTTTAGTAAAGGCAACTAAAGTGCTTTATTCCTAGCCGCAATTTACACTTTTTTGCAAAAAATCAGACTGGTTTATTAAAAACTTTGTCTTTAGGCAGCAAAATTCGGTTTTTTGTATAATACTCATTTTCAAAGATATTTCAAGCCTGTCTCTAAATCAGAATTTGTCAATAAATTTTTTTAGTAAAAGCAACAAGAGTGCTTTATTCCTAGCCGCAATTTACCTTTGTTTTCAAAAAATCAGACTGATTTATTAAAAACTTTGTCTTTAGGCAGCAAAATTCGGTTTTTTGTATAATACTCATTTTCAAAGATATTTCAAGCCTGTCTCTAAATCAAAATTTGTCATTAAATTTTTTTAGTAAAAGCAACAAAAGTGCTTTATTCCTAGCCGCAATTTACACTTGTTTTCAAAAAATCAGACTGGTTTATTAAAAACTTTGTCTTTAGGCAGCAAAATTCGGTTTTTTGTATAATACTCATTTTCACAGATATTTCAAGCCTGTCTCTAAATCAAAATTTGTCATTAAATTTTTTTAGTAAAAGCAACAAGAGTGCTTTATTCCTAGCCGCAATTTACACTTGTTTTCAAAAAATCAGACTGATTTATTAAAACCTTTGTCTTTAGGCAGCAAAATTCGGTTTTTTGTATAATACTCATTTTCAAAGATATTTCAAGCCTGTCTCTAAATCAAAATTTGTCATTAAATTTTTTTAGTAAAAGCAACAAAAGTGCTTTATTCCAAGTTGCAGTTACACTTTTTTTAAAAAAAATCAGACTGGTTTGTTAAAAACTTTGTCTTTAGGCAGCAAAAATCGGTTTTTTGTATAATACTCATTTTCAAAGATATTTAAAGCTTGTCTCTAAATCAAAATTTGTCATTAAATTTTTTTAGTAAAAGCAGCAAAAGTGCTTTATTCCTAGCCGCAATTTACACTTGTTTTCAAAAAATCAGACTGGTTTATTAAAAACTTTGTCTTTAGGCAGCAAAATTCGGTTTTTTGTATAATACTCATTTTCAAAGATATTTCAAGCCTGTCTCTAAATCAAAATTTGTCATTAAATTTTTTTAGTAAAAGCAACAAAAGTGCTTTATTCCCAGTTGCAATTTACACTTTTTTGCAAAATATCAGACTCGTTTATTAAAAACTATGTCTTTAGGCAGCAAAATTCGGATTTTTGTATAATACTCATTTTCACAGATATTTCAAGCCTGTCTCTAAATCAGAATTTGTCAATAAATTTTTTTAGTAAAAGCAACAAGAGTGCTTTATTCCTAGTTGCAATTTACACTTTTTTGCAAAATATCAGACTGGTTTATTAAAAACTTTGTCTTTAGGCAGCAAAATTCGGTTTTTTGTATAATACTCATTTTCAAAGATATTTCAAGCCTGTCTCTAAATCAAAATTTGTCATTAAATTTTTTTAGTAAAAGCAACAAAAGTGCTTTATTCCAAGTTGCAGTTACACTTTTTTTAAAAAAAATCAGACTGGTTTGTTAAAAACTTTGTCTTTAGGCAGCAAAAATCGGTTTTTTGTATAATACTCATTTTCAAAGATATTTAAAGCTTGTCTCTAAATCAAAATTTGTCATTAAATTTTTTTAGTAAAAGCAGCAAAAGTGCTTTATTCCTAGCCGCAATTTACACTTGTTTTCAAAAAATCAGACTGGTTTATTAAAAACTTTGTCTTTAGGCAGCAAAATTCGGTTTTTTGTATAATACTCATTTTCAAAGATATTTCAAGCCTGTCTCTAAATCAGAATTTGTCATTAAATTTTTTTAGTAAAAGCAACAAGAGTGCTTTATTCCTAGCCGCAATTTACACTTGTTTTCAAAAAATCAGACTGATTTATTAAAACCTTTGTCTTTAGGCAGCAAAATTCGGTTTTTTGTATAATACTCATTTTCAAAGATATTTCAAGCCTGTCTCTAAATCAAAATTTTTATTAAATTTTTTTAGTAAAAGCAACAAAAGTGCTTTATTCCTAGCCGCAATTTACACTTGTTTTAAAAAAATCAGACTAGTTTATTAAAAACTTTGTCTTTAGGCAGCAGAATTCGGTTTTTTGTATAATACTCATTTTCAAAGATATTTCAAGCCTGTCTCTAAATCAAAATTTGTCATTAAATTTTTTTAGTAAAGGCAACTAAAGTGCTTTATTCCTAGCCGCAATTTACACTTTTTTGCAAAAAATCAGACTGGTTTATTAAAAACTTTGTCTTTAGGCAGCAAAATTCGGTTTTTTGTATAATACTCATTTTCAAAGATATTTCAAGCCTGTCTCTAAATCAGAATTTGTCAATAAATTTTTTTAGTAAAAGCAACAAGAGTGTTTTATTCCTAGCCGCAATTCACACTTGTTTTCAAAAAATCAGACTGGTTTATTAAAAACTTTGTCTTTAGGCAGCAAAATTCGGTTTTTTGTATAATACTCATTTTCAAAGATATTTCAAGCCTGTCTCTAAATCAAAATTTGTCATGAAATTTTTTTAGTAAAAGCAACAAAAGTGCTTTATTCCCAGTTGCAATTTACACTTTTTTGCAAAATATCAGACTCGTTTATTAAAAACTATGTCTTTAGGCAGCAAAATTCGGATTTTTGTATAATACTCATTTTCACAGATATTTCAAGCCTGTCTCTAAATCAGAATTTGTCAATAAATTTTTTTAGTAAAAGCAACAAGAGTGCTTTATTCCTAGTTGCAATTTACACTTTTTTGCAAAATATCAGACTGGTTTATTAAAAACTTTGTCTTTAGGCAGCAAAATTCGGTTTTTTGTATAATACTCATTTTCAAAGATATTTCAAGCCTGTCTCTAAATCAAAATTTGTCATTAAATTTTTTTTAGTAAATGCAGCAAAAGTGCTTCATTCCTAGCCGCAATTTACACTTTTTTGCAAAAAATCAGACTGGTTTATTAAAAACTTTGTCTTTAGGCAGCAAAATTCGGTTTTTTGTATAATACTCATTTTCAAAGATATTTCAAGCCTGTCTCTAAATCAAAATTTGTCATTAAATTTTTTTAGTAAAAGCAACAAAAGTGCTTTATTCCAAGTTGCAGTTACACTTTTTTTAAAAAAAATCAGACTGGTTTGTTAAAAACTTTGTCTTTAGGCAGCAAAAATCGGTTTTTTGTATAATACTCATTTTCAAAGATATTTAAAGCTTGTCTCTAAATCAAAATTTGTCATTAAATTTATTTAGTAAAAGCAGCAAAAGTGCTTTATTCCTAGCCGCAATTTACACTTGTTTTCAAAAAATCAGACTGGTTTATTAAAAACTTTGTCTTTAGGCAGCAAAATTCGGTTTTTTGTATAATACTCATTTTCAAAGATATTTCAAGCCTGTCTCTAAATCAGAATTTGTCAATAAATTTTTTTAGTAAAAGCAACAAGAGTGCTTTATTCCTAGCCGCAATTTACACTTGTTTTCAAAAAATCAGACTGGTTTATTAAAAACTTTGTCTTTAGGCAGCAAAATTCGGTTTTTTGTATAATACTCATTTTCAAAGATATTTCAAGCCTGTCTCTAAATCAAAATTTGTCATTAAATTTTTTTTAGTAAATGCAGCAAAAGTGCTTCATTCCTAGCCGAAATTTACACTTTTTTGCAAAAAATCAGACTGGTTTATTAAAAACTTTGTCTTTAGGCAGCAAAATTCGGTTTTTTGTATAATACTCATTTTCAAAGATATTTCAAGCCTGTCTCTAAATCAAAATTTGTCATTAGATTTTTTTAGTTAAAGCAACAAAAGTGCTTTATTCCAAGTTGCAATTACACTTGTTTTAAAAAAATCAGACTGGTTTGTTAAAAACTTTGTCTTTAGGCAGCAAAATTCGGTTTTTTGTATAATACTCATTTTCAAAGATATTTAAAGCTTGTCTCTAAATCAAAATTTGTCATTAAATTTTTTTAGTAAAAGCAGCAAAAGTGCTTTATTCCTAGCCGCAATTTACACTGTTTTCAAAAAATCAGACTGGTTTATTAAAAACTTTGTCTTTAGGCAGCAAAATTCGGTTTTTTGTATAATACTCATTTTCAAAGATATTTCAAGCCTGTCTCTAAATCAGAATTTGTCAATAAATTTTTTTAGTAAAAGCAACAAGAGTGCTTTATTCCTAGCCGCAATTTACACTTGTTTTCAAAAAATTAGACTGATTTATTAAAACCTTTGTCTTTAGGCAGCAAAATTCGGTTTTTTGTATAATACTCATTTTCAAAGATATTTCAAGCCTGTCTCTAAATCAGAATTTGTCAATAAATTTTTTTAGTAAAAGCAACAAGAGTGCTTTATTCCTAGCCGCAATTTACCTTTGTTTTCAAAAAATCAGACTGATTTATTAAAAACTTTGTCTTTAGGCAGCAAAATTCGGTTTTTTGTATAATACTCATTTTCAAAGATATTTCAAGCCTGTCTCTAAATCAAAATTTGTCATTAAATTTTTTTAGTAAAAGCAACAAAAGTGCTTTATTCCTAGCCGCAATTTACACTTGTTTTCAAAAAATCAGACTGGTTTATTAAAAACTTTGTCTTTAGGCAGCAAAATTCGGTTTTTTGTATAATACTCATTTTCACAGATATTTCAAGCCTGTCTCTAAATCAAAATTTGTCATTAAATTTTTTTAGTAAAAGCAACAAAAGTGCTTTATTCCAAGTTGCAGTTACACTTTTTTTAAAAAAAATCAGACTGGTTTGTTAAAAACTTTGTCTTTAGGCAGCAAAAATCGGTTTTTTGTATAATACTCATTTTCAAAGATATTTAAAGCTTGTCTCTAAATCAAAATTTGTCATTAAATTTTTTTAGTAAAAGCAGCAAAAGTGCTTTATTCCTAGCCGCAATTTACACTTGTTTTCAAAAAATCAGACTGGTTTATTAAATACTTTGTCTTTAGGCAGCAAAATTCGGTTTTTTGTATAATACTCATTTTCAAAGATATTTCAAGCCTGTCTCTAAATCAGAATTTGTCATTAAATTTTTTTAGTAAAAGCAACAAGAGTGCTTTATTCCTAGCCGCAATTTACACTTGTTTTCAAAAAATCAGACTGATTTATTAAAACCTTTGTCTTTAGGCAGCAAAATTCGGTTTTTTGTATAATACTCATTTTCAAAGATATTTCAAGCCTGTCTCTAAATCAAAATTTTTATTAAATTTTTTTAGTAAAAGCAACAAAAGTGCTTTATTCCTAGCCGCAATTTACACTTGTTTTAAAAAAATCAGACTAGTTTATTAAAAACTTTGTCTTTAGGCAGCAGAATTCGGTTTTTTGTATAATACTCATTTTCAAAGATATTTCAAGCCTGTCTCTAAATCAAAATTTGTCATTAAATTTTTTTAGTAAAGGCAACTAAAGTGCTTTATTCCTAGCCGCAATTTACACTTTTTTGCAAAAAATCAGACTGGTTTATTAAAAACTTTGTCTTTAGGCAGCAAAATTTGGTTTTTTGTATAATACTCATTTTCAAAGATATTTCAAGCCTGTCTCTAAATCAGAATTTGTCAATAAATTTTTTTAGTAAAAGCAACAAGAGTGCTTTATTCCTAGCCGCAATTCACACTTGTTTTCAAAAAATCAGACTGGTTTATTAAAAACTTTGTCTTTAGGCAGCAAAATTCGGTTTTTTGTATAATACTCATTTTCAAAGATATTTCAAGCCTGTCTCTAAATCAAAATTTGTCATTAAATTTTTTTAGTAAAAGCAACAAAAGTGCTTTATTCCCAGTTGCAATTTACACTTTTTTGCAAAATATCAGACTCGTTTATTAAAAACTATGTCTTTAGGCAGCAAAATTCGGATTTTTGTATAATACTCATTTTCACAGATATTTCAAGCCTGTCTCTAAATCAGAATTTGTCAATAAATTTTTTTAGTAAAAGCAACAAAAGTGCTTTATTCCTAGCCGCAATTTACACTTGTTTTAAAAAAATCAGACTAGTTTATTAAAAACTTTGTCTTTAGGCAGCAGAATTCGGTTTTTTGTATAATACTCATTTTCAAAGATATTTCAAGCCTGTCTCTAAATCAAAATTTGTCATTAAATTTTTTTAGTAAAGGCAACTAAAGTGCTTTATTCCTAGCCGCAATTTACACTTTTTTGCAAAAAATCAGACTGGTTTATTAAAAACTTTGTCTTTAGGCAGCAAAATTCGGTTTTTTGTATAATACTCATTTTCAAAGATATTTCAAGCCTGTCTCTAAATCAGAATTTGTCAATAAATTTTTTTAGTAAAAGCAACAAGAGTGCTTTATTCCTAGCCGCAATTTACACTTGTTTTCAAAAAATCAGACTGGTTTATTAAAAACTTTGTCTTTAGGCAGCAAAATTCGGTTTTTTGTATAATACTCATTTTCAAAGATATTTCAAGCCTGTCTCTAAATCAAAATTTGTCATTAAATTTTTTTTAGTAAATGCAGCAAAAGTGCTTCATTCCTAGCCGAAATTTACACTTTTTTGCAAAAAATCAGACTGGTTTATTAAAAACTTTGTCTTTAGGCAGCAAAATTCGGTTTTTTGTATAATACTCATTTTCAAAGATATTTCAAGCCTGTCTCTAAATCAAAATTTGTCATTAAATTTTTTTAGTAAAAGCAACAAAAGTGCTTTATTCCAAGTTGCAATTACACTTGTTTTAAAAAAATCAGACTGGTTTGTTAAAAACTTTGTCTTTAGGCAGCAAAATTCGGTTTTTTGTATAATACTCATTTTCAAAGATATTTAAAGCTTGTCTCTAAATCAAAATTTGTCATTAAATTTTTTTAGTAAAAGCAGCAAAAGTGCTTTATTCCTAGCCGCAATTTACACTGTTTTCAAAAAATCAGACTGGTTTATTAAAAACTTTGTCTTTAGGCAGCAAAATTCGGTTTTTTGTATAATACTCATTTTCAAAGATATTTCAAGCCTGTCTCTAAATCAGAATTTGTCAATAAATTTTTTTAGTAAAAGCAACAAGAGTGCTTTATTCCTAGCCGCAATTTACACTTGTTTTCAAAAAATTAGACTGATTTATTAAAACCTTTGTCTTTAGGCAGCAAAATTCGGTTTTTTGTATAATACTCATTTTCAAAGTTATTTCAAGCCTGTCTCTAAATCAGAATTTGTCAATAAATTTTTTTAGTAAAAGCAACAAGAGTGCTTTATTCCTAGCCGCAATTTACCTTTGTTTTCAAAAAATCAGACTGATTTATTAAAAACTTTGTCTTTAGGCAGCAAAATTCGGTTTTTTGTATAATACTCATTTTCAAAGATATTTCAAGCCTGTCTCTAAATCAAAATTTGTCATTAAATTTTTTTAGTAAAAGCAACAAAAGTGCTTTATTCCTAGCCGCAATTTACACTTGTTTTCAAAAAATCAGACTGGTTTATTAAAAACTTTGTCTTTAGGCAGCAAAATTCGGTTTTTTGTATAATACTCATTTTCACAGATATTTCAAGCCTGTCTCTAAATCAAAATTTGTCATTAAATTTTTTTAGTAAAAGCAACAAGAGTGCTTTATTCCTAGCCGCAATTTACACTTGTTTTCAAAAAATCAGACTGATTTATTAAAACCTTTGTCTTTAGGCAGCAAAATTCGGTTTTTTGTATAATACTCATTTTCAAAGATATTTCAAGCCTGTCTCTAAATCAAAATTTTTATTAAATTTTTTTAGTAAAAGCAACAAAAGTGCTTTATTCCTAGCCGCAAT
Source organism: Ganaspis brasiliensis (assembly GCA_037103525.1). Classification (NCBI taxonomy): domain Eukaryota; kingdom Metazoa; phylum Arthropoda; class Insecta; order Hymenoptera; family Figitidae; genus Ganaspis; species Ganaspis brasiliensis. Next base: position 1,030,800 of record JAZKLR010000747.1, read on the forward strand.
TTACACTTGTTTAAAAAAAATCAGACTAGTTTATTAAAAACTTTGTCTTTAGGCAGCAGAATTCGGTTTTTTGTATAATACTCATTTTCAAAGATATTTCAAGCCTGTCTCTAAATCAAAATTTGTCATTAAAATTTTTTAGTAAAGGCAACTAAAGTGCTTTATTCCTAGCCGCAATTTACACTTTTTTGCAAAAAATCAGACTGGTTTATTAAAAACTTTGTCTTTAGGCAGCAAAATTCGGTTTTTTGTATAATACTCATTTTCAAAGATATTTCAAGCCTGTCTCTAAATCAGAATTTGTCAATAAATTTTTTTAGTAAAAGCAACAAGAGTGCTTTATCCCTAGCCGCAATTTACAATTGTTTTCAAAAAATCAGACTGGTTTATTGAAAACTTTGTCTTTAGGCAGCAAAATTCGGTTTTTTGTATAATACTCATTTTCAAAGATATTTCAAGCCTGTCTCTAAATCAAAATTTGTCATTAAATTTTTTTAGTAAAAGCAACAAAAGTGCTTTATTCCAAGTTGCAATTACACTTGTTTTAAAAAAATCAGACTGGTTTGTTAAAAACTTTGTCTTTAGGCAGCAAAATTCGGTTTTTTGTATAATACTCATTTTCAAAGATATTTAAAGCTTGTCTCTAAATCAAAATTTGTCATTAAATTTTTTTAGTAAAAGCAGCAAAAGTGCTTTATTCCTAGCCGCAATTTACACTTGTTTTCAAAAAATCAGACTGGTTTATTAAAAACTTTGTCTTTAGGCAGCAAAATTCGGTTTTTTGTATAATACTCATTTTCAAAGATATTTCAAGCCTGTCTCTAAATCAGAATTTGTCAATAAATTTTTTTAGTAAAAGCAACAAGAGTGCTTTATTCCTAGCCGCAATTTACCTTTGTTTTCAAAAAATCAGACTGATTTATTAAAAACTTTGTCTTTAGGCAGCAAAATTCGGTTTTTTGTATAATACTCATTTTCAAAGATATTTCAAGCCTGTCTCTAAATCAAAATTTGTCATTAAATTTTTTTAGTAAAAGCAACAAAAGTGCTTTATTCCTAGCCGCAATTTACACTTGTTTTCAAAAAATCAGACTGGTTTATTAAAAACTTTGTCTTTAGGCAGCAAAATTCGGTTTTTTGTATAATACTCATTTTCACAGATATTTCAAGCCTGTCTCTAAATCAAAATTTGTCATTAAATTTTTTTAGTAAAAGCAACAAGAGTGCTTTATTCCTAGCCGCAATTTACACTTGTTTTCAAAAAATCAGACTGATTTATTAAAACCTTTGTCTTTAGGCAGCAAAATTCGGTTTTTTGTATAATACTCATTTTCAAAGATATTTCAAGCCTGTCTCTAAATCAAAATTTTTATTAAATTTTTTTAGTAAAAGCAACAAAAGTGCTTTATTCCTAGCCGCAATTTACACTTGTTTTAAAAAAATCAGACTAGTTTATTAAAAACTTTGTCTTTAGGCAGCAGAATTCGGTTTTTTGTATAATACTCATTTTCAAAGATATTTCAAGCCTGTCTCTAAATCAAAATTTGTCATTAAATTTTTTTAGTAAAGGCAACTAAAGTGCTTTATTCCTAGCGGCAATTTACACTTTTTTGCAAAAAATCAGACTGGTTTATTAAAAACTTTGTCTTTAGGCAGCAAAATTCGGTTTTTTGTATAATACTCATTTTCAAAGATATTTCAAGCCTGTCTCTAAATCAGAATTTGTCAATAAATTTTTTTAGTAAAAGCAACAAGAGTGCTTTATTCCTAGCCGCAATTCACACTTGTTTTCAAAAAATCAGACTGGTTTATTAAAAACTTTGTCTTTAGGCAGCAAAATTCGGTTTTTTGTATAATACTCATTTACAAAGATATTTCAAGCCTGTCTCTAAATCAAAATTTGTCATTAAATTTTTTTAGTAAAAGCAACTAAAGTGCTTTATTCCTAGCCGCAATATTCACTTTTTTGCAAAAATTTAGACTGGTTTATTAAAAACTTTGTCTTTAGGCAGCAAAATTCGGTTTTTTGTTTAATACTCATTTTCAAAGATATTTCAAGTCTGTCACTAAATCAAAATTTGTCATTAAATTTTGTTTAGTAAAAGCAACAAAAGTACTTTATTCCTAGCCGCAATTTACACATGTTTTCAAAAAATCAGACTGATTTATTAAAACCTTTGTCTTTAGGCAGCTAAATTCGGTTTTTTGTATAATACTCATTTTCAAAGATATTTCAAGCCTGTCTCTAAATCAAAATTTGTCATTAAATTTTTTTAGTAAAAGCAACAAAAGTGCTTTATTCCTAGTTGCAATTTACAGTTTTTTGCAAAATATCAGACTCGTTTATTAAAAACTTTGTCGTTAGGCAGCAAAATTCGGTTTTTTGTATAATACTCATTTTCACAGATATTTCAAGCCTGTCTCTAAATCAGAATTTGTCAATAAATTTTTTTAGTAAAAGCAACAAGAGTGCTTTATTCCTAGCCGCAATTTACACTTGTTTTCAAAAAATCAGACTGATTTATTAAAACCTTTGTCTTTAGGCAGCAAAATTCGGTTTTTTGTATAATACTCATTTTCAAAGATATTTCAAGCTTGTCTCTAAATCAAAATTTGTCATTAAATTTTTTTAGTAAAAGCAGCAAAAGTGCTTTATTTCTAGCCGCAATTTACACTTGTTTTCAAAAAATCAGACTGGTTTATTAAAAACTTTGTCTTTAGGCAGCAAAATTCGGTTTTTTGTATAATACTCATTTTCAAAGATATTTCAAGCCTGTCTCTAAATCAGAATTTGTCAATAAATTTTTTTAGTAAAAGCAACAAGAGTGCTTTATTCCTAGCCGCAATTTACACTTGTTTTCAAAAAATCAGACTGATTTATTAAAACCTTTGTCTTAAGCAGCAAAATTCGGTTTTTTGTATAATACTCATTTTCAAAGATATTTCAAGCCTGTCTCTAAATCAGAATTTGTCAATAAATTTTTTTAGTAAAAGCAACAAGAGTGCTTTATTCCTAGCCGCAATTTACACTTGTTTTCAAAAAATCAGACTGATTTATTAAAAACTTTGTCTTTAGGCAGCAAAATTCGGTTTTTTGTATAATACTCATTTTCAAAGATATTTCAAGCCTGTCTCTAAATCAAAATTTGTCATTAAATTTTTTTAGTAAAAGCAACAAAAGTGCTTTATTCCTTGCCGCAATTTACACTTGTTTTCAAAAAATCAGACTGGTTTATTAAAAAATTTGTCTTTAGGCAGCAAAATTCGGTTTTTTGTATAATACTCATTTTCGCAGATATTTCAAGCCTGTCTCTAAATCAAAATTTGTCATTAAATTTTTTTAGTAAAAGCAACAAGAGTGCTTTATTCCTAGCCGCAATTTACACTTGTTTTCAAAAAATCAGACTGGTTAATTAAAAACTTTGTCTTTAGGCAGCAAAATTTGGTTTTTTGTATAATACTCATTTTCAAAGATATTTCAAGCCTGTCTCTAAATCAGAATTTGTCAATAAATTTTTTTAGTAAAAGCAACAAGAGTGCTTTATTCCTAGCCGCAATTTACACTTGTTTTCAAAAAATCAGACTGATTTATTAAAAACTTTGTCTTTAGGCAGCAAAATTCGGTTTTTTGTATAATACTCATTTTCAAAGATATTTCAAGCCTGTCTCTAAATCAAAATTTGTCATTAAATTTTTTTAGTAAAAGCAACAAGAGTGCTTTATTCCTTGCCGCAATTTACACTTGTTTTCAAAAAATCAGACTGGTTAATTAAAACCTTTGTCTTTAGGCAGCAAAATTCGGTTTTTTGTATAATACTCATTTTCAAAGATATTTCAAGCCTGTCTCTAAATCAAAATTTGTCATTAAATTTTTTTAGTAAAAGCAACAAGAGTGCTTTATTCCTAGCCGCAATTTACACTTGTTTTCAAAAAATCAGACTGGTTAATTAAAAACTTTGTCTTTAGGCAGCAAAATTTGGTTTTTTGTATAATACTCATTTTCAAAGATATTTCAAGCCTGTCTCTAAATCAGAATTTGTCAATAAATTTTTTTAGTAAAAGCAACAAGAGTGCTTTATTCCTAGCCGCAATTTACACTTGTTTTCAAAAAATCAGACTGATTTATTAAAAACTTTGTCTTTAGGCAGCAAAATTCGGTTTTTTGTATAATACTCATTTTCAAAGATATTTCAAGCCTGTCTCTAAATCAAAATTTGTCATTAAATTTTTTTAGTAAAAGCAACAAAAGTGCTTTATTCCTAGCCGCAATTTACACTTGTTTTAAAAAAATCAGACTAGTTTATTAAAAACTTTGTCTTTAGGCAGCAAAATTCGGTATTTTGTATAATACTCATTTTCAAAGATATTTCAAGCCTGTCTCTAAATCAGAATTTGTCAATAAATTTTTTTAGTAAAAGCAACAAGAGTGCTTTATTCCTAGCCGCAATTTACACTTGTTTTCAAAAAATCAGACTGATTTATTGAAACATTTGTCTTTAGGCAGCAAAATTCGGTTTTTTGTATAATACTCATTTTCAAAGATATTTCAAGCCTGTCTCTAAATCAAAATTTGTCATTAAATTTTTTTAGTAAAAGCAACAAAAGTGCTTTATTCCTAGTTGCAATTTACACTTTTTTGCAAAATATCAGACTAGTTTATTAAAAACTTTGTCTTTAGGCAGCAAAATTCGGTTTTTTGTATAATACTCATTTTCACAGATATTTCAAGCCTGTCTCTAAATCAAAATTTGTCATTAAATTTTTTTAGTAAAAGCAACAAGAGTGCTTTATTCCTAGCCGCAATTTACACTTGTTTTCAAAAAATCAGACTGATTTATTAAAACCTTTGTCTTTAGGCAGCAAAATTCGGTTTTTTGTATAATACTCATTTTCAAAGATATTTCAAGCCTGTCTCTAAATCAAAATTTTTATTAAATTTTTTTAGTAAAAGCAACAAAAGTGCTTTATTCCTAGCCGCAATTTACACTTGTTTTAAAAAAATCAGACTAGTTTATTAAAAACTTTGTCTTTAGGCAGCAGAATTCGGTTTTTTGTATAATACTCATTTTCAAAGATATTTCAAGCCTGTCTCTAAATCAAAATTTGTCATTAAATTTTTTTAGTAAAGGCAACTAAAGTGCTTTATTCCTAGCCGCAATTTACACTTTTTTGCAAAAAATCAGACTGGTTTATTAAAAACTTTGTCTTTAGGCAGCAAAATTCGGTTTTTTGTATAATACTCATTTTCAAAGATATTTCAAGCCTGTCTCTAAATCAGAATTTGTCAATAAATTTTTTTAGTAAAAGCAACAAGAGTGCTTTATCCCTAGCCGCAATTTACAATTGTTTTCAAAAAATCAGACTGGTTTATTAAAAACTTTGTCTTTAGGCAGCAAAATTCGGTTTTTTGTATAATACTCATTTTCAAAGATATTTCAAGCCTGTCTCTAAATCAAAATTTGTCATTAAATTTTTTTAGTAAAAGCAACAAAAGTGCTTTATTCCAAGTTGCAATTACACTTGTTTTAAAAAAATCAGACTGGTTTGTTAAAAACTTTGTCTTTAGGCAGCAAAATTCGGTTTTTTGTATAATACTCATTTTCAAAGATATTTAAAGCTTGTCTCTAAATCAAAATTTGTCATTAAATTTTTTTAGTAAAAGCAGCAAAAGTGCTTTATTCCTAGCCGCAATTTACACTTGTTTTCAAAAAATCAGACTGGTTTATTAAAAACTTTGTCTTTAGACAGCAAAATTCGGTTTTTTGTATAATACTCATTTTCACAGATATTTCAAGCCTGTCTCTAAATCAAAATTTGTCATTAAATTTTTTTAGTAAAAGCAACAAGAGTGCTTTATTCCTAGCCGCAATTTACACTTGTTTTCAAAAAATCAGACTGATTTATTAAAACCTTTGTCTTTAGGCAGCAAAATTCGGTTTTTTGTATAATACTCATTTTCAAAGATATTTCAAGCCTGTCTCTAAATCAAAATTTTTATTAAATTTTTTTAGTAAAAGCAGCAAAAGTGCTTTATTCCTAGCCGCAATTTACACTTGTTTTCAAAAAATCAGACTGGTTTATTAAAAACTTTGTCTTTAGGCAGCAAAATTCGGTTTTTTGTATAATACTCATTTTCAAAGATATTTCAAGCCTGTCTCTAAATCAGAATTTGTCAATAAATTTTTTTAGTAAAAGCAACAAGAGTGCTTTATTTCTAGCCGCAATTTACACTTGTTTTCAAAAAATCAGACTGGTTTATTAAAAACTTTGTCTTTAGGCAGCAAAATTCGGTTTTTTGTATAATACTCATTTTCAAAGATATTTCAAGCCTGTCTCTAAATCAGAATTTGTCAATAAATTTTTTTAGTAAAAGCAACAAGAGTGCTTTATTCCTAGCCGCAATTTACCTTTGTTTTCAAAAAATCAGACTGATTTATTAAAAACTTTGTCTTTAGGCAGCAAAATTCGGTTTTTTGTATAATACTCATTTTCAAAGATATTTCAAGCCTGTCTCTAAATCAAAATTTTCATTAAATTTTTTTAGTAAAAGCAACAAAAGTGATTTATTCCTAGCCGCAATTTACACTTGTTTTCAAAAAATCAGACTGGTTTATTAAAAACTTTGTCTTTAGGCAGCAAAATTCGGTTTTTTGTATAATACTCATTTTCACAGATATTTCAAGCCTGTCTCTAAATCAAAATTTGTCATTAAATTTTTTTAGTAAAAGCAACAAGAGTGCTTTATTCCTAGCCGCAATTTACACTTGTTTTCAAAAAATCAGACTGATTTATTAAAACCTTTGTCTTTAGGCAGCAAAATTCGGTTTTTTGTATAATACTCATTTTCAAAGATATTTCAAGCCTGTCTCTAAATCAAAATTTTTATTAAATTTTTTTAGTAAAAGCAACAAAAGTGCTTTATTCCTAGCCGCAATTTACACTTGTTTAAAAAAAATCAGACTAGTTTATTAAAAACTTTGTCTTTAGGCAGCAGAATTCGGTTTTTTGTATAATACTCATTTTCAAAGATATTTCAAGCCTGTCTCTAAATCAAAATTTGTCATTAAAATTTTTTAGTAAAGGCAACTAAAATGCTTTATTCCTAGCCGCAATTTACACTTTTTTGCAAAAAATCAGACTGGTTTATTAAAAACTTTGTCTTTAGGCAGCAAAATTCGGTTTTTTGTATAATACTCATTTTCAAAGATATTTCAAGCCTGTCTCTAAATCAGAATTTGTCAATAAATTTTTTTAGTAAAAGCAACAAGAGTGCTTTATCCCTAGCCGCAATTTACAATTGTTTTCAAAAAATCAGACTGGTTTATTGAAAACTTTGTCTTTAGGCAGCAAAATTCGGTTTTTTGTATAATACTCATTTTCAAAGATATTTCAAGCCTGTCTCTAAATCAAAATTTGTCATTAAATTTTTTTAGTAAAAGCAACAAAAGTGCTTTATTCCAAGTTGCAATTACACTTGTTTTAAAAAAATCAGACTGGTTTGTTAAAAACTTTGTCTTTAGGCAGCAAAATTCGGTTTTTTGTATAATACTCATTTTCAAAGATATTTAAAGCTTGTCTCTAAATCAAAATTTGTCATTAAATTTTTTTAGTAAAAGCAGCAAAAGTGCTTTATTCCTAGCCGCAATTTACACTTGTTTTCAAAAAATCAGACTGGTTTATTAAAAACTTTGTCTTTAGGCAGCAAAATTCGGTTTTTTGTATAATACTCATTTTCAAAGATATTTCAAGCCTGTCTCTAAATCAGAATTTGTCAATAAATTTTTTTAGTAAAAGCAACAAGAGTGCTTTATTTCTAGCCGCAATTTACACTTGATTTCAAAAAATCAGACTGAGTTATTAAAACCTTTGTCTTTAGGCAGCAAAATTCGGTTTTTTGTATAATACTCATTTTCAAAGATATTTCAAGCCTGTCTCTAAATCAGAATTTGTCAATAAATTTTTTTAGTAAAAGCAACAAGAGTGCTTTATTCCTAGCCGCAATTTACCTTTGTTTTCAAAAAATCAGACTGATTTATTAAAAACTTTGTCTTTAGGCAGCAAAATTCGGTTTTTTGTATAATACTCATTTTCAAAGATATTTCAAGCCTGTCTCTAAATCAAAATTTGTCATTAAATTTTTTTAGTAAAAGCAACAAAAGTGCTTTATTCCTAGCCGCAATTTACACTTGTTTTCAAAAAATCAGACTGGTTTATTAAAAACTTTGTCTTTAGGCAGCAAAATTCGGTTTTTTGTATAATACTCATTTTCACAGATATTTCAAGCCTGTCTCTAAATCAAAATTTGTCATTAAATTTTTTTAGTAAAAGCAACAAGAGTGCTTTATTCCTAGCCGCAATTTACACTTGTTTTCAAAAAATCAGACTGATTTATTAAAACCTTTGTCTTTAGGCAGCAAAATTCGGTTTTTTGTATAATACTCATTTTCAAAGATATTTCAAGCCTGTCTCTAAATCAAAATTTTTATTAAATTTTTTTAGTAAAAGCAACAAAAGTGCTTTATTCCTAGCCGCAATTTACACTTGTTTTAAAAAAATCAGACTAGTTTATTAAAAACTTTGTCTTTAGGCAGCAGAATTCGGTTTTTTGTATAATACTCATTTTCAAAGATATTTCAAGCCTGTCTCTAAATCAAAATTTGTCATTAAATTTTTTTAGTAAAGGCAACTAAAGTGCTTTATTCCTAGCGGCAATTTACACTTTTTTGCAAAAAATCAGACTGGTTTATTAAAAACTTTGTCTTTAGGCAGCAAAATTCGGTTTTTTGTATAATACTCATTTTCAAAGATATTTCAAGCCTGTCTCTAAATCAGAATTTGTCAATAAATTTTTTTAGTAAAAGCAACAAAAGTGCTTTATTCCTAGCCGCAATTCACACTTGTTTTCAAAAAATCAGACTGGTTTATTAAAAACTTTGTCTTTAGGCAGCAAAATTCGGTTTTTTGTATAATACTCATTTTCAAAGATATTTCAAGCCTGTCTCTAAATCAAAATTTGTCATTAAATTTTTTTAGTAAAAGCAACTAAAGTGCTTTATTCCTAGCCGCAATATTCACTTTTTTGCAAAAATTTAGACTGGTTTATTAAAAACTTTGTCTTTAGGCAGCAAAATTCGGTTTTTTGTTTAATACTCATTTTCAAAGATATTTCAAGTCTGTCACTAAATCAAAATTTGTCATTAAATTTTGTTTAGTAAAAGCAACAAAAGTACTTTATTCCTAGCCGCAATTTACACATGTTTTCAAAAAATCAGACTGATTTATTAAAACCTTTGTCTTTAGGCAGCTAAATTCGGTTTTTTGTATAATACTCATTTTCAAAGATATTTCAAGCCTGTCTCTAAATCAAAATTTGTCATTAAATTTTTTTAGTAAAAGCAACAAAAGTGCTTTATTCCTAGTTGCAATTTACAGTTTTTTGCAAAATATCAGACTCGTTTATTATAAACTTTGTCGTTAGGCAGCAAAATTCGGTTTTTTGTATAATACTCATTTTCACAGATATTTCAAGCCTGTCTCTAAATCAGAATTTGTCAATAAATTTTTTTAGTAAAAGCAACAAGAGTGCTTTATTCCTAGCCGCAATTTACACTTGTTTTCAAAAAATCAGACTGATTTATTAAAACCTTTGTCTTTAGGCAGCAAAATTCGGTTTTTTGTATAATACTCATTTTCAAAGATATTTCAAGCTTGTCTCTAAATCAAAATTTGTCATTAAATTTTTTTAGTAAAAGCAGCAAAAGTGCTTTATTTCTAGCCGCAATTTACACTTGTTTTCAAAAAATCAGACTGGTTTATTAAAAACTTTGTCTTTAGGCAGCAAAATTCGGTTTTTTGTATAATACTCATTTTCAAAGATATTTCAAGCCTGTCTCTAAATCAGAATTTGTCAATAAATTTTTTTAGTAAAAGCAACAAGAGTGCTTTATTCCTAGCCGCAATTTACACTTGTTTTCAAAAAATCAGACTGATTTATTAAAACCTTTGTCTTAAGCAGCAAAATTCGGTTTTTTGTATAATACTCATTTTCAAAGATATTTCAAGCCTGTCTCTAAATCAGAATTTGTCAATAAATTTTTTTAGTAAAAGCAACAAGAGTGCTTTATTCCTAGCCGCAATTTACACTTGTTTTCAAAAAATCAGACTGATTTATTAAAAACTTTGTCTTTAGGCAGCAAAATTCGGTTTTTTGTATAATACTCATTTTCAAAGATATTTCAAGCCTGTCTCTAAATCAAAATTTGTCATTAAATTTTTTTAGTAAAAGCAACAAAAGTGCTTTATTCCTTGCCGCAATTTACACTTGTTTTCAAAAAATCAGACTGGTTTATTAAAAAATTTGTCTTTAGGCAGCAAAATTCGGTTTTTTGTATAATACTCATTTTCGCAGATATTTCAAGCCTGTCTCTAAATCAAAATTTGTCATTAAATTTTTTTAGTAAAAGCAACAAGAGTGCTTTATTCCTAGCCGCAATTTACACTTGTTTTCAAAAAATCAGACTGGTTAATTAAAAACTTTGTCTTTAGGCAGCAAAATTTGGTTTTTTGTATAATACTCATTTTCAAAGATATTTCAAGCCTGTCTCTAAATCAGAATTTGTCAATAAATTTTTTTAGTAAAAGCAACAAGAGTGCTTTATTCCTAGCCGCAATTTACACTTGTTTTCAAAAAATCAGACTGATTTATTAAAAACTTTGTCTTTAGGCAGCAAAATTCGGTTTTTTGTATAATACTCATTTTCAAAGATATTTCAAGCCTGTCTCTAAATCAAAATTTGTCATTAAATTTGTTTAGTAAAAGCAACAAAAGTGCTTTATTCCTTGCCGCAATTTACACTTGTTTTAAAAAAATCAGACTAGTTTATTAAAAACTTTGTCTTTAGGCAGCAAAATTCGGTATTTTGTATAATACTCATTTTCAAAGATATTTCAAGCCTGTCTCTAAATCAGAATTTGTCAATAAATTTTTTTAGTAAAAGCAACAAGAGTGCTTTATTCCTAGCCGCAATTTACACTTGTTTTCAAAAAATCAGACTGATTTATTGAAACCTTTGTCTTTAGGCAGCAAAATTCGGTTTTTTGTATAATACTCATTTTCAAAGATATTTCAAGCCTGTCTCTAAATCAAAATTTGTCATTAAATTTTTTTAGTAAAAGCAACAAAAGTGCTTTATTCCTAGTTGCAATTTACACTTTTTTGCAAAATATCAGACTAGTTTATTAAAAACTTTGTCTTTAGGCAGCAAAATTCGGTTTTTTGTATAATACTCATTTTCACAGATATTTCAAGCCTGTCTCTAAATCAAAATTTGTCATTAAATTTTTTTAGTAAAAGCAACAAAAGTGCTTTATTCCTAGTTGCAATTTACACTTTTTTGCAAAATATCAGACTGGTTGATTAAAAACTTTGTCTTTAGGCAGCAAAATTCGGTATTTTGTATAATACTCATTTTCAAAGATATTTCAAGCCTGTCTCTAAATCAAAATTTGTCATTAAATTTTTTTTAGTAAAAGCAGCAAAAGTGCTTCATTCCTAGCCGCAATTTACACTTTTTTGCAAAAAATCAGACTGGTTATTAAAAACTTTGTCTTTAGGCAGCAAAATTCGGTTTTTTGTATAATACTCATTTTCACAGATATTTCAAGCCTGTCTCTAAATCAAAATTTGTCATTAAATTTTTTTAGTAAAAGCAACAAGAGTGCTTTATTCCTAGCCGCAATTTACACTTGTTTTCAAAAAATCAGACTGATTTATTAAAACCTTTGTCTTTAGGCAGCAAAATTCGGTTTTTTGTATAATACTCATTTTCAAAGATATTTCAAGCCTGTCTCTAAATCAAAATTTTTATTAAATTTTTTTAGTAAAAGCAACAAAAGTGCTTTATTCCTAGCCGCAATTTACACTTGTTTTAAAAAAATCAGACTAGTTTATTAAAAACTTTGTCTTTAGGCAGCAGAATTCGGTTTTTTGTATAATACTCATTTTCAAAGATATTTCAAGCCTGTCTCTAAATCAAAATTTGTCATTAAATTTTTTTAGTAAAGGCAACTAAAGTGCTTTATTCCTAGCCGCAATTTACACTTTTTTGCAAAAAATCAGACTGGTTTATTAAAAACTTTGTCTTTAGGCAGCAAAATTCGGTTTTTTGTATAATACTCATTTTCAAAGATATTTCAAGCCTGTCTCTAAATCAGAATTTGTCAATAAATTTTTTTAGTAAAAGCAACAAGAGTGCTTTATCCCTAGCCGCAATTTACAATTGTTTTAAAAAAATCAGACTGGTTTATTAAAAACTTTGTCTTTAGGCAGCAAAATTCGGTTTTTTGTATAATACTCATTTTCAAAGATATTTCAAGCCTGTCTCTAAATCAAAATTTGTCATTAAATTTTTTTAGTAAAAGCAACAAAAGTGCTTTATTCCAAGTTGCAATTACACTTGTTTTAAAAAAATCAGACTGGTTTGTTAAAAACTTTGTCTTTAGGCAGCAAAATTCGGTTTTTTGTATAATACTCATTTTCAAAGATATTTAAAGCTTGTCTCTAAATCAAAATTTGTCATTAAATTTTTTTAGTAAAAGCAGCAAAAGTGCTTTATTCCTAGCCGCAATTTACACTTGTTTTCAAAAAATCAGACTGGTTTATTAAAAACTTTGTCTTTAGACAGCAAAATTCGGTTTTTTGTATAATACTCATTTTCACAGATATTTCAAGCCTGTCTCTAAATCAAAATTTGTCATTAAATTTTTTTAGTAAAAGCAACAAGAGTGCTTTATTCCTAGCCGCAATTTACACTTGTTTTCAAAAAATCAGACTGATTTATTAAAACCTTTGTCTTTAGGCAGCAAAATTCGGTTTTTTGTATAATACTCATTTTCAAAGATATTTCAAGCCTGTCTCTAAATCAAAATTTTTATTAAATTTTTTTAGTAAAAGCAGCAAAAGTGCTTTATTCCTAGCCGCAATTTACACTTGTTTTCAAAAAATCAGACTGGTTTATTAAAAACTTTGTCGTTAGGCAGCAAAATTCGGTTTTTTGTATAATACTCATTTTCACAGATATTTCAAGCCTGTCTCTAAATCAGAATTTGTCAATAAATTTTTTTAGTAAAAGCAACAAGAGTGCTTTATTCCTAGCCGCAATTTACACTTGTTTTCAAAAAATCAGACTGATTTATTAAAACCTTTGTCTTTAGGCAGCAAAATTCGGTTTTTTGTATAATACTCATTTTCAAAGATATTTCAAGCTTGTCTCTAAATCAAAATTTGTCATTAAATTTTTTTAGTAAAAGCAGCAAAAGTGCTTTATTTCTAGCCGCAATTTACACTTGTTTTCAAAAAATCAGACTGGTTTATTAAAAACTTTGTCTTTAGGCAGCAAAATTCGGTTTTTTGTATAATACTCATTTTCAAAGATATTTCAAGCCTGTCTCTAAATCAGAATTTGTCAATAAATTTTTTTAGTAAAAGCAACAAGAGTGCTTTATTCCTAGCCGCAATTTACACTTGTTTTCAAAAAATCAGACTGATTTATTAAAACCTTTGTCTTAAGCAGCAAAATTCGGTTTTTTGTATAATACTCATTTTCAAAGATATTTCAAGCCTGTCTCTAAATCAGAATTTGTCAATAAATTTTTTTAGTAAAAGCAACAAGAGTGCTTTATTCCTAGCCGCAATTTACACTTGTTTTCAAAAAATCAGACTGATTTATTAAAAACTTTGTCTTTAGGCAGCAAAATTCGGTTTTTTGTATAATACTCATTTTCAAAGATATTTCAAGCCTGTCTCTAAATCAAAATTTGTCATTAAATTTTTTTAGTAAAAGCAACAAAAGTGCTTTATTCCTTGCCGCAATTTACACTTGTTTTCAAAAAATCAGACTGGTTTATTAAAAAATTTGTCTTTAGGCAGCAAAATTCGGTTTTTTGTATAATACTCATTTTCACAGATATTTCAAGCCTGTCTCTAAATCAAAATTTGTCATTAAATTTTTTTAGTAAAAGCAACAAGAGTGCTTTATTCCTAGCCGCAATTTACACTTGTTTTCAAAAAATCAGACTGATTTATTAAAACCTTTGTCTTTAGGCAGCAAAATTCGGTTTTTTGTATAATACTCATTTTCAAAGATATTTCAAGCCTGTCTCTAAATCAAAATTTGTCATTAAATTTTTTTAGTAAAAGCAACAAAAGTGCTTTATTCCTAGCCGCAATTTACACTTGTTTTCAAAAAATCAGACTGATTTATTAAAAACTTTGTCTTTAGGCAGCAAAATTCGGTTTTTTGTATAATACTCATTTTCAAAGATATTTCAAGCCTGTCTCTAAATCAGAATTTGTCAATAAATTTTTTTAGTAAAAGCAACAAGAGTGCTTTATTCCTAGCCGCAATTTACACTTGTTTTCAAAAAATCAGACTGATTAATTAAAACCTTTGTCTTAAGCAGCAAAATTCGGTTTTTTGTATAATACTCATTTTCAAAGATATTTCAAGCCTGTCTCTAAATCAGAATTTGTCAATAAATTTTTTTAGTAAAAGCAACAAGAGTGCTTTATTCCTAGCCGCAATTTACACTTGTTTTCAAAAAATCAGACTGATTTATTAAAAACTTTGTCTTTAGGCAGCAAAATTCGGTTTTTTGTATAATACTCATTTTCAAAGATATTTCAAGCCTGTCTCTAAATCAAAATTTGTCATTAAATTTTTTTAGTAAAAGCAACAAAAGTGCTTTATTCCTTGCCGCAATTTACACTTGTTTTCAAAAAATCAGACTGGTTTATTAAAAAATTTGTCTTTAGGCAGCAAAATTCGGTTTTTTGTATAATACTCATTTTCACAGATATTTCAAGCCTGTCTCTAAATCAGAATTTGTCAATAAATTTTTTTAGTAAAAGCAACAAGAGTGCTTTATTCCTAACCGCAATTTACACTTGTTTTCAAAAAATCAGACTGATTTATTAAAAACTTTGTCTTTAGGCAGCAAAATTCGGTATTTTGTATAATACTCATTTTCAAAGATATTTCAAGCCTGTCTCTAAATCAGAATTTGTCAATAAATTTTTTTAGTAAAAGCAACAAGAGTGCTTTATTCCTAGCCGCAATTTACACTTGTTTTCAAAAAATCAGACTGATTTATTAAAACCTTTGTCTTTAGGCAGCAAAATTCGGTTTTTTGTATAATACTCATTTTCAAAGATATTTCAAGCTTGTCTCTAAATCAGAATTTGTCAATAAATTTTTTTAGTAAAAGCAACAAGAGTGCTTTATTCCTAGCCGCAATTTACACTTGTTTTCAAAAAATCAGACTGATTTATTAAAACCTTTGTCTTTAGGCAGCAAAATTCGGTTTTTTGTATAATACTCATTTTCAAAGATATTTCAAGCTTGTCTCTAAATCAAAATTTGTCATTAAATTTTTTTAGTAAAAGCAGCAAAAGTGCTTTATTTCTAGCCGCAATTTACACTTGTTTTCAAAAAATCAGACTGGTTTATTAAAAACTTTGTCTTTAGGCAGCAAAATTCGGTTTTTTGTATAATACTCATTTTCAAAGATATTTCAAGCCTGTCTCTAAATCAGAATTTGTCAATAAATTTTTTTAGTAAAAGCAACAAGAGTGCTTTATTCCTAGCCGCAATTTACACTTGTTTTCAAAAAATCAGACTGATTTATTAAAACCTTTGTCTTAAGCAGCAAAATTCGTTTTTTTGTATAATACTCATTTTCAAAGATATTTCAAGCCTGTCTCTAAATCAGAATTTGTCAATAAATTTTTTTAGTAAAAGCAACAAGAGTGCTTTATTCCTAGCCGCAATTTACACTTGTTTTCAAAAAATCAGACTGATTTATTAAAAACTTTGTCTTTAGGCAGCAAAATTCGGTTTTTTGTATAATACTCATTTTCAAAGATATTTCAAGCCTGTCTCTAAATCAAAATTTGTCATTAAATTTTTTTAGTAAAAGCAACAAAAGTGCTTTATTCCTTGCCGCAATTTACACTTGTTTTCAAAAAATCAGACTGGTTTATTAAAAAATTTGTCTTTAGGCAGCAAAATTCGGTTTTTTGTATAATACTCATTTTCAAAGATATTTCAAGCCTGTCTCTAAATCAGAATTTGTCAATAAATTTTTTTAGTAAAAGCAACAAGTGTGCTTTATTCCTAGCCGCAATTTACACTTGTTTTCAAAAAATCAGACTGATTTATTAAAACCTTTGTCTTAAGCAGCAAAATTCGGTTTTTTGTATAATACTCATTTTCAAAGATATTTCAAGCCTGTCTCTAAATCAGAATTTGTCAATAAATTTTTTTAGTAAAAGCAACAAGAGTGCTTTATTCCTAGCCGCAATTTACACTTGTTTTCAAAAAATCAGACTGATTTATTAAAAACTTTGTCTTTAGGCAGCAAAATTCGGTTTTTTGTATAATACTCAATTTCAAAGATATTTCAAGCCTGTCTCTAAATCAAAATTTGTCATTAAATTTTTTTAGTAAAAGCAACAAAAGTGCTTTATTCCTTGCCGCAATTTACACTTGTTTTCAAAAAATCAGACTGGTTTATTAAAAAATTTGTCTTTAGGCAGCAAAATTCGGTTTTTTGTATAATACTCATTTTCACAGATATTTCAAGCCTGTCTCTAAATCAGAATTTGTCAATAAATTTTTTTAGTAAAAGCAACAAGAGTGCTTTATTCCTAGCCGCAATTTACACTTGTTTTCAAAAAATCAGACTGATTTATTAAAAACTTTGTCTTTAGGCAGCAAAATTCGGTATTTTGTATAATACTCATTTTCAAAGATATTTCAAGCCTGTCTCTAAATCAGAATTTGTCAATAAATTTTTTTAGTAAAAGCAACAAGAGTGCTTTATTCCTAGCCGCAATTTACACTTGTTTTCAAAAAATCAGACTGATTTATTGAAACCTTTGTCTTTAGGCAGCAAAATTCGGTTTTTTGTATAATACTCATTTTCAAAGATATTTCAAGCCTGTCTCTAAATCAAAATTTGTCATTAAATTTTTTTAGTAAAAGCAACAAAAGTGCTTTATTCCTAGTTGCAATTTACACTTTTTTGCAAAATATCAGACTAGTTTATTAAAAACTTTGTCTTTAGGCAGCAAAATTCGGTTTTTTGTATAATACTCATTTTCACAGATATTTCAAGCCTGTCTCTAAATCAAAATTTGTCATTAAATTTTTTTAGTAAAAGCAACAAAAGTGCTTTATTCCTAGTTGCAATTTACACTTTTTTGCAAAATATCAGACTGGTTGATTAAAAACTTTGTCTTTAGGCAGCAAAATTCGGTATTTTGTATAATACTCATTTTCAAAGATATTTCAAGCCTGTCTCTAAATCAAAATTTGTCATTAAATTTTTTTTAGTAAAAGCAGCAAAAGTGCTTCATTCCTAGCCGCAATTTACACTTTTTTGCAAAAAATCAGACTGGTTTATTAAAAACTTTGTCTTTAGGCAGCAAAATTCGGTATTTTGTATAATAATCATTTTCAAAGATATTTCAAGCCTGTCTCTAAATCAGAATTTGTCAATAAATTTTTTTAGTAAAAGCAACAAGAGTGCTTTATTCCTAGCCGCAATTTACACTTGTTTTCAAAAAATCAGACTGATTTATTGAAACCTTTGTCTTTAGGCAGCAAAATTCGGTTTTTTGTATAATACTCATTTTCAAAGATATTTCAAGCCTGTCTCTAAATCAAAATTTTTATTAAATTTTTTTTAGTAAAAGCAACAAAAGTGCTTTATTCCTAGCCGCAATTTACACTTGTTTTAAAAAAATCAGACTAGTTTATTAAAAACTTTGTCTTTAGGCAGCAGAATTCGGTTTTTTGTATAATACTCATTTTCAAAGATATTTCAAGCCTGTCTCTAAATCAAAATTTGTCATTAAATTTTTTTAGTAAAGGCAACTAAAGTGCTTTATTCCTAGCGGCAATTTACACTTTTTTGCAAAAAATCAGACTGGTTTATTAAAAACTTTGTCTTTAGGCAGCAAAATTCGGTTTTTTGTATAATACTCATTTTCAAAGATATTTCAAGCCTGTCTCTAAATCAGAATTTGTCAATAAATTTTTTTAGTAAAAGCAACAAGAGTGCTTTATTCCTAGCCGCAATTCACACTTGTTTTAAAAAAATCAGACTGGTTTATTAAAAACTTTGTCTTTAGGCAGCAAAATTCGGTTTTTTGTATAATACTCATTTT
Organism: Ganaspis brasiliensis; assembly: GCA_037103525.1. NCBI lineage: Eukaryota > Metazoa > Arthropoda > Insecta > Hymenoptera > Figitidae > Ganaspis > Ganaspis brasiliensis. The sequence goes on from JAZKLR010000747.1 coordinate 1,049,029, forward strand.
CAAAGATATTTCAAGCCTGTCTCTAAATCAAAATTTGTCATTAAATTTTTTTAGTAAAAGCAACTAAAGTGCTTTATTCCTAGCCGCAATATTCACTTTTTTGCAAAAATTTAGACTGGTTTATTAAAAACTTTGTCTTTAGGCAGCAAAATTCGGTTTTTTGTTTAATACTCATTTTCAAAGATATTTCAAGTCTGTCACTAAATCAAAATTTGTCATTAAATTTTGTTTAGTAAAAGCAACAAAAGTACTTTATTCCTAGCCGCAATTTACACTTGTTTTCAAAAAATCAGACTGATTTATTAAAACCTTTGTCTTTAGGCAGCTAAATTCGGTTTTTTGTATAATACTCATTTTCAAAGATATTTCAAGCCTGTCTCTAAATCAAAATTTGTCATTAAATTTTTTTAGTAAAAGCAACAAAAGTGCTTTATTCCTAGTTGCAATTTACACTTTTTTGCAAAATATCAGACTCGTTTATTAAAAACTTTGTCTTTAGGCAGCAAAATTCGGTTTTTTGTATAATACTCATTTTCACAGATATTTCAAGCCTGTCTCTAAATCAGAATTTGTCAATAAATTTTTTTAGTAAAAGCAACAAGAGTGCTTTATTCCTAGCCGCAATTTACACTTGTTTTCAAAAAATCAGACTGATTTATTAAAACCTTTGTCTTTAGGCAGCAAAATTCGGTTTTTTGTATAATACTCATTTTCAAAGATATTTCAAGCCTGTCTCTAAATCAAAATTTGTCATTAAATTTTTTTAGTAAAAGCAACAAAAGTGCTTTATTCCTAGTTGCAATTTACACTTTTTTGCAAAATATCAGACTCGTTTATTAAAAACTTTGTCTTTAGGCAGCAAAATTCGGTTTTTTGTATAATACTCATTTTCACAGATATTTCAAGCCTGTCTCTAAATCAAAATTTGTCATTAAATTTTTTTAGTAAAAGCAACAAAAGTGCTTTATTCCTAGTTGCAATTTACACTTTTTTGCAAAATATCAGACTGGTTTATTAAAAACTTTGTCTTTAGGCAGCAAAATTCGGTATTTTGTATAATACTCATTTTCAAAGATATTTCAAGCCTGTCTCTAAATCAAAATTTGTCATTAAATTTTCTTTAGTAAAAGCAGCAAAAGTGCTTCATTCCTAGCCGCAATTTACACTTTTTTGCAGAAAATCAGACTGGTTTATTAAAAACTTTGTCTTTAGGCAGCAAAATTCGGTTTTTTGTATAATACTCATTTTCAAAGATATTTCAAGCCTGTCTCTAAATCAAAATTTGTCATTAAATTTTTTTTAGTAAATGCAGCAAAAGTGCTTCATTCCTAGCCGCAATTTACACTTTTTTGCAAAAAATCAGACTGGTTTATTAAAAACTTTGTCTTTAGGCAGCAAAATTCGGTATTTTGTATAATAATCATTTTCAAAGATATTTCAAGCCTGTCTCTAAATCAGAATTTGTCAATAAATTTTTTTAGTAAAAGCAACAAGAGTGCTTTATTCCTAGCCGCAATTTACACTTGTTTTCAAAAAATCAGACTGATTTATTGAAACCTTTGTCTTTAGGCAGCAAAATTCGGTTTTTTGTATAATACTCATTTTCAAAGATATTTCAAGCCTGTCTCTAAATCAAAATTTTTATTAAATTTTTTTTAGTAAAAGCAACAAAAGTGCTTTATTCCTAGCCGCAATTTACACTTGTTTTAAAAAAATCAGACTAGTTTATTAAAAACTTTGTCTTTAGGCAGCAGAATTCGGTTTTTTGTATAATACTCATTTTCAAAGATATTTCAAGCCTGTCTCTAAATCAAAATTTGTCATTAAATTTTTTTAGTAAAGGCAACTAAAGTGCTTTATTCCTAGCGGCAATTTACACTTTTTTGCAAAAAATCAGACTGGTTTATTAAAAACTTTGTCTTTAGGCAGCAAAATTCGGTTTTTTGTATAATACTCATTTTCAAAGATATTTCAAGCCTGTCTCTAAATCAGAATTTGTCAATAAATTTTTTTAGTAAAAGCAACAAGAGTGCTTTATTCCTAGCCGCAATTCACACTTGTTTTAAAAAAATCAGACTGGTTTATTAAAAACTTTGTCTTTAGGCAGCAAAATTCGGTTTTTTGTATAATACTCATTTTCAAAGATATTTCAAGCCTGTCTCTAAATCAAAATTTGTCATTAAATTTTTTTAGTAAAAGCAACTAAAGTGCTTTATTCCTAGCCGCAATATTCACTTTTTTGCAAAAATTTAGACTGGTTTATTAAAAACTTTGTCTTTAGGCAGCAAAATTCGGTTTTTTGTTTAATACTCATTTTCAAAGATATTTCAAGTCTGTCACTAAATCAAAATTTGTCATTAAATTTTGTTTAGTAAAAGCAACAAAAGTACTTTATTCCTAGCCGCAATTTACACTTGTTTTCAAAAAATCAGACTGATTTATTAAAACCTTTGTCTTTAGGCAGCTAAATTCGGTTTTTTGTATAATACTCATTTTCAAAGATATTTCAAGCCTGTCTCTAAATCAAAATTTGTCATTAAATTTTTTTAGTAAAAGCAACAAAAGTGCTTTATTCCTAGTTGCAATTTACACTTTTTTGCAAAATATCAGACTCGTTTATTAAAAACTTTGTCTTTAGGCAGCAAAATTCGGTTTTTTGTATAATACTCATTTTCACAGATATTTCAAGCCTGTCTCTAAATCAGAATTTGTCAATAAATTTTTTAAGTAAAAGCAACAAGAGTGCTTTATTCCTAGCCGCAATTTACACTTGTTTTCAAAAAATCAGACTGATTTATTAAAACCTTTGTCTTTAGGCAGCAAAATTCGGTTTTTTGTATAATACTCATTTTCAAAGATATTTCAAGCCTGTCTCTAAATCAAAATTTGTCATTAAATTTTTTTAGTAAAAGCAACAAAAGTGCTTTATTCCTAGTTGCAATTTACACTTTTTTGCAAAATATCAGACTCGTTTATTAAAAACTTTGACTTTAGGCAGCAAAATTCGGTTTTTTGTATAATACTCATTTTCACAGATATTTCAAGCCTGTCTCTAAATCAAAATTTGTCATTAAATTTTTTTAGTAAAAGCAACAAAAGTGCTTTATTCCTAGTTGCAATTTACACTTTTTTGCAAAATATCAGACTGGTTTATTAAAAACTTTGTCTTTAGGCAGCAAAATTCGGTATTTTGTATAATACTCATTTTCAAAGATATTTCAAGCCTGTCTCTAAATCAAAATTTGTCATTAAATTTTCTTTAGTAAAAGCAGCAAAAGTGCTTCATTCCTAGCCGCAATTTACACTTTTTTGCAGAAAATCAGACTGGTTTATTAAAAACTTTGTCTTTAGGCAGCAAAATTCGGTTTTTTGTATAATACTCATTTTCAAAGATATTTCAAGCCTGTCTCTAAATCAAAATTTGTCATTAAATTTTTTTTAGTAAATGCAGCAAAAGTGCTTCATTCCTAGCCGCAATTTACACTTTTTTGCAAAAAATCAGACTGGTTTATTAAAAACTTTGTCTTTAGGCAGCAAAATTCGGTTTTTTGTATAATACTCATTTTCAAAGATATTTCAAGCTTGTCTCTAAATCAAAATATGTCATTAAATTTTTTTAGTAAAAGCAGCAAAAGTGCTTTATTCCTAGCCGCAATTTACACTTGTTTTCAAAAAATCAGACTGGTTTATTAAAAACTTTGTCTTTAGGCAGCAAAATTCGGTTTTTTGTATAATACTCATTTTCAAAGATATTTCAAGCCTGTCTCTAAATCAGAATTTGTCAATAAATTTTTTTAGTAAAAGCAACAAGAGTGCTTTATTCCTAGCCGCAATTTACACTTGTTTTAAAAAAATCAGACTGATTTATTAAAACCTTTGTCTTTAGGCAGCAAAATTCGGTTTTTTGTATAATACTCATTTTCAAAGATATTTCAAGCCTGTCTCTAAATCAGAATTTGTCAATAAATTTTTTTAGTAAAAGCAACAAGAGTGCCTTATTCCTAGCCGCAATTTACACTTGTTTTCAAAAAATCAGACTGATTTATTAAAAACTTTGTCTTTAGGCAGCAAAATTCGGTTTTTTGTATAATACTCATTTTCAAAGATATTTCAAGCCTGCCTCTAAATCAAAATTTGTCATTAAATTTTTTTAGTAAAAGCAACAAAAGTGCTTTATTCCTTGCCGCAATTTACACTTGTTTTCAAAAAATCAGACTGGTTTATTAAAAACTTTGTCTTTAGGCAGCAAAATTCGGTTTTTTGTATAATACTCATTTTCACAGATATTTCAAGCCTGTCTCTAAATCAAAATTTGTCATTAAATTTTTTTAGTAAAAGCAACAAGAGTGCTTTATTCCTAGCCGCAATTTACACTTGTTTTAAAAAAATCAGACTGATTTATTAAAACCTTTGTCTTTAGGCAGCAAAATTCGGTTTTTTGTATAATACTCATTTTCAAAGATATTTCAAGCCTGCCTCTAAATCAAAATTTGTCATTAAATTTTTTTAGTAAAAGCAACAAAAGTGCTTTATTCCTAGCCGCAATTTACACTTGTTTTAAAAAAATCAGACTGGTTTGTTAAAAACTTTGTCTTTAGGCAGCAAAATTCGGTTTTTTGTATAATACTCATTTTCAAAGATATTTCAAGCCTGTCTCTAAATCAGAATTTGTCAATAAATTTTTTTAGTAAAAGCAACAAGAGTGCTTTATTCCTAGCCGCAATTTACACTTGTTTTCAAAAAATCAGACTGATTTATTGAAACCTTTGTCTTTAGGCAGCAAAATTCGGTTTTTTGTATAATACTCATTTTCAAAGATATTTCAAGCCTGTCTCTAAATCAAAATTTGTCATTAAATTTTTTTAGTAAAAGCAACAAAAGTGCTTTATTCCTAATTGCAATTTACACTTTTTTGCAAAATATCAGACTAGTTTATTAAAAACTTTGTCTTTAGGCAGCAAAATTCGGTTTTTTGTATAATACTCATTTTCACAGATATTTCAAGCCTGTCTCTAAATCAAAATTTGTCATTAAATTTTTTTAGTAAAAGCAACAAAAGTGCTTTATTCCTAGTTGCAATTTACACTTTTTTGCAAAATATCAGACTGGTTGATTAAAAACTTTGTCTTTAGGCAGCAAAATTCGGTATTTTGTATAATACTCATTTTCAAAGATATTTCAAGCCTGTCTCTAAATCAAAATTTGTCATTAAATTTTTTTTAGTAAAAGCAGCAAAAGTGCTTCATTCCTAGCCGCAATTTACACTTTTTTGCAAAAAATCAGACTGGTTTATTAAAAACTTTGTCTTTAGGCAGCAAAATTCGGTATTTTGTATAATACTCATTTTCAAAGATATTTCAAGCCTGTCTCTAAATCAGAATTTGTCAATAAATTTTTTTAGTAAAAGCAACAAGAGTGCTTTATTCCTAGCCGCAATTTACACTTGTTTTCAAAAAATCAGACTGATTTATTGAAACCTTTGTCTTTAGGCAGCAAAATTCGGTTTTTTGTATAATACTCATTTTCAAAGATATTTCAAGCCTGTCTCTAAATCAAAATTTGTCATTAAATTTTTTTAGTAAAAGCAACAAAAGTGCTTTATTCCTAGTTGCAATTTACACTTTTTTGCAAAATATCAGACTAGTTTATTAAAAACTTTGTCTTTAGGCAGCAAAATTCGGTTTTTTGTATAATACTCATTTTCACAGATATTTCAAGCCTGTCTCTAAATCAAAATTTGTCATTAAATTTTTTTAGTAAAAGCAACAAAAGTGCTTTATTCCTAGTTGCAATTTACACTTTTTTGCAAAATATCAGACTGGTTGATTAAAAACTTTGTCTTTAGGCAGCAAAATTCGGTATTTTGTATAATACTCATTTTCAAAGATATTTCAAGCCTGTCTCTAAATCAAAATTTGTCATTAAATTTTTTTTAGTAAAAGCAGCAAAAGTGCTTCATTCCTAGCCGCAATTTTCACTTTTTTGCAAAAAATCAGACTGGTTTATTAAAAACATTGTCTTTAGGCAGCAAAATTCGGTTTTTTGTATAATACTCATTTTCAAAGATATTTCAAGCCTGTCTCTAAATCAAAATTTGTCATTAAATTTTTTTTAATAAAAGCAGCAAAAGTGCTTCATTCCTAGCCGCAATTTACACTTTTTTGCAAAAAATCAGACTGGTTTATTAAAAACTTTGTCTTTAGGCAGCAAAATTCGGTTTTTTGTATAATACTCATTTTCAAAGATATTTCAAGCCTGTCTCTAAATCAAAATTTGTCATTAAATTTTTTTAGTAAAAGCAACAAAAGTGCTTTATTCCTAGCCGCAATTTACACTTGTTTTAAAAAAATCAGACTAGTTTATTAAAAACTTTGTCTTTAGGCAGCAAAATTCGGTTTTTTGTATAATACTCATTTTCACAGATATTTCAAGCCTGTCTCTAAATCAAAATTTGTCATTAAATTTTTTTAGTAAAAGCAACAAAAGTGCTTTATTCCTAGTTGCAATTTACACTTTTTTGCAAAATATCAGACTGGTTTGTTAAAAACTTTGTCTTTAGGCAGCAAAATTCGGTATTTTGTATAATACTCATTTTCAAAGATATTTTAAGCCTGTCTCTAAATCAGAATTTGTCAATAAATTTTTTTAGTAAAAGCAGCAAAAGTGCTTCATTCCTAGCCGCAATTTACACTTTTTTGCAAAAAATCAGACTGGTTTATTAAAAACTTTGTCTTTAGGCAGCAAAATTCGGTATTTTGTATAATACTCATTTTCAAAGATATTTTAAGCCTGTCTCTAAATCAAAATTTGTCATTAAATTTTTTTTAGTAAATGCAGCAAAAGTGCTTCATTCCTAGCCGCAATTTACACTTTTTTGCAAAAAATCAGACTGGTTTATTAAAAACTTTGTCTTTAGGCAGCAAAATTCGGTATTTTGTATAATACTCATTTTCAAAGATATTTCAAGCCTGTCTCTAAATCAAAATTTGTCATTAAATTTTTTTTAGTAAAAGCAGCAAAAGTGCTTTATTTTAAGTTGCAATTACACTTGTTTTAAAAAAATCAGACTGGTTTGTTAAAAACTTTGTCTTTAGGCAGCAAAATTCGGTTTTTTGTATAATACTCATTTTCAAAGATATTTCAAGCTTGTCTCTAAATCAAAATTTGTCATTAAATTTTTTTTAGTAAAAGCAACAAAAGTGCTTTATTCCTAGCCGCAATTTACACTTGTTTTTGAAAAATCAGACTGGTTTATTAAAAACTTTGTCTTTAGGCAGCAAAATTCCGTTTTTTGTATAATACTCATTTTCAAAGATATTTCAAGCCTGTCGCTAAATCAAAATTAGTCATTAAATTTTTTTAGTAAAAGCAACAAAAGTGCTTTATTCCTAGCCGCAATTTACACTTGTTTTAAAAAAATCAGACTGGTTTGTTAAAAACTTTGTCTTTAGGCAGCAAAATTCGGTATTTTGTATAATACTCATTTTCAAAGATATTTTAAGCCTGTCTCTAAATCAGAATTTGTCAATAAATTTTTTTAGTAAAAGCAGCAAAAGTGCTTCATTCCTAGCCGCAATTTACACTTTTTTGCAAAAAATCAGACTGGTTTATTAAAAACTTTGTCTTTAGGCAGCAAAATTCGGTATTTTGTATAATACTCATTTTCAAAGATATTTCAAGCCTGTCTCTAAATCAAAATTTGTCATTAAATTTTTTTTAGTAAAAGCAGCAAAAGTGCTTTATTTTAAGTTGCAATTACACTTGTTTTAAAAAATCAGACTGGTTTGTTAAAAACTTTGTCTTTAGGCAGCAAAATTCGGTTTTTTGTATAATACTCATTTTCACAGATATTTCAAGCCTGTCTCTAAATCAAAATTTGTCATTAAATTTTGTTTAGTAAAAGCCACAAAAGTACTTTATTCCTTGTTGCAATTTACACTTTTTTGCAAAAAATCAGACTGGTTTATTAAAAACTTTGTCTTTAGGCAGCAAAATTCGGTTTTTTGTATAATACTCATTTTCAAAGATATTTCAAGCCTGTCTCTAAATCAAAATTTGTCATTAAATTTTTTTAGTAAAAGCAACAAAAGTGCTTTATTCCTAGCCGCAATTTACACTTGTTTTAAAAAAATCAGACTGGTTTATTAAAAACTTTGTCTTTAGGCAGCAAAATTCGGTTTTTTGTATAATACTCATTTTCACAGATATTTCAAGCCTGTCTGTAAATCAAAATTTGTCATTAAATTTTTTTTAATAAAAGCAGCAAAAGTGCTTCATTCCTAGCCGCAATTTACACTTTTTTGCAAAAAATCAGACTGGTTTATTAAAAACTTTGTCTTTAGGCAGCAAAATTCGGTATTTTGTATAATACTCATTTTCAAAGATATTTCAAGCCTGTCTCTAAATCAAAATTTGTCATTAAATTTTTTTAGTAAAAGCAGCAAAAGTGCTTTATTTCTAGCCGCAATTTACACTTTTTTGCAAAAAATGAGACTGGTTTATTAAAAACTTTGTCTTTAGGCAGCAAAATTCGGTTTTTTGTATAATACTCAATTTCAAAGATATTTCAAGCTTGTCTCTAAATCAAAATTTGTCATTAAATTTTTTTTAGTAAAAGCAGCAAAAGTGCTTTATTCCTAGCCGCAATTTACACTTTTTTGCAAAAAATCAGACTGGTTTATTAATAACTTTGTTATGAGGCAGCAAAATTCGGTTTTTTGTATAATACTCATTTTCAAAGATATTTTAAGCCTGTCTCTAAATCAAAATTTGTCATTAAATTTTTTTAGTAAAAGCAACTAAAGTGCTTTATTCCTAGCCGCAATTTACACTTTTTTGCAAAAAATCAGACTGGTTTATTAAAAACTTTGTCTTTAGGCAGCAAAATTCGGTTTTTTGTATAATACTCATTTTCAAAGATATTTCAAGCTTGTCTCTAAATCAAAATTTGTCATTAAATTTTTTTTAGTAAAAGCAGCAAAAGTGCTTTATTCCTAGCCGCAATTTACACTTGTTTTCAAAAAATCAGACTGGTTTATTAAAAACTTTGTCTTTAGGCCGCAAAATTCGGTTTTTTGTATAATACTCATTTTCAAAGATATTTCAATCCTGTCTCTAAATCAAAATTTGTCATTAAATTTTTTTAGTAAAAGCAGCAAAAGTGCTTTATTCCTAGCCGCAATTTACACTTTTTTGCAAAAAATTAGACTGGTTTATTAAAAACTTTGTCTTTAGGCAGCAAAATTCGGTTTTTTGTATAATACTCATTTTCAAAGATATTTTCGAGCCTGTCTCTAAATCCAAATTTGTCATTAAATTTTTTTAGTAAAAGCAACAAAAGAGCTTTATTTTAAGTTGCAATTACACTTGTTTTTGAAAAATCAGACTGGTTTATTAAAAACTTTGTCTTTAGGCAGCAAAATTCCGTTTTTTGTATAATACTCATTTTCAAAGATATTTCAAGCCTGTCTCTAAATCAAAATTTGTCATTAAATTTTTTTAGTAAAAGCAACTAAAGTGCTTTATTCCTAGCCGCAATTTACACTTGTTTTAAAAAAATCAGACTGGTTTATTAAAAACTTTGTCTTTAGGCAGCAAAATTCGGTTTTTTGTATAATACTCAATTTCAAAGATATTTCAAGCTTGTCTCTAAATCAAAATTTGTCATTAAATTTTTTTTAGTAAAAGCAGCAAAAGTGCTTTATTCCTAGCCGCAATTTACACTTTTTTGCAAAAAATCAGACTGGTTTATTAATAACTTTGTTATGAGGCAGCAAAATTCGGTTTTTTGTATAATACTCATTTTCAAAGATATTTTAAGCCTGTCTCTAAATCAAAATTTGTCATTAAATTTTTTTAGTAAAAGCAACTAAAGTGCTTTATTCCTAGCCGCAATTTACACTTTTTTGCAAAAAATCAGACTGGTTTATTAAAAACTTTGTCTTTAGGCAGCAAAATTCGGTTTTTTGTATAATACTCATTTTCAAAGATATTTCAAGCTTGTCTCTAAATCAAAATTTGTCATTAAATTTTTTTAGTAAAAGCAGCAAAAGTGCTTTATTCCTAGCCGCAATTTACACTTGTTTTCAAAAAATCAGACTGGTTTATTAAAAATTTTGTCTTTAGGCAGCAAAATTCGGTTTTTTGTTTAATACTCATTTTCAAAGATATTTCAATCCTGTCTCTAAATCAAAATTTGTCATTAAATTTTTTTAGTAAAAGCAGCAAAAGTGCTTTATTCCTAGCCGCAATTTACACTTTTTTGCAAAAAATTAGACTGGTTTATTAAAAACTTTGTCTTTAGGCAGCAAAATTCGGTTTTTTGTATAATACTCATTTTCAAAGATATTTTCGAGCCTGTCTCTAAATCCAAATTTGTCATTAAATTTTTTTAGTAAAAGCAACAAAAGAGCTTTATTTTAAGTTGCAATTACACTTGTTTTCAAAAAATCAGACTGGTTTATTAAAAACTTTGTCTTTAGGCAGCAAAATTCAGTTTTTTGTATAATACTCATTTTCAAAGATATTTCAAGCTTGTCTCTAAATCAAAATTTGTCATTAAATTTTTTTTAGTAAAAGCAGCAAAAGTGCTTTATTCCTAGCCGCAATTTACACTTGTTTTCAAAAAATCAGACTGGTTTATTAAAAACTTTGTCTTTAGGCCGCAAAATTCGGTTTTTTGTATAATACTCATTTTCAAAGATATTTCAATCCTGTCTCTAAATCAAAATTTGTCATTAAATTTTTTTAGTAAAAGCAGCAAAAGTGCTTTATTCCTAGCCGCAATTTACACTTTTTTGCAAAAAATTAGACTGGTTTATTAAAAACTTTGTCTTTAGGCAGCAAAATTCGGTTTTTTGTATAATACTCATTTTCAAAGATATTTTCGAGCCTGTCTCTAAATCCAAATTTGTCATTAAATTTTTTTAGTAAAAGCAACAAAAGAGCTTTATTTTAAGTTGCAATTACACTTGTTTTCAAAAAATCAGACTGGTTTATTAAAAACTTTGTCTTTAGGCAGCAAAATTCAGTTTTTTGTATAATACTCATTTTCAAAGATATTTCAAGCTTGTCTCTAAATCAAAATTTGTCATTAAATTTTTTTTAGTAAAAGCAACAAAAGTGCTTTATTCCTAGCCGCAATTTACACTTGTTTTTGAAAAATCAGACTGGTTTATTAAAAACTTTGTCTTTAGGCAGCAAAATTCCGTTTTTTGTATAATACTCATTTTCAAAGATATTTCAAGCCTGTCTCTAAATCAAAATTTGTCATTAAATTTTTTTAGTAAAAGCAACTAAAGTGCTTTATTCCTAGCCGCAATTTACACTTGTTTTAAAAAAATCAGACTGGTTTATTAAAAACTTTGTCTTTAGGCAGCAAAATTCGGTTTTTTGTATAATACTCAATTTCAAAGATATTTCAAGCTTGTCTCTAAATCAAAATTTGTCATTAAATTTTTTTTAGTAAAAGCAGCAAAAGTGCTTTATTCCTAGCCGCAATTTACACTTTTTTGCAAAAAATCAGACTGGTTTATTAATAACTTTGTTATGAGGCAGCAAAATTCGGTTTTTTGTATAATACTCATTTTCAAAGATATTTTAAGCCTGTCTCTAAATCAAAATTTGTCATTAAATTTTTTTAGTAAAAGCAACTAAAGTGCTTTATTCCTAGCCGCAATTTACACTTTTTTGCAAAAAATCAGACTGGTTTATTAAAAACTTTGTCTTTAGGCAGCAAAATTCGGTTTTTTGTATAATACTCATTTTCAAAGATATTTCAAGCTTGTCTCTAAATCAAAATTTGTCATTAAATTTTTTTAGTAAAAGCAGCAAAAGTGCTTTATTCCTAGCCGCAATTTACACTTGTTTTCAAAAAATCAGACTGGTTTATTAAAAATTTTGTCTTTAGGCAGCAAAATTCGGTTTTTTGTTTAATACTCATTTTCAAAGACATTTCAATCCTGTCTCTAAATCCAAATTTGTCATTAAATTTTTTTAGTAAAAGCAACAAAAGAGCTTTATTTTAAGTTGCAATTACACTTGTTTTCAAAAAATCAGACTGGTTTATTAAAAACTTTGTCTTTAGGCAGCAAAATTCAGTTTTTTGTATAATACTCATTTTCAAAGATATTTCAAGCTTGTCTCTAAATCAAAATTTGTCATTAAATTTTTTTTAGTAAAAGCAACAAAAGTGCTTTATTCCTAGCCGCAATTTACACTTGTTTTTGAAAAATCAGACTGGTTTATTAAAAACTTTGTCTTTAGGCAGCAAAATTCGGTTTTTTGTATAATACTCATTTTCAAAGATATTTTCGAGCCTGTCTCTAAATCCAAATTTGTCATTAAATTTTTTTAGTAAAAGCAACAAAAGAGCTTTATTTTAAGTTGCAATTACACTTGTTTTCAAAAAATCAGACTGGTTTATTAAAAACTTTGTCTTTAGGCAGCAAAATTCAGTTTTTTGTATAATACTCATTTTCAAAGATATTTCAAGCTTGTCTCTAAATCAAAATTTGTCATTAAATTTTTTTTAGTAAAAGCAGCAAAAGTGCTTTATTCCTAGCCGCAATTTACACTTGTTTTCAAAAAATCAGACTGGTTTATTAAAAACTTTGTCTTTAGGCCGCAAAATTCGGTTTTTTGTATAATACTCATTTTCAAAGATATTTCAATCCTGTCTCTAAATCAAAATTTGTCATTAAATTTTTTTAGTAAAAGCAGCAAAAGTGCTTTATTCCTAGCCGCAATTTACACTTTTTTGCAAAAAATTAGACTGGTTTATTAAAAACTTTGTCTTTAGGCAGCAAAATTCGGTTTTTTGTATAATACTCATTTTCAAAGATATTTTCGAGCCTGTCTCTAAATCCAAATTTGTCATTAAATTTTTTTAGTAAAAGCAACAAAAGAGCTTTATTTTAAGTTGCAATTACACTTGTTTTCAAAAAATCAGACTGGTTTATTAAAAACTTTGTCTTTAGGCAGCAAAATTCAGTTTTTTGTATAATACTCATTTTCAAAGATATTTCAAGCTTGTCTCTAAATCAAAATTTGTCATTAAATTTTTTTTAGTAAAAGCAACAAAAGTGCTTTATTCCTAGCCGCAATTTACACTTGTTTTTGAAAAATCAGACTGGTTTATTAAAAACTTTGTCTTTAGGCAGCAAAATTCCGTTTTTTGTATAATACTCATTTTCAAAGATATTTCAAGCCTGTCTCTAAATCAAAATTTGTCATTAAATTTTTTTTAGTAAATGCAGCAAAAGTGCTTTATTCCTAGCCGCAATTTACACTTTTTTGCAAAAAATCAGACTGGTTTATTAAAAACTTTTTCTTTAGGCAGCAAAATTCGGTTTTTTGTATAATACTCATTTTCAAAGATATTTCAAGCCTGTCTCTAAATCAAAATTTGTCATTAAATTTTTTTAGTAAAAGCAACAAAAGTGCTTTATTCCAAGTTGCAATTACACTTGTTTTAAAAAAATCAGACTGGTTTGTTAAAAACTATGTCTTTAGGCAGCAAAATTCGGTTTTTTTGTATAATACTCATTTTCAAAGATATTTAAAGCTTGTCTCTAAATCAAAATTTGTCATTAAATTTTTTTAGTAAAAGCAACAAAAGTGCTTTATTCCTAGCCGCAATTTACACTTGTTTTAAAAAAATCAGACTAGTTTATTAAAAACTTTGTCTTTAGGCAGCAAAATTCGGTATTTTGTATAATACTCATTTTCAAAGATATTTCAAGCCTGTCTCTAAATCAGAATTTGTCAATAAATTTTTTTAGTCAAAGCAACAAGAGTGCTTTATTCCTAGCCGCAATTTACACTTGTTTTTAAAAAATCAGACTGATTTATTAAAACCTTTGTCTTTAGGCAGCAAAATTCGGTTTTTTGTATAATACTCATTTTCAAAGATATTTCAAGCCTGTCTCTAAATCAAAATTTGTCATTAAATTTTTTTAGTAAAAGCAACAAAAGTGCTTTATTCCAAGTTGCAATTACACTTGTTTTAAAAAAATCAGACTGGTTTGTTAAAAACTTTGTCTTTAGGCAGCAAAATTCGGTTTTTTGTATAATACTCATTTTCAAAGATATTTAAAGCTTGTCTCTAAATCAAAATTTGTCATTAAATTTTTTTAGTAAAAGCAACAAAAGTGCTTTATTCCTAGCCGCAATTTACACTTGTTTTAAAAAAATCAGACTAGTTTATTAAAAACTTTGTCTTTAGGCAGCAAAATTCGGTATTTTGTATAATACTCATTTTCAAAGATATTTCAAGCCTGTCTCTAAATCAGAATTTGTCAATAAATTTTTTTAGTAAAAGCAACAAGAGTGCTTTATTCCTAGCCGCAATTTACACTTGTTTTCAAAAAATTAGACTGATTTATTAAAACCTTTGTCTTTAGGCAGCAAAATTCGGTTTTTTGTATAATACTCATTTTCAAAGATATTTCAAGCCTGTCTCTAAATCAAAATTTGTCATTAAATTTTTTTTAGTAAATGCAGCAAAAGTGCTTCATTCGTAGCCGCAATTTACACTTTTTTGCAAAAAATCAGACTGGTTTATTAAAAACTTTGTCTGTAGGCAGCAAAATTCGGTATTTTGTATAATACTCATTTTCAAAGATATTTCAAGCCTGTCTCTAAATCAGAATTTGTCAATAAATTTTTATAGTAAAAGCAACAAGAGTGCTTTATTCCTAGCCGCAATTTACACTTGTTTTCAAAAAATTAGACTGATTTATTAAAACCTTTGTCTTTAGGCAGCAAAATTCGGTTTTTTGTATAATACTCATTTTCAAAGATATTTCAAGCCTGTCTCTAAATCAAAATTTGTCATTAAATTTTTTTAGTAAAAGCAACAAAAGTGCTTTATTCCAAGTTGCAATTACACTTGTTTTAAAAAAATCAGACTGGTTTGTTAAAAACTTTGTCTTTAGGCAGCAAAATTCGGTTTTTTGTATGATACTCATTTTCAAAGATATTTAAAGCTTGTCTCTAAATCAAAATTTGTCATTAAATTTTTTTAGTAAAAGCAGCAAAAGTGCTTTATTCCTAGCCGCAATTTACACTTGTTTTCAAAAAATCAGACTGGTTTATTAAAAACTTTGTCTTTAGGCAGCAAAATTCGGTTTTTTGTATAATACTCTTTTCAAAGATATTTCAAGCCTGTCTCTAAATCAAAATTTGTCATTAAATTTTTTTTAGTAAAAGCAGCAAAAGTGCTTCATTCCTAGCCGCAATTTACACTTTTTTGCAAAAAATCAGACTGGTTTATTAAAAACTTTGTCTTTAGGCAGCAAAATTCGGTTTTTTGTATAATACTCATTTTCACAGATATTTCAAGCCTGTCTCTAAATCAAAATTTGTCATTAAATTTTTTTAGTAAAAGCAACAAAAGTGCTTTATTCCTAGTTGCAATTTACACTTTTTTGCAAAATATCAGACTGGTTTATTAAAAACTTTGTCTTTAGGCAGCAAAATTCGGTATTTTGTATAATACTCATTTTCAAAGATATTTCAAGCCTGTCTCTAAATCAAAATTTGTCATTAAATTTTTTTAGTAAAAGCAACAAAAGTGCTTTATTCCAAGTTGCAATTATACTTGTTTTAAAAAAAATCAGACTGGTTTGTTAAAAACTTTGTCTTTAGGCAGCAAAATTCGGTTTTTTGTATAATACTCATTTTCAAAGATATTTAAAGCTTGTCTCTAAATCAAAATTTGTCATTAAATTTTTTTAGTAAAAGCAGCAAAAGTGCTTTATTCCTAGCCGCAATTTACACTTGTTTTCAAAAAATCAGACTGGTTTATTAAAAACTTTGTCTTTAGGCAGCAAAATTCGGTTTTTTGTATAATACTCATTTTCAAAGATATTTCAAGCCTGTCTCTGAATCAGAATTTGTCAATAAATTTTTTTAGTAAAAGCAACAAGAGTGCTTTATTCCTAGCCGCAATTTACACTTGTTTTCAAAAAATCAGACTGATTTATTAAAACCTTTGTCTTTAGGCAGCAAAATTCGGTTTTTTGTATAATACTCATTTTCAAAGATATTTCAAGCCTGTCTCTAAATCAAAATTTGTCATTAAATTTTTTTAGTAAAAGCAACAAAAGTGCTTTATTCCAAGTTGCAATTACACTTGTTTTAAAAAAATCAGACTGGTTTGTTAAAAACTTTGTCTTTAGGCAGCAAAATTCGGTTTTTTGTATGATACTCATTTTCAAAGATATTTAAAGCTTGTCTCTAAATCAAAATTTGTCATTAAATTTTTTTAGTAAAAGCAGCAAAAGTGCTTTATTCCTAGCCGCAATTTACACTTGTTTTCAAAAAATCAGACTGGTTTATTAAAAACTTTGTCTTTAGGCAGCAAAATTCGGTTTTTTGTATAATACTCATTTTCAAAGATATTTCAAGCCTGTCTCTAAATCAAAATTTGTCATTAAATTTTTTTTAGTAAAAGCAGCAAAAGTGCTTCATTCCTAGCCGCAATTTACACTTTTTTGCAAAAAATCAGACTGGTTTATTAAAAACTTTGTCTTTAGGCAGCAAAATTCGGTTTTTTGTATAATACTCATTTTCACAGATATTTCAAGCCTGTCTCTAAATCAAAATTTGTCATTAAATTTTTTTAGTAAAAGCAACAAAAGTGCTTTATTCCTAGTTGCAATTTACACTTTTTTGCAAAATATCAGACTGGTTTATTAAAAACTTTGTCTTTAGGCAGCAAAATTCGGTATTTTGTATAATACTCATTTTCAAAGATATTTCAAGCCTGTCTCTAAATCAAAATTTGTCATTAAATTTTTTTAGTAAAAGCAACAAAAGTGCTTTATTCCAAGTTGCAATTATACTTGTTTTAAAAAAATCAGACTGGTTTGTTAAAAACTTTGTCTTTAGGCAGCAAAATTCGGTTTTTTGTATAATACTCATTTTCAAAGATATTTAAAGCTTGTCTCTAAATCAAAATTTGTCATTAAATTTTTTTAGTAAAAGCAGCAAAAGTGCTTTATTCCTAGCCGCAATTTACACTTGTTTTCAAAAAATCAGACTGGTTTATTAAAAACTTTGTCTTTAGGCAGCAAAATTCGGTTTTTTGTATAATACTCATTTTCAAAGATATTTCAAGCCTGTCTCTGAATCAGAATTTGTCAATAAATTTTTTTAGTAAAAGCAACAAGAGTGCTTTATTCCTAGCCGCAATTTACACTTGTTTTCAAAAAATCAGACTGATTTATTAAAAACTTTGTCTTTAGGCAGCAAAATTCGGTTTTTTGTATAATACTCATTTTCAAAGATATTTCAAGCCTGTCTCTAAATCAAAATTTGTCATTAAATTTTGTTTAGTAAAAGCAACAAAAGTACTTTATTTCTAGCTGCAATTTACACTTGTTTTTGAAAAATCAGACTGGTTTATTAAAAACTTTGTCTTTAGGCAGCAAAATTCGGTTTTTTGTATAATACTCATTTTCAAAGATATTTCAAGCCTGTCTCTAAATCAGAATTTGTCAATAAATTTTTTTAGTAAAAGCAACAAAAGTGCTTTATTCCTAGCCGCAATTCACACTTGTTTTCAAAAAATCAGACTGGTTTATTAAAAACTTTGTCTTTAGGCAGCAAAATTCAGTTTTTTGTATAATACTCATTTTCAAAGATATTTCAAGTCTGTCTCTAAATCAAAATTTGTCATTAAATTTTGTTTAGTAAAAGCAACAAAAGTACTTTATTTCTAGCTGCAATTTACACTTGTTTTTGAAAAATCAGACTGGTTTATTAAAAACTTTGTCTTTAGGCAGCAAAATTCGGTTTTTTGTAGAATACTCATTTTCAAAGATATTTCAAGCCTGTCTCTAAATCAAAATTAGTCATTAAATTTTTTTAGTAAAAGCAACAAAAGTGCTTTATTTCAAGTTGCAATTACACTTGTTTTAAAAAAATCAGACTGGTTTGTTAAAAACTTTGTCTTTAGGCAGCAAAATTCGGTTTTTTGTATAATACTCATTTTCAAAGATATTTAAAGCTTGTCTCTAAATCAAAATTTGTCATTAAATTTTTTTAGTAAAAGCAGCAAAAGTGCTTTATTCCTAGCCGCAATTTACACTTGTTTTCAAAAAATCAGACTGGTTAATTAAAAACTTTGTCTTTAGGCAGCAAAATTTGGTTTTTTGTATAATACTCATTTTCAAAGATATTTCAAGCCTGTCTCTAAATCAGAATTTGTCAATAAATTTTTTTAGTAAAAGCAACAAGAGTGCTTTATTCCTAGACGCAATTCACACTTGTTTTCAAAAAACCAGACTGGTTTATTAAAAACTTTGTCTTTAGGCAGCAAAATTCGGTTTTTTTTATAATACTCATTTTCAAAGATATTTCAAGCCTGTCTCTAAATCAAAATTTGTCATTAAATTTTGTTTAGTAAAAGCAACAAAAGTACTTTATTCCTAGCCGCAATTTACACTTGTTTTTAAAAAATCAGACTGGTTTATTAAAAACTTTGTCTTTAGGCAGCAAAATTCGGTTTTTTGTATAATACTCATTTTCAAATATATTTCAAGCCTGTCTCTAAATCAAAATTTGTCATTAAATTTTTTTAGTAAAAGCAACTAAAGTGCTTTATTCCTAGCCGCAATATTCACTTTTTTGCAAAAATTTAGACTGGTTTATTAAAAACTTTGTCTTTAGGCAGCAAAATTCGGTTTTTTGTATAATACTCATTTTCACAGATATTTCAAGCCTGTCTATAAATCAAAATTTGTCATTAAATTTTTTTAGTAATAGCAACAAAAGTGCTTTATTCCTAGTTGCAATTTACACTTTTTTGCAAAATATCAGACTGGTTTATTAAAAACTTTGTCTTTAGGCAGCAAAATTCGGTATTTTGTATAATACTCATTTTCAAAGATATTTCAAGCCTGTCTCTAAATCAAAATTTGTCATTAAATTTTTTTTAGTAAAAGCAGCAAAAGTGCTTCATTCCTAGCCGCAATTTACACTTTTTTGCAAAAAATCAGACTGGTTTATTAAAAACTTTGTCTTTAGGCAGCAAAATTCGGTTTTTTGTATAATACTCATTTTCACAGATATTTCAAGCCTGTCTCTAAACCAAAATTTGTCATTAAATTTTTTTAGTAAAAGCAACAAAAGTGCTTTTTTCCTAGTTGCAATTTACACTTGTTTTCAAAAAATCAGACTGATTTATTAAAAACTTTGTCTTTAGGCAGCAAAATTCGGTATTTTGTATAATACTTATTTTCAAAGATATTTCAAGCCTGTCTCTAAATCAAAATTTGTCAATAAATTTTTTTAGTAAAAGCAACAAGAGTGCTTTATTCCTAGCCGCAATTTACACTTGTTTTCAAAAAATCAGACTGATTTATTAAAACCTTTGTCTTTAGGCAGCAAAATTCGGTTTTTTGTATAATACTCATTTTCAAAGATATTTCAAGCCTGTCTCTAAATCAGAATTTGTCAATAAATTTTTTTAGTAAAAGCAACAAGAGTGCTTTATTCCTAGCCGCAATTTACACTTGTTTTCAAAAAATCAGACTGGTTTGTTAAAAACTTTGTCTTTAGGCAGCAAAATTCGGTTTTTTGTATAATACTCATTTTCAAAGATATTTAAAGCTTGTCTCTAAATCAAAATTTGTCATTAAATTTTTTTAGTAAAAGCAGCAAAAGTGCTTTATTCCTAGCCGCAATTTACACTTGTTTTCAAAAAATCAGACTGGTTTATTAAAAACTTTGTCTTTAGGCAGCAAAATTCGGTTTTTTGTATAATACTCATTTTCAAAGATATTTCAAGCCTGTCTCTGAATCAGAATTTGTCAATAAATTTTTTTAGTAAAAGCAACAAGAGTGCTTTATTCCTAGCCGCAATTTACACTTGTTTTCAAAAAATCAGACTGATTTATTAAAAACTTTGTCTTTAGGCAGCAAAATTCGGTTTTTTGTATAATACTCATTTTCAAAGATATTTCAAGCCTGTCTCTAAATCAAAATTTGTCATTAAATTTTGTTTAGTAAAAGCAACAAAAGTACTTTATTTCTAGCTGCAATTTACACTTGTTTTTGAAAAATCAGACTGGTTTATTAAAAACTTTGTCTTTAGGCAGCAAAATTCGGTTTTTTGTAGAATACTCATTTTCAAAGATATTTCAAGCCTGTCTCTAAATCAAAATTAGTCATTAAATTTTTTTAGTAAAAGCAACAAAAGTGCTTTATTTCAAGTTGCAATTACACTTGTTTTAAAAAAATCAGACTGGTTTGTTAAAAACTTTGTCTTTAGGCAGCAAAATTCGGTTTTTTGTATAATACTCATTTTCAAAGATATTTCAAGTCTGTCTCTAAATCAAAATTTGTCATTAAATTTTTTTAGTAAAAGCAGCAAAAGTGCTTTATTCCTAGCCGCAATTTACACTTGTTTTCAAAAAATCAGACTGGTTAATTAAAAACTTTGTCTTTAGGCAGCAAAATTTGGTTTTTTGTATAATACTCATTTTCAAAGATATTTCAAGCCTGTCTCTAAATCAGAATTTGTCAATAAATTTTTTTAGTAAAAGCAACAAGAGTGCTTTATTCCTAGACGCAATTCACACTTGTTTTCAAAAAACCAGACTGGTTTATTAAAAACTTTGTCTTTAGGCAGCAAAATTCGGTTTTTTTTATAATACTCATTTTCAAAGATATTTCAAGCCTGTCTCTAAATCAAAATTTGTCATTAAATTTTGTTTAGTAAAAGCAACAAAAGTACTTTATTCCTAGCCGCAATTTACACTTGTTTTTAAAAAATCAGACTGGTTTATTAAAAACTTTGTCTTTAGGCAGCAAAATTCGGTTTTTTGTATAATACTCATTTTCAAATATATTTCAAGCCTGTCTCTAAATCAAAATTTGTCATTAAATTTTTTTAGTAAAAGCAACTAAAGTGCTTTATTCCTAGCCGCAATATTCACTTTTTTGCAAAAATTTAGACTGGTTTATTAAAAACTTTGTCTTTAGGCAGCAAAATTCGGTTTTTTGTATAATACTCATTTTCACAGATATTTCAAGCCTGTCTATAAATCAAAATTTGTCATTAAATTTTTTTAGTAATAGCAACAAAAGTGCTTTATTCCTAGTTGCAATTTACACTTTTTTGCAAAATATCAGACTGGTTTATTAAAAACTTTGTCTTTAGGCAGCAAAATTCGGTATTTTGTATAATACTCATTTTCAAAGATATTTCAAGCCTGTCTCTAAATCAAAATTTGTCATTAAATTTTTTTTAGTAAAAGCAGCAAAAGTGCTTCATTCCTAGCCGCAATTTACACTTTTTTGCAAAAAATCAGACTGGTTTATTAAAAACTTTGTCTTTAGGCAGCAAAATTCGGTTTTTTGTATAATACTCATTTTCACAGATATTTCAAGCCTGTCTCTAAACCAAAATTTGTCATTAAATTTTTTTAGTAAAAGCAACAAAAGTGCTTTTTTCCTAGTTGCAATTTACACTTGTTTTCAAAAAATCAGACTGATTTATTAAAAACTTTGTCTTTAGGCAGCAAAATTCGGTATTTTGTATAATACTTATTTTCAAAGATATTTCAAGCCTGTCTCTAAATCAAAATTTGTCAATAAATTTTTTTAGTAAAAGCAACAAGAGTGCTTTATTCCTAGCCGCAATTTACACTTGTTTTCAAAAAATCAGACTGATTTATTAAAACCTTTGTCTTTAGGCAGCAAAATTCGGTTTTTTGTATAATACTCATTTTCAAAGATATTTCAAGCCTGTCTCTAAATCAAAATTTGTCATTAAATTTTTTCAGTAAAAGCAACAAAAGTGCTTTATTCCTAGCCGCAATTTACACTTGTTTTAAAAAAATCAGACTAGTTTATTAAAAACTTTGTCTTTAGGCAGCAAAATTCGGTATTTTGTATAATACTCATTTTCAAAGATATTTCAAGCCTGTCTCTAAATCAGAATTTGTCAATAAATTTTTTTAGTAAAAGCAACAAGAGTGCTTTATTCCTAGCCGCAATTTACACTTGTTTTCAAAAAATCAGACTGATTTATTAAAACCTTTGTCTTTAGGCAGCAAAATTCGGTTTTTTGTATAATACTCATTTTCAAAGATATTTAAAGCTTGTCTCTAAATCAAAATTTGTCATTAAATTTTTTTAGTAAAAGCAACAAAAGTGCTTTATTCCTAGCCGCAATTTACACTTGTTTTAAAAAAATCAGACTAGTTTATTAAAAACTTTGTCTTTAGGCAGCAAAATTCGGTATTTTGTATAATACTCATTTTCAAAGATATTTCAAGCCTGTCTCTAAATCAGAATTTGTCAATAAATTTTTTTAGTCAAAGCAACAAGAGTGCTTTATTCCTAGCCGCAATTTACACTTGTTTTCAAAAAATCAGACTGATTTATTAAAACCTTTGTCTTTAGGCAGCAAAATTCGGTTTTTTGTATAATACTCATTTTCAAAGATATTTCAAGCCTGTCTCTAAATCAAAATTTGTCATTAAATTTTTTTAGTAAAAGCAACAAAAGTGCTTTATTCCAAGTTGCAATTACACTTGTTTTAAAAAAATCAGACTGGTTTGTTAAAAACTTTGTCTTTAGGCAGCAAAATTCGGTTTTTTGTATAATACTCATTTTCAAAGATATTTAAAGCTTGTCTCTAAATCAAAATTTGTCATTAAATTTTTTTAGTAAAAGCAGCAAAAGTGCTTTATTCCTAGCCGCAATTTACACTTGTTTTCAAAAAATCAGACTGATTTATTAAAAACTTTGTCTTTAGGCAGCAAAATTCGGTTTTTTGTATAATACTCATTTTCAAAGATATTTCAAGCCTGTCTCTGAATCAGAATTTGTCAATAAATTTTTTTAGTAAAAGCAACAAGAGTGCTTTATTCCTAGCCGCAATTTACACTTGTTTTCAAAAAATCAGACTGATTTATTAAAACCTTTGTCTTTAGGCAGCAAAATTCGGTTTTTTGTATAATACTCATTTTCAAAGATATTTCAAGCCTGTCTCTAAATCAAAATTTGTCATTAAATTTTTTTAGTAAAAGCAACAAAAGTGCTTTATTCCAAGTTGCAATTACACTTGTTTTAAAAAAATCAGACTGGTTTGTTAAAAACTTTGTCTTTAGGCAGCAAAATTCGGTTTTTTGTATAATACTCATTTTCAAAGATATTTCAAGCCTGTCTCTAAATCAAAATTTGTCATTAAATTTTTTTAGTAAAAGCAACAAGAGTGCTTTATTCCTAGCCGCAATTTACACTTGGTTTAAAAAAATCAGACTGGTTTATTAAAAACTTTGTCTTTAGGCAGCAAAATTCGGTTTTTTGTATAATACTCATTTTCACAGATATTTCAAGCCTGTCTCTAAATCAAAATTTGTCATTAAATTTTTTTAGTAAAAGCAACAAGAGTGCTTTATTCCTAGCCGCAATTTACACTTGTTTTCAAAAAATCAGACTGATTTATTAAAACCTTTGTCTTTAGGCAGCAAAATTCGGTTTTTTGTATAATACTCATTTTCAAAGATATTTCAAGCCTGTCTCTAAATCAAAATTTGTCATTAAATTTTTTTAGTAAAAGCAACAAAAGTGCTTTATTCCTAGCCGCAATTTACACTTGTTTTAAAAAAATCAGACTAGTTTATTAAAAACTTTGTCTTTAGGCAGCAAAATTCGGTATTTTGTATAATACTCATTTTCAAAGATATTTCAAGCCTGTCTCTAAATCAGAATTTGTCAATAAATTTTTTTAGTAAAAGCAACAAGAGTGCTTTATTCCTAGCCGCAATTTACACTTGTTTTCAAAAAATCAGACTGATTTATTAAAACCTTTGTCTTTAGGCAGCAAAATTCGGTTTTTTGTATAATACTCATTTTCAAAGATATTTCAAGCCTGTCTCTAAATCAAAATTTGTCATTAAATTTTTTCAGTAAAAGCAACAAAAGTGCTTTATTCCTAGCCGCAATTTACACTTGTTTTAAAAAAATCAGACTTGTTTATTAAAAACTTTGTCTTTAGGCAGCAAAATTCGGTATTTTGTATAATACTCATTTTCAAAGATATTTCAAGCCTGTCTCTAAATCAGAATTTGTCAATAAATTTTTTTAGTAAAAGCAACAAGAGTGCTTTATTCCTAGCCGCAATTTACACTTGTTTTCAAAAAATCAGACTGATTTATTAAAACCTTTGTCTTTAGGCAGCAAAATTCGGTTTTTTGTATAATACTCATTTTCAAAGATATTTCAAGCCTGTCTCTAAATCAAAATTTGTCATTAAATTTTTTCAGTAAAAGCAACAAAAGTGCTTTATTCCTAGTTGCAATTTACACTTTTTTGCAAAATATCAGACTGGTTTATTAAAAACTTTGTCTTTAGGCAGCAAAATTCGGTTTTTTGTATAATACTCATTTTCAAAGATATTTCAAGCCTGTCTCTAAATCAAAATTTGTCATTAAATTTTTTTAGTAAAAGCAACAAAAGTGCTTTATTCCAAGTTGCAATTACACTTGTTTTAAAAAAATCAGACTGGTTTGTTAAAAACTTTGTCTTTAGGCAGCAAAATTCGGTTTTTTGTATAATACTCATTTTCAAAGATATTTCAAGCCTGTCTCTAAATCAAAATTTGTCATTAAATTTTTTTAGTAAAAGCAACAAAAGTGCTTTATTCCTAGTTGCAATTTACACTTTTTTGCAAAATATCAGACTCGTTTATTAAAAACTTTGTCTTTAGGCAGCAAAATTCGGTTTTTTGTATAATACTCATTTTCACAGATATTTCAAGCCTGTCTCTAAATCAAAATTTGTCATTAAATTTTTTTAGTAAAAGCAACAAAAGTGCTTTATTCCTAGTTGCAATTTACACTTTTTTGCAAAATATCAGACTGGTTTATTACAAACTTTGTCTTTAGGCAGCAAAATTCGGTATTTTGTATAATACTCATTTTCAAAGATATTTCAAGCCTGTCTCTAAATCAAAATTTGTCATTAAATTTTTTTTAGTAAAAGCAGCAAAAGTGCTTCATTCCTAGCCGCAATTTACACTTTTTTGCAAAAAATCAGACTGGTTTATTAAAAACTTTGTCTTTAGGCAGCAAAATTCGGTTTTTTGTATAATACTCATTTTCAAAGATATTTCAAGCCTGTCTCTAAATCAAAATTTGTCATTAAATTTTTTTTAGTAAATGCAGCAAAAGTGCTTTATTCCTAGCCGCAATTTACACTTTTTTGCAAAAAATCAGACTGGTTTATTAAAAACTTTGTCTTTAGGCAGCAAAATTCGGTTTTTTGTATAATACTCATTTTCAAAGATATTTCAAGCCTGTCTCTAAATCAAAATTTGTCATTAAATTTTTTTAGTAAAAGCAACAAAAGTGCTTTATTCCAAGTTGCAATTACACTTGTTTTAAAAAAATCAGACTGGTTTGTTAAAAACTATGTCTTTAGGCAGCAAAATTCGGTTTTTTTGTATAATACTCATTTTCAAAGATATTTAAAGCTTGTCTCTAAATCAAAATTTGTCATTAAATTTTTTTAGTAAAAGCAACAAAAGTGCTTTATTCCTAGCCGCAATTTACACTTGTTTTAAAAAAATCAGACTAGTTTATTAAAAACTTTGTCTTTAGGCAGCAAAATTCGGTATTTTGTATAATACTCATTTTCAAAGATATTTCAAGCCTGTCTCTAAATCAGAATTTGTCAATAAATTTTTTTAGTCAAAGCAACAAGAGTGCTTTATTCCTAGCCGCAATTTACACTTGTTTTCAAAAAATCAGACTGATTTATTAAAACCTTTGTCTTTAGGCAGCAAAATTCGGTTTTTTGTATAATACTCATTTTCAAAGATATTTCAAGCCTGTCTCTAAATCAAAATTTGTCATTAAATTTTTTTAGTAAAAGCAACAAAAGTGCTTTATTCCAAGTTGCAATTACACTTGTTTTAAAAAAATCAGACTGGTTTGTTAAAAACTTTGTCTTTAGGCAGCAAAATTCGGTTTTTTGTATAATACTCATTTTCAAAGATATTTAAAGCTTGTCTCTAAATCAAAATTTGTCATTAAATTTTTTTAGTAAAAGCAACAAAAGTGCTTTATTCCTAGCCGCAATTTACACTTGTTTTAAAAAAATCAGACTAGTTTATTAAAAACTTTGTCTTTAGGCAGCAAAATTCGGTATTTTGTATAATACTCATTTTCAAAGATATTTCAAGCCTGTCTCTAAATCAGAATTTGTCAATAAATTTTTTTAGTAAAAGCAACAAGAGTGCTTTATTCCTAGCCGCAATTTACACTTGTTTTCAAAAAATTAGATTGATTTATTAAAACCTTTGTCTTTAGGCAGCAAAATTCGGTTTTTTGTATAATACTCATTTTCAAAGATATTTCAAGCCTGTCTCTAAATCAAAATTTGTCATTAAATTTTTTTTAGTAAATGCAGCAAAAGTGCTTCATTCCTAGCCGCAATTTACACTTTTTTGCAAAAAATCAGACTGGTTTATTAAAAACTTTGTCTGTAGGCAGCAAAATTCGGTTTTTTGTATAATACTCATTTTCAAAGATATTTCAAGCCTGTCTCTAAATCAGAATTTGTCAATAAATTTTTATAGTAAAAGCAACAAGAGTGCTTTATTCCTAGCCGCAATTTACACTTGTTTTCAAAAAATCAGACTGATTTATTAAAACCTTTGTCTTTAGGCAGCAAAATTCGGTTTTTTGTATAATACTCATTTTCAAAGATATTTCAAGCCTGTCTCTAAATCAAAATTTGTCATTAAATTTTTTCAGTAAAAGCAACAATAGTGCTTTATTCCTAGCCGCAATTTACACTTGTTTTAAAAAAATCAGACTTGTTTATTAAAAACTTTGTCTTTAGGCAGCAAAATTCGGTATTTTGTATAATACTCATTTTCAAAGATATTTCAAGCCTGTCTCTAAATCAGAATTTGTCAATAAATTTTTTTAGTAAAAGCAACAAGAGTGCTTTATTCCTAGCCGCAATTTACACTTGTTTTCAAAAAATCAGACTGATTTATTAAAACCTTTGTCTTTAGGCAGCAAAATTCGGTTTTTTGTATAATACTCATTTTCAAAGATATTTCAAGCCTGTCTCTAAATCAAAATTTGTCATTAAATTTTTTCAGTAAAAGCAACAAAAGTGCTTTATTCCTAGTTGCAATTTACACTTTTTTGCAAAATATCAGACTGGTTTATTAAAAACTTTGTCTTTAGGCAGCAAAATTCGGTTTTTTGTATAATACTCATTTTCAAAGATATTTCAAGCCTGTCTCTAAATCAAAATTTGTCATTAAATTTTTTTAGTAAAAGCAACAAAAGTGCTTTATTCCAAGTTGCAATTACACTTGTTTTAAAAAAATCAGACTGGTTTGTTAAAAACTTTGTCTTTAGGCAGCAAAATTCGGTTTTTTGTATAATACTCATTTTCAAAGATATTTCAAGCCTGTCTCTAAATCAAAATTTGTCATTAAATTTTTTTAGTAAAAGCAACAAAAGTGCTTTATTCCTAGTTGCAATTTACACTTTTTTGCAAAATATCAGACTCGTTTATTAAAAACTTTGTCTTTAGGCAGCAAAATTCGGTTTTTTGTATAATACTCATTTTCACAGATATTTCAAGCCTGTCTCTAAATCAAAATTTGTCATTAAATTTTTTTAGTAAAAGCAACAAAAGTGCTTTATTCCTAGTTGCAATTTACACTTTTTTGCAAAATATCAGACTGGTTTATTACAAACTTTGTCTTTAGGCAGCAAAATTCGGTATTTTGTATAATACTCATTTTCAAAGATATTTCAAGCCTGTCTCTAAATCAAAATTTGTCATTAAATTTTTTTTAGTAAAAGCAGCAAAAGTGCTTCATTCCTAGCCGCAATTTACACTTTTTTGCAAAAAATCAGACTGGTTTATTAAAAACTTTGTCTTTAGGCAGCAAAATTCGGTTTTTTGTATAATACTCATTTTCAAAGATATTTCAAGCCTGTCTCTAAATCAAAATTTGTCATTAAATTTTTTTTAGTAAATGCAGCAAAAGTGCTTCATTCCTAGCCGCAATTTACACTTTTTTGCAAAAAATCAGACTGGTTTATTAAAAACTTTGTCTTTAGGCAGCAAAATTCGGTTTTTTGTATAATACTCATTTTCAAAGATATTTCAAGCCTGTCTCTAAATCAAAATTTGTCATTAAATTTTTTTAGTAAAAGCAACAAAAGTGCTTTATTCCAAGTTGCAATTACACTTGTTTTAAAAAAATCAGACTGGTTTGTTAAAAACTATGTCTTTAGGCAGCAAAATTCGGTTTTTTGTATAATACTCATTTTCAAAGATATTTCAAGCCTGTCTCTAAATCAAAATTTGTCATTAAATTTTTTTTAGTAAATGCAGCAAAAGTGCTTCATTCCTAGCCGCAATTTACACTTTTTTGCAAAAAATCAGACTGGTTTATTAAAAACTTTGTCTTTAGGCAGCAAAATTCGGTTTTTTGTATAATACTCATTTTCAAAGATATTTAAAGCTTGTCTCTAAATCAAAATTTGTCATTAAATTTTTTTAGTAAAAGCAACAAAAGTGCTTTATTCCTAGCCGCAATTTACACTTGTTTTAAAAAAATCAGACTAGTTTATTAAAAACTTTGTCTTTAGGCAGCAAAATTCGGTATTTTGTATAATAATCATTTTCAAAGATATTTCAAGCCTGTCTCTAAATCAGAATTTGTCAATAAATTTTTTTAGTCAAAGCAACAAGAGTGCTTTATTCCTAGCCGCAATTTACACTTGTTTTCAAAAAATCAGACTGATTTATTAAAACCTTTGTCTTTAGGCAGCAAAATTCGGTTTTTTGTATAATACTCATTTTCAAAGATATTTCAAGCCTGTCTCTAAATCAAAATTTGTCATTAAATTTTTTTTAGTAAATGCAGCAAAAGTGCTTCATTCCTAGCCGCAATTTACACTTTTTTGCAAAAAATCAGACTGGTTTATTAAAAACTTTGTCTGTAGGCAGCAAAATTCGGTTTTTTGTATAATACTCATTTTCAAAGATATTTCAAGCCTGTCTCTAAATCAGAATTTGTCAATAAATTTTTTTAGTACAAGCAACAAGAGTGCTTTATTTCTAGCCGCAATTTACACTTGTTTTCAAAAAATCAGACTGATTTATTAAAACCTTTGTCTTTAGGCAGCAAAATTCGGTTTTTTGTATAATACTCATTTTCAAAGATATTTCAAGCCTGTCTCTAAATCAAAATTTGTCATTAAATTTTTTTAGTAAAAGCAACAAAAGTGCTTTATTCCTAGTTGCAATTTACACTTTTTTGCAAAATATCAGACTCGTTTATTAAAAACTTTGTCTTTAGGCAGCAAAATTCGGTTTTTTGTATAATACTCATTTTCACAGATATTTCAAGCCTGTCTCTAAATCAAAATTTGTCAATAAATTTTTTTAGTACAAGCAACAAGAGTGCTTTATTTCTAGCCGCAATTTACACTTGTTTTCAAAAAATCAGACTGATTTATTAAAACCTTTGTCTTTAGGCAGCAAAATTCGGTTTTTTGTATAATACTCATTTTCAAAGATATTTCAAGCCTGTCTCTAAATCAAAATTTGTCATTAAATTTTTTTAGTAAAAGCAACAAAAGTGCTTTATTCCAAGTTGCAATTACACTTGTTTTAAAAAAATCAGACTGGTTTGTTAAAAACTTTGTCTTTAGGCAGCAAAATTCGGTTTTTTGTATAATACTCATTTTCAAAGATATTTCAAGCCTGTCTCTAAATCAAAATTTGTCATTAAATTTTTTTAGTAAAAGCAACAAAAGTGCTTTATTCCTAGTTGCAATTTACACTTTTTTGCAAAATATCAGACTCGTTTATTAAAAACTTTGTCTTTAGGCAGCAAAATTCGGTTTTTTGTATAATAGTCATTTTCACAGATATTTCAAGCCTGTCTCTAAATCAAAATTTGTCATTAAATTTTTTTAGTAAAAGCAACAAAAGTGCTTTATTCCTAGTTGCAATTTACACTTTTTTGCAAAATATCAGACTGGTTTATTACAAACTTTGTCTTTAGGCAGCAAAATTCGGTATTTTGTATAATACTCATTTTCAAAGATATTTCAAGCCTGTCTCTAAATCAAAATTTGTCATTAAATTTTTTTTAGTAAAAGCAGCAAAAGTGCTTCATTCCTAGCCGCAATTTACACTTTTTTGCAAAAAATCAGACTGGTTTATTAAAAACTTTGTCTTTAGGCAGCAAAATTCGGTTTTTTGTATAATACTCATTTTCAAAGATATTTCAAGCCTGTCTCTAAATCAAAATTTGTCATTAAATTTTTTTTAGTAAATGCAGCAAAAGTGCTTCATTCCTAGCCGCAATTTACACTTTTTTGCAAAAAATCAGACTGGTTTATTAAAAACTTTGTCTTTAGGCAGCAAAATTCGGTTTTTTGTATAATACTCATTTTCAAAGATATTTCAAGCCTGTCTCTAAATCAAAATTTGTCATTAAATTTTTTTAGTAAAAGCAACAAAAGTGCTTTATTCCAAGTTGCAATTACACTTGTTTTAAAAAAATCAGACTGGTTTGTTAAAAACTATGTCTTTAGGCAGCAAAATTCGGTTTTTTGTATAATACTCATTTTCAAAGATATTTCAAGCCTGTCTCTAAATCAAAATTTGTCATTAAATTTTTTTTAGTAAATGCAGCAAAAGTGCTTCATTCCTAGCCGCAATTTACACTTTTTTGCAAAAAATCAGACTGGTTTATTAAAAACTTTGTCTTTAGGCAGCAAAATTCGGTTTTTTGTATAATACTCATTTTCAAAGATATTTAAAGCTTGTCTCTAAATCAAAATTTGTCATTAAATTTTTTTAGTAAAAGCAACAAAAGTGCTTTATTCCTAGCCGCAATTTACACTTGTTTTAAAAAAATCAGACTAGTTTATTAAAAACTTTGTCTTTAGGCAGCAAAATTCGGTATTTTGTATAATAATCATTTTCAAAGATATTTCAAGCCTGTCTCTAAATCAGAATTTGTCAATAAATTTTTTTAGTCAAAGCAACAAGAGTGCTTTATTCCTAGCCGCAATTTACACTTGTTTTCAAAAAATCAGACTGATTTATTAAAACCTTTGTCTTTAGGCAGCAAAATTCGGTTTTTTGTATAATACTCATTTTCAAAGATATTTCAAGCCTGTCTCTAAATCAAAATTTGTCATTAAATTTTTTTTAGTAAATGCAGCAAAAGTGCTTCATTCCTAGCCGCAATTTACACTTTTTTGCAAAAAATCAGACTGGTTTATTAAAAACTTTGTCTGTAGGCAGCAAAATTCGGTTTTTTGTATAATACTCATTTTCAAAGATATTTCAAGCCTGTCTCTAAATCAGAATTTGTCAATAAATTTTTTTAGTACAAGCAACAAGAGTGCTTTATTTCTAGCCGCAATTTACACTTGTTTTCAAAAAATCAGACTGATTTATTAAAACCTTTGTCTTTAGGCAGCAAAATTCGGTTTTTTGTATAATACTCATTTTCAAAGATATTTCAAGCCTGTCTCTAAATCAAAATTTGTCATTAAATTTTTTCAGTAAAAGCAACAAAAGTGCTTTATTCCTAGCCGCAATTTACACTTGTTTTAAAAAAATCAGACTTGTTTATTAAAAACTTTGTCTTTAGGCAGCAAAATTCGGTATTTTGTATAATACTCATTTTCAAAGATATTTCAAGCCTGTCTCTAAATCAGAATTTGTCAATAAATTTTTTTAGTAAAAGCAACAAGAGTGCTTTATTCCTAGCCGCAATTTACACTTGTTTTCAAAAAATCAGACTGATTTATTAAAACCTTTGTCTTTAGGCAGCAAAATTCGGTTTTTTGTATAATACTCATTTTCAAAGATATTTCAAGCCTGTCTCTAAATCAAAATTTGTCATTAAATTTTTTCAGTAAAAGCAACAAAAGTGCTTTATTCCTAGTTGCAATTTACACTTTTTTGCAAAATATCAGACTGGTTTATTAAAAACTTTGTCTTTAGGCAGCAAAATTCGGTTTTTTGTATAATACTCATTTTCAAAGATATTTCAAGCCTGTCTCTAAATCAAAATTTGTCATTAAATTTTTTTAGTAAAAGCAACAAAAGTGCTTTATTCCAAGTTGCAATTACACTTGTTTTAAAAAAATCAGACTGGTTTGTTAAAAACTTTGTCTTTAGGCAGCAAAATTCGGTTTTTTGTATAATACTCATTTTCAAAGATATTTCAAGCCTGTCTCTAAATCAAAATTTGTCATTAAATTTTTTTTAGTAAAAGCAACAAAAGTGCTTTATTCCTAGTTGCAATTTACACTTTTTTGCAAAATATCAGACTCGTTTATTAAAAACTTTGTCTTTAGGCAGCAAAATTCGGTTTTTTGTATAATACTCATTTTCACAGATATTTCAAGCCTGTCTCTAAATCAAAATTTGTCATTAAATTTTTTTAGTAAAAGCAACAAAAGTGCTTTATTCCTAGTTGCAATTTACACTTTTTTGCAAAATATCAGACTGGTTTATTACAAACTTTGTCTTTAGGCAGCAAAATTCGGTATTTTGTATAATACTCATTTTCAAAGATATTTCAAGCCTGTCTCTAAATCAAAATTTGTCATTAAATTTTTTTTAGTAAAAGCAGCAAAAGTGCTTCATTCCTAGCCGCAATTTACACTTTTTTGCAAAAAATCAGACTGGTTTATTAAAAACTTTGTCTTTAGGCAGCAAAATTCGGTTTTTTGTATAATACTCATTTTCAAAGATATTTCAAGCCTGTCTCTAAATCAAAATTTGTCATTAAATTTTTTTTAGTAAATGCAGCAAAAGTGCTTCATTCCTAGCCGCAATTTACACTTTTTTGCAAAAAATCAGACTGGTTTATTAAAAACTTTGTCTTTAGGCAGCAAAATTCGGTTTTTTGTATAATACTCATTTTCAAAGATATTTCAAGCCTGTCTCTAAATCAAAATTTGTCATTAAATTTTTTTAGTAAAAGCAACAAAAGTGCTTTATTCCAAGTTGCAATTACACTTGTTTTAAAAAAATCAGACTGGTTTGTTAAAAACTATGTCTTTAGGCAGCAAAATTCGGTTTTTTTGTATAATACTCATTTTCAAAGATATTTAAAGCTTGTCTCTAAATCAAAATTTGTCATTAAATTTTTTTAGTAAAAGCAACAAAAGTGCTTTATTCCTAGCCGCAATTTACACTTGTTTTAAAAAAATCAGACTAGTTTATTAAAAACTTTGTCTTTAGGCAGCAAAATTCGGTATTTTGTATAATAATCATTTTCAAAGATATTTCAAGCCTGTCTCTAAATCAGAATTTGTCAATAAATTTTTTTAGTCAAAGCAACAAGAGTGCTTTATTCCTAGCCGCAATTTACACTTGTTTTCAAAAAATCAGACTGATTTATTAAAACCTTTGTCTTTAGGCAGCAAAATTCGGTTTTTTGTATAATACTCATTTTCAAAGATATTTCAAGCCTGTCTCTAAATCAAAATTTGTCATTAAATTTTTTTTAGTAAATGCAGCAAAAGTGCTTCATTCCTAGCCGCAATTTACACTTTTTTGCAAAAAATCAGACTGGTTTATTAAAAACTTTGTCTGTAGGCAGCAAAATTCGGTTTTTTGTATAATACTCATTTTCAAAGATATTTCAAGCCTGTCTCTAAATCAGAATTTGTCAATAAATTTTTTTAGTAAAAGCAACAAGAGTGCTTTATTTCTAGCCGCAATTTACACTTGTTTTCAAAAAATCAGACTGATTTATTAAAAACTTTGTCTTTAGGCAGCAAAATTCGGTTTTTTGTATAATACTCATTTTCAAAGATATTTCAAACCTGTCTCTAAATCAAAATTTGTCATTAAATTTTTCTAGTAAAAGCAACAAAAGTGCTTTATTCCTAGTAGCAATTTACACTTTTTTGCAAAAAATCAGACTGGTTTATTAAAAACTTTGTCTTTAGGCAGCAAAATTCGGTTTTTTGTATAATACTCATTTTCAAAGATATTTCAAGCCTGTCTCTAAATCAAAATTTGTCATTAAATTTTTTTTAGTAAATGCAGCAAAAGTGCTTCATTTCTAGCCGCAATTTACACTTTTTTGCAAAAAATCAGACTGGTTTATTAAAAACTTTGTCTTTAGGCAGCAAAATTCGGTTTTTTGTATAATACTCATTTTCAAAGATATTTCAAGCCTGTCTCTAAATCAAAATTTGTCATTAAATTTTTTTAGTAAAAGCAACAAAAGTGCTTTATTCCAAGTTGCAATTACACTTGTTTTAAAAAAATCAGACTGGTTTGTTAAAAACTTTGTCTTTAGGCAGCAAAATTCGGTTTTTTGTATAATACTCATTTTCAAAGATATTTAAAGCTTGTCTCTAAATCAAAATTTGTCATTAAATTTTTTTAGTAAAAGCAACAAAAGTGCTTTATTCCTAGCCGCAATTTACACTTGTTTTAAAAAAATCCGACTAGTTTATTAAAAACTTTGTCTTTAGGCAGCAAAATTCGGTATTTTGTATAATACTCATTTTCAAAGATATTTCAAGCCTGTCTCTAAATCAGAATTTGTCAATAAATTTTTTTAGTCAAAGCAACAAGAGTGCTTTATTCCTAGCCGCAATTTACACTTGTTTTCAAAAAATCAGACTGATTTATTAAAACCTTTGTCTTTAGGCAGCAAAATTCGGTTTTTTGTATAATACTCATTTTCACAGATATTTCAAGCCTGTCTCTAAATCAAAATTTGTCATTAAATTTTTTTAGTAAAAGCAACAAAAGTGCTTTATTCCTAGTTGCAATTTACACTTTTTTGCAAAATATCAGACTGGTTTATTACAAACTTTGTCTTTAGGCAGCAAAATTCGGTATTTTGTATAATACTCATTTTCAAAGATATTTCAAGCCTGTCTCTAAATCAAAATTTGTCATTAAATTTTTTTTAGTAAAAGCAGCAAAAGTGCTTTATTCCAAGTTGCAATTACACTTGTTTTAAAAAAATCAGACTGGTTTGTTAAAAACTTTGTCTTTAGGCAGCAAAATTCGGTTTTTTGTATAATACTCATTTTCAAAGATATTTCAAGCCTGTCTCTAAATCAAAATTTGTCATTAAATTTTTTTAGTAAAAGCAACAAAAGTGCTTTATTCCTAGTTGCAATTTACACTTTTTTGCAAAATATCAGACTCGTTTATTAAAAACTTTGTCTTTAGGCAGCAAAATTCGGTTTTTTGTATAATACTCATTTTCAAAGATATTTAAAGCTTGTCTCTAAATCAAAATTTGTCATTAAATTTTTTTAGTAAAAGCAACAAAAGTGTTTTATTCCTAGCCGCAATTTACACTTGTTTTAAAAAAATCCGACTAGTTTATTAAAAACTTTGTCTTTAGGCAGCAAAATTCGGTATTTTGTATAATACTCATTTTCAAAGATATTTCAAGCCTGTCTCTAAATCAGAATTTGTCAATAAATTTTTTTAGTCAAAGCAACAAGAGTGCTTTATTCCTAGCCGCAATTTACACTTGTTTTCAAAAAATCAGACTGATTTATTAAAACCTTTGTCTTTAGGCAGCAAAATTCGGTTTTTTGTATAATACTCATTTTCAAAGATATTTCAAGCCTGTCTCTAAATCAAAATTTGTCATTAAATTTTTTTAGTAAAAGCAACAAAAGTGCTTTATTCCAAGTTGCAATTACACTTGTTTTGAAAAAATCAGACTGGTTTGTTAAAAACTTTGTCTTTAGGCAGCAAAATTCGGTTTTTTGTATAATACTCATTTTCAAAGATATTTAAAGCTTGTCTCTAAATCAAAATTTGGCATTAAATTTTTTTAGTAAAAGCAACAAAAGTGCTTTATTCCTAGCCGCAATTTACACTTGTTTTCAAAAAATCAGACTGATTTATTAAAACCTTTGTCTTTAGGCAGCAAAATTCGGTTTTTTGTATAATACTCATTTTCAAAGATATTTCAAGCCTGTCTCTAAATCAAAATTTGTCATTAAATTTTTTTTAGTAAATGCAGCAAAAGTGCTTCGTTCCTAGCCGCAATTTACACTTTTTTGCAAAAAATCAGACTGGTTTATTAAAAACTTTGTCTGTAGGCAGCAAAATTCGGTTTTTTGTATAATACTCATTTTCACAGATATTTCAAGCCTGTCTCTAAATCAAAATTTGTCATTAAATTTTTTTAGTAAAAGCAACAAAAGTGCTTTATTCCTAGTTGCAATTTACACTTTTTTGCAAAATATCAGACTGGTTTATTACAAACTTTGTCTTTAGGCAGCAAAATTCGGTATTTTGTATAATACTCATTTTCAAAGATATTTCAAGCCTGTCTCTAAATCAAAATTTGTCATTAAATTTTTTTTAGTAAAAGCAGCAAAAGTGCTTTATTCCAAGTTGCAATTACACTTGTTTTAAAAAAATCAGACTGGTTTGTTAAAAACTTTGTCTTTAGGCAGCAAAATTCGGTTTTTTGTATAATACTCATTTTCAAAGATATTTCAAGCCTGTCTCTAAATCAGAATTTGTCAATAAATTTTTTTAGTCAAAGCAACAAGAGTGCTTTATTCCTAGCCGCAATTTACACTTGTTTTCAAAAAATCAGACTGATTTATTAAAACCTTTGTCTTTAGGCAGCAAAATTCGGTTTTTTGTATAATACTCATTTTCAAAGATATTTCAAGCCTGTCTCTAAATCAAAATTTGTCATTAAATTTTTTTTAGTAAATGCAGCAAAAGTGCTTCATTCCTAGCCGCAATTTACACTTTTTTGCAAAAAATCAGACTGGTTTATTAAAAACTTTGTCTGTAGGCAGCAAAATTCGGTTTTTTGTATAATACTCATTTTCAAAGATATTTCAAGCCTGTCTCTAAATCAGAATTTGTCAATAAATTTTTTTAGTAAAAGCAACAAGAGTGCTTTATTTCTAGCCGCAATTTACACTTGTTTTCAAAAAATCAGACTGATTTATTAAAAACTTTGTCTTTAGGCAGCAAAATTCGGTTTTTTGTATAATACTCATTTTCAAAGATATTTCAAACCTGTCTCTAAATCAAAATTTGTCATTAAATTTTTCTAGTAAAAGCAACAAAAGTGCTTTATTCCTAGTAGCAATTTACACTTTTTTGCAAAAAATCAGACTGGTTTATTAAAAACTTTGTCTTTAGGCAGCAAAATTCGGTTTTTTGTATAATACTCATTTTCAAAGATATTTCAAGCCTGTCTCTAAATCAGAATTTGTCAATAAATTTTTTTAGTAAAAGCAACAAGAGTGCTTTATTTCTAGCCGCAATTTACACTTGTTTTCAAAAAATCAGACTGATTTATTAAAAACTTTGTCTTTAGGCAGCAAAATTCGGTTTTTTGTATAATACTCATTTTCAAAGATATTTCAAGCCTGTCTCTAAATCAGAATTTGTCAATAAATTTTTTTAGTAAAAGCAACAAGAGTGCTTTATTCCTAGCCGCAATTTACACTTGTTTTCAAAAAATCAGACTGATTTATTGAAACCTTTGTCTTTAGGCAGCAAAATTCGGTTTTTTGTATAATACTCATTTTCAAAGATATTTCAAGCCTGTCTCTAAATCAAAATTTGTCATTAAATTTTTTTAGTAAAAGCAACAAAAGTGCTTTATTCCAAGTTGCAATTACACTTGTTTTAAAAAAATCAGACTGGTTTGTTAAAAACTTTGTCTTTAGGCAGCAAAATTCGGTTTTTTGTATAATACTCATTTTCAAAGATATTTAAAGCTTGTCTCTAAATCAAAATTTGGCATTAAATTTTTTTAGTAAAAGCAACAAAAGTGCTTTATTCCTAGCCGCAATTTACACTTGTTTTAAAAAAATCAGACTAGTTTATTAAAAACTTTGTCTTTAGGCAGCAAAATTCGGTATTTTGTATAATACTCATTTTTAAAGATATTTCAAGCCTGTCTCTAAATCAGAATTTGTCAATAAATTTTTTTAGTAAAAGCAACAAGAGTGCTTTATTCCAGCCGCAATTTACACTTGTTTTCAAAAAATCAGACTGATTTATTAAAACCTTTGTCTTTAGGCAGCAAAATTCGGTTTTTTGTATAATACTCATTTTCAAAGATATTTCAAGCCTGTCTCTAAATCAAAATTTGTCATTAAATTTTTTTTAGTAAATGCAGCAAAAGTGCTTCGTTCCTAGCCGCAATTTACACTTGTTTTCAAAAAATCAGACTGATTTATTAAAACCTTTGTCTTTAGGCAGCAAAATTCGGTTTTTTGTATAATACTCATTTTCAAAGATATTTCAAGCCTGTCTCTAAATCAAAATTTGTCATTAAATTTTTTTTAGTAAATGCAGCAAAAGTGCTTCGTTCCTAGCCGCAATTTACACTTTTTTGCAAAAAATCAGACTGGTTTATTAAAAACTTTGTCTGTAGGCAGCAAAATTCGGTTTTTTGTATAATACTCATTTTCACAGATATTTCAAGCCTGTCTCTAAATCAAAATTTGTCATTAAATTTTTTTAGTAAAAGCAACAAAAGTGCTTTATTCCTAGTTGCAATTTACACTTTTTTGCAAAATATCAGACTGGTTTATTACAAACTTTGTCTTTAGGCAGCAAAATTCGGTATTTTGTATAATACTCATTTTCAAAGATATTTCAAGCCTGTCTCTAAATCAAAATTTGTCATTAAATTTTTTTTAGTAAAAGCAGCAAAAGTGCTTTATTCCAAGTTGCAATTACACTTGTTTTAAAAAAATCAGACTGGTTTGTTAAAAACTTTGTCTTTAGGCAGCAAAATTCGGTTTTTTGTATAATACTCATTTTCAAAGATATTTCAAGCCTGTCTCTAAATCAAAATTTGTCATTAAATTTTTTTAGTAAAAGCAAAAAAAGTGCTTTATTCCTAGTTGCAATTTACACTTTTTTGCCAAATATCAGACTCGTTTATTAAAAACTTTGTCTTTAGGCAGCAAAATTCGGTTTTTTGTATAATACTCATTTTCAAAGATATTTCAAGCCTGTCTCTAAATCAAAATTTGTCATTAAATTTTTTTAGTAAAAGCAACAAAAGTGCTTTATTCCAAGTTGCAATTACACTTGTTTTAAAAAAATCAGACTGGTTTGTTAAAAACTATGTCTTTAGGCAGCAAAATTCGGTTTTTTTGTATAATACTCATTTTCAAAGATATTTAAAGCTTGTCTCTAAATCAAAATTTGTCATTAAATTTTTTTAGTAAAAGCAACAAAAGTGCTTTATTCCTAGCCGCAATTTACACTTGTTTTAAAAAAATCAGACTAGTTTATTAAAAACTTTGTCTTTAGGCAGCAAAATTCGGTATTTTGTATAATAATCATTTTCAAAGATATTTCAAGCCTGTCTCTAAATCAGAATTTGTCAATAAATTTTTTTAGTCAAAGCAACAAGAGTGCTTTATTCCTAGCCGCAATTTACACTTGTTTTCAAAAAATCAGACTGATTTATTAAAACCTTTGTCTTTAGGCAGCAAAATTCGGTTTTTTGTATAATACTCATTTTCAAAGATATTTCAAGCCTGTCTCTAAATCAAAATTTGTCATTAAATTTTTTTTAGTAAATGCAGCAAAAGTGCTTCATTCCTAGCCGCAATTTACACTTTTTTGCAAAAAATCAGACTGGTTTATTAAAAACTTTGTCTGTAGGCAGCAAAATTCGGTTTTTTGTATAATACTCATTTTCAAAGATATTTCAAGCCTGTCTCTAAATCAGAATTTGTCAATAAATTTTTTTAGTAAAAGCAACAAGAGTGCTTTATTTCTAGCCGCAATTTACACTTGTTTTCAAAAAATCAGACTGATTTATTAAAAACTTTGTCTTTAGGCAGCAAAATTCGGTTTTTTGTATAATACTCATTTTCAAAGATATTTCAAACCTGTCTCTAAATCAAAATTTGTCATTAAATTTTTCTAGTAAAAGCAACAAAAGTGCTTTATTCCTAGTAGCAATTTACACTTTTTTGCAAAAAATCAGACTGGTTTATTAAAAACTTTGTCTTTAGGCAGCAAAATTCGGTTTTTTGTATAATACTCATTTTCAAAGATATTTCAAGCCTGTCTCTAAATCAAAATTTGTCATTAAATTTTTTTTAGTAAATGCAGCAAAAGTGCTTCATTTCTAGCCGCAATTTACACTTTTTTGCAAAAAATCAGACTGGTTTATTAAAAACTTTGTCTTTAGGCAGCAAAATTCGGTTTTTTGTATAATACTCATTTTCAAAGATATTTCAAGCCTGTCTCTAAATCAAAATTTGTCATTAAATTTTTTTAGTAAAAGCAACAAAAGTGCTTTATTCCAAGTTGCAATTACACTTGTTTTAAAAAAATCAGACTGGTTTGTTAAAAACTTTGTCTTTAGGCAGCAAAATTCGGTTTTTTGTATAATACTCATTTTCAAAGATATTTAAAGCTTGTCTCTAAATCAAAATTTGTCATAAAATTTTTTTAGTAAAAGCAACAAAAGTGCTTTATTCCTAGCCGCAATTTACACTTGTTTTAAAAAAATCCGACTAGTTTATTAAAAACTTTGTCTTTAGGCAGCAAAATTCGGTTTTTTGTATAATACTCATTTTCAAAGATATTTCAAGCCTGTCTCTAAATCAAAATTTGTCATTAAATTTTTTTAGTAAAAGCAACAAAAGTGCTTTATTCCAAGTTGCAATTACACTTGTTTTGAAAAAATCAGACTGGTTTGTTAAAAACTTTGTCTTTAGGCAGCAAAATTCGGTTTTTTGTATAATACTCATTTTCAAAGATATTTAAAGCTTGTCTCTAAATCAAAATTTGGCATTAAATTTTTTTAGTAAAAGCAACAAAAGTGCTTTATTCCTAGCCGCAATTTACACTTGTTTTAAAAAAATCAGACTAGTTTATTAAAAACTTTGTCTTTAGGCAGCAAAATTCGGTATTTTGTATAATACTCATTTTTAAAGATATTTCAAGCCTGTCTCTAAAT
This sequence comes from Ganaspis brasiliensis, assembly GCA_037103525.1. Classification (NCBI taxonomy): domain Eukaryota; kingdom Metazoa; phylum Arthropoda; class Insecta; order Hymenoptera; family Figitidae; genus Ganaspis; species Ganaspis brasiliensis. Next base: position 1,090,028 of record JAZKLR010000747.1, read on the forward strand.
CAGAATTTGTCAATAAATTTTTTTAGTAAAAGCAACAAGAGTGCTTTATTCCTAGCCGCAATTTACACTTGTTTTCAAAAAATCAGACTGATTTATTAAAACCTTTGTCTTTAGGCAGCAAAATTCGGTTTTTTGTATAATACTCATTTTCAAAGATATTTCAAGCCTGTCTCTAAATCAAAATTTGTCATTAAATTTTTTTTAGTAAATGCAGCAAAAGTGCTTCGTTCCTAGCCGCAATTTACACTTTTTTGCAAAAAATCAGACTGGTTTATTAAAAACTTTGTCTGTAGGCAGCAAAATTCGGTTTTTTGTATAATACTCATTTTCAAAGATATTTCAAGCCTGTCTCTAAATCAGAATTTGTCAATAAATTTTTTTAGTAAAAGCAACAAGAGTGCTTTATTTCTAGCCGCAATTTACACTTGTTTTCAAAAAATCAGACTGATTTATTAAAAACTTTGTCTTTAGGCAGCAAAATTCGGTTTTTTGTATAATACTCATTTTCAAAGATATTTCAAACCTGTCTCTAAATCAAAATTTGTCATTAAATTTTTCTAGTAAAAGCAACAAAAGTGCTTTATTCCTAGTAGCAATTTACACTTTTTTGCAAAAAATCAGACTGGTTTATTAAAAACTTTGTCTTTAGGCAGCAAAATTCGGTTTTTTGTATAATACTCATTTTCAAAGATATTTCAAGCCTGTCTCTAAATCAAAATTTGTCATTAAATTTTTTTTAGTAAATGCAGCAAAAGTGCTTCATTCCTAGCCGCAATTTACACTTTTTTGCAAAAAATCAGACTGGTTTATTAAAAACTTTGTCTTTAGGCAGCAAAATTCGGTTTTTTGTATAATACTCATTTTCAAAGATATTTCAAGCCTGTCTCTAAATCAAAATTTGTCATTAAATTTTTTTAGTAAAAGCAACAAAAGTGCTTTATTCCAAGTTGCAATTACACTTGTTTTAAAAAAATCAGACTGGTTTGTTAAAAACTTTGTCTTTAGGCAGCAAAATTCGGTTTTTTGTATAATACTCATTTTCAAAGATATTTAAAGCTTGTCTCTAAATCAAAATTTGTCATTAAATTTTTTTAGTAAAAGCAACAAAAGTGCTTTATTCCTAGCCGCAATTTACACTTGTTTTAAAAAAATCAGACTAGTTTATTAAAAACTTTGTCTTTAGGCAGCAAAATTCGGTATTTTGTATAATACTCATTTTCAAAGATATTTCAAGCCTGTCTCTAAATCAGAATTTGTCAATAAATTTTTTTAGTCAAAGCAACAAGAGTGCTTTATTCCTAGCCGCAATTTACACTTGTTTTCAAAAAATCAGACTGATTTATTAAAACCTTTGTCTTTAGGCAGCAAAATTCGGTTTTTTGTATAATACTCATTTTCAAAGATATTTCAAGCCTGTCTCTAAATCAAAATTTGTCATTAAATTTTTTTAGTAAAAGCAACAAAAGTGCTTTATTCCAAGTTGCAATTACACTTGTTTTGAAAAAATCAGACTGGTTTGTTAAAAACGTTGTCTTTAGGCAGCAAAATTCGGTTTTTTGTATAATACTCATTTTCAAAGATATTTAAAGCTTGTCTCTAAATCAAAATTTGTCATTAAATTTTTTTAGTAAAAGCAACAAAAGTGCTTTATTCCTAGCCGCAATTTACACTTGTTTTAAAAAAATCAGACTAGTTTATTAAAAACTTTGTCTTTAGGCAGCAAAATTCGGTATTTTGTATAATACTCATTTTCAAAGATATTTCAAGCCTGTCTCTAAATCAGAATTTGTCAATAAATTTTTTTAGTCAAAGCAACAAGAGTGCTTTATTCCTAGCCGCAATTTACACTTGTTTTCAAAAAATCAGACTGATTTATTAAAACCTTTGTCTTTAGGCAGCAAAATTCGGTTTTTTGTATAATACTCATTTTCAAAGATATTTCAAGCCTGTCTCTAAATCAAAATTTGTCATTAAATTTTTTTAGTAAAAGCAACAAAAGTGCTTTATTCCAAGTTGCAATTACACTTGTTTTGAAAAAATCAGACTGGTTTGTTAAAAACTTTGTCTTTAGGCAGCAAAATTCGGTTTTTTGTATAATACTCATTTTCAAAGATATTTAAAGCTTGTCTCTAAATCAAAATTTGTCATTAAATTTTTTTAGTAAAAGCAACAAAAGTGCTTTATTCCTAGCCGCAATTTACACTTGTTTTAAAAAAATCAGACTAGTTTATTAAAAACTTTGTCTTTAGGCAGCAAAATTCGGTATTTTGTATAATACTCATTTTTAAAGATATTTCAAGCCTGTCTCTAAATCAGAATTTGTCAATAAATTTTTTTAGTAAAAGCAACAAAAGTGCTTTATTCCTAGCCGCAATTTACACTTGTTTTCAAAAAATCAGACTGATTTATTAAAACCTTTGTCTTTAGGCAGCAAAATTCGGTTTTTTGTATAATACTCATTTTCAAAGATATTTCAAGCCTGTCTCTAAATCAAAATTTGTCATTAAATTTTTTTTTGTAAATGCAGCAAAAGTGCTTCGTTCCTAGCCGCAATTTACACTTTTTTGCAAAAAATCAGACTGGTTTATTAAAAACTTTGTCTGTAGGCAGCAAAATTCGGTTTTTTGTATAATACTCATTTTCAAAGATATTTCAAGCCTGTCTCTAAATCAGAATTTGTCAATAAATTTTTTTAGTAAAAGCAACAAGAGTGCTTTATTTCTAGCCGCAATTTACACTTGTTTTCAAAAAATCAGACTGGTTTATTAAAAACTTTGTCTTTAGGCAGCAAAATTCGGTTTTTTGTATAATACTCATTTTCAAAGATATTTCAAGCCTGTCTCTAAATCAAAATTTGTCATTAAATTTTTTTAGTAAAAGCAACAAAAGTGCTTTATTCCTAGTTGCAATTTACACTTTTTTGCAAAATATCAGACTGGTTTATTAAAAACTTTGTCTTTAGGCAGCAAAATTCGGTTTTTTGTATAATACTCATTTTCAAAGATATTTCAAGCCTGTCTCTAAATCAAAATTTGTCATTAAACTTTTTTAGTAAAAGCAACAAAAGTATTTTATTCCTAGCCGCAATTTACACTTGTTTTCAAAAAATCAGACTGATTTATTAAAAACTTTGTCTTTAGGCAGCAAAATTCGGTTTTTTGTATAATACTCATTTTCAAAGATATTTCAAGCCTGTCTCTAAATCAAAATTTGTCATTAAATTTTTTTAGTAAAAGCAACAAAAGTTTTTTATTCCTAGTTGCAATTTACACTTTTTTGCAAAATATCAGACTGGTTTATTAAAAACTTTGTCTTTAGGCAGCAAAATTCGGTTTTTTGTATAATACTCATTTTCAAAGATATTTCAAGCCTGTCTCTAAATCAGAATTTGTCAATAAATTTTTTTAGTAAAAGCAACAAGAGTGCTTTATTTCTAGCCGCAATTTACACTTGTTTTCAAAAAATCAGACTGATTTATTAAAAACTTTGTCTTTAGGCAGCAAAATTCGGTTTTTTGTATAATACTCATTTTCAAAGATATTTCAAGCCTGTCTCTAAATCAAAATTTGTCATTAAATTTTTTTAGTAAAAGCAACAAAAGTGCTTTATTCCTAGTTGCAATTTACACTTTTTTGCAAAATATCAGACTCGTTTATTAAAAACTTTGTCTTTAGGCAGCAAAATTCGGTTTTTTGTATAATACTCATTTTCACAGATATTTCAAGCCTGTCTCTAAATCAAAATTTGTCATTAAATTTTTTTAGTAAAAGCAACAAAAGTGCTTTATTCCTAGTTGCAATTTACACTTTTTTGCAAAATATCAGACTGATTTATTAAAAACTTTGTCTTTAGGCAGCAAAATTCGGTATTTTGTATAATAGTCATTTTCAAAGATATTTCAAGCCTGTCTCTAAATCAAAATTTGTCATTAAATTTTTTTTAGTAAAAGCAGCAAAAGTGCTTCATTCCTAGCCGCAATTTACACTTTTTTGCAAAAAATCAGACTGGTTTATTAAAAACTTTGTCTTTAGGCAGCAAAATTCGGTTTTTTGTATAATACTCATTTTCAAAGATATTTCAAGCCTGTCTCTAAATCAAAATTTGTCATTAAATTTTTTTAGTAAAAGCAACAAAAGTGCTTTATTCCTAGTTGCAATTTACACTTTTTTGCAAAATATCAGACTGATTTATTAAAAACTTTGTCTTTAGGCAGCAAAATTCGGTATTTTGTATAATAGTCATTTTCAAAGATATTTCAAGTCTGTCTCTAAATCAAAATTTGTCATTAAATTTTGTTTAGTAAAAGCAACAAAAGTACTTTATTCCTAGCCGCAATTTACACTTGTTTTCAGAAAATCAGACTGATTTATTAAAACCTTTGTCATTAGGCAGCAAAATTCGGTTTTTTGTATAATACTCATTTTCAAAGATATTTCAAGCCTGTCTCTAAATCAAAATTTGTCATTAAATTTTTTTAGTAAAAGCAACAAAAGTGCTTTATTCCTAGTTGCAATTTACACTTTTTTGCAAAATATCAGACTCGTTTATTAAAAACTTTGTCTTTAGGCAGCAAAATTCGGTTTTTTGTATAATACTCATTTTCACAGATATTTCAAGCCTGTCTCTAAATCAGAATTTGTCAATAAATTTTTTTAGTAAAAGCAACAAGAGTGCTTTATTCCTAGCCGCAATTTACACTTGTTTTCAAAAAATCAGACTGATTTATTAAAACCTTTGTCTTTAGGCAGCAAAATTCGGTTTTTTGTATAATACTCATTTTCAAAGATATTTCAAGCCTGTCTCTAAATCAAAATTTGTCATTAAATTTTTTTAGTAAAAGCAACAAAAGTGCTTTATTCCTAGTTGCAATTTACACTTTTTTGCAAAATATCAGACTCGTTTATTAAAAACTTTGTCTTTAGGCAGCAAAATTCGGTTTTTTGTATAATACTCATTTTCACAGATATTTCAAGCCTGTCTCTAAATCAAAATTTGTCATTAAATTTTTTTAGTAAAAGCAACAAAAGTGCTTTATTCCTAGTTGCAATTTACACTTTTTTGCAAAATATCAGACTGGTTTATTAAAAACTTTGTCTTTAGGCAGCAAAATTCGGTATTTTGTATAATACTCATTTTCAAAGATATTTCAAGCCTGTCTCTAAATCAAAATTTATCATTAAATTTTTTTAGTAAAAGCAACTAAAGTGCTTTATTCCTAGCCGCAATATTCACTTTTTTGCAAAAATTTAGACTGGTTTATTAAAAACTTTGTCTTTAGGCAGCAAAATTCGGTTTTTTGTTTAATACTCATTTTCAAAGATATTTCAAGTCTGTCTCTAAATCAATATTTGTCATTAAATTTTGTTTAGTAAAAGCAACAAAAGTACTTTATTCCTAGCCGCAATTTACACTTGTTTTCAAAAAATCAGACTAGTTTATTAAAAACTTTGTCTTTAGGCAGCAAAATTCGGTATTTTGTATAATACTCATTTTCAAAGATATTTCAAGCCTGTCTCTAAATCAGAATTTGTCAATAAATTTTTTTAGTAAAAGCAACAAGAGTGCTTTATTCCTAGCCGCAATTTACACTTGTTTTCAAAAAATCAGACTGATTTATTGAAACCTTTGTCTTTAGGCAGCAAAATTCGGTTTTTTGTATAATACTCATTTTCAAAGATATTTCAAGCCTGTCTCTAAATCAAAATTTGTCATTAAATTTTTTTAGTAAAAGCAACAAAAGTGCTTTATTCCTAGCCGCAATTTACACTTGTTTTAAAAAAATCAGACTAGTTTATTAAAAACTTTGTCTTTAGGCAGCAAAATTCGGTATTTTGTATAATACTCATTTTCAAAGATATTTCAAGCCTGTCTCTAAATCAGAATTTGTCAATAAATTTTTTTAGTAAAAGCAACAAGAGTGCTTTATTCCTAGCCGCAATTTACACTTGTTTTCAAAAAATCAGACTGATTTATTGAAACCTTTGTCTTTAGGCAGCAAAATTCGGTTTTTTGTATAATACTCATTTTCATAGATATTTCAAGCCTGTCTCTAAATCAAAATTTGTCATTAAATTTTTTTTAGTAAATGCAGCAAAAGTGCTTCATTCCTAGCCGCAATTTACACTTTTTTGCAAAAAATCAGACTGGTTTATTAAAAACTTTGTCTGTAGGCAGCAAAATTCGGTTTTTTGTATAATACTCATTTTCAAAGATATTTCAAGCCTGTCTCTAAATCAGAATTTGTCAATAAATTTTTTTAGTAAAAGCAACAAGAGTGCTTTATTTCTAGCCGCAATTTACACTTGTTTTCAAAAAATCAGACTGATTTATTAAAAACTTTGTCTTTAGGCAGCAAATTTCGGTTTTTTGTATAATACTCATTTTCAAAGATATTTCAAGCCTGTCTCTAAATCAAAATTTGTCATTAAAGTTTTTTAGTAAAAGCAACAAAAGTGCTTTATTCCTAGTTGCAATTTACACTTTTTTGCAAAATATCAGACTGGTTTATTAAAAACTTTGTCTTTAGGCAGCAAAATTCGGTTTTTTGTATAATACTCATTTTCAAAGATATTTCAAGCCTGTCTCTAAATCAAAATTTGTCATTAAATTTTTTTTAGTAAATGCAGCAAAAGTGCTTCATTCCTAGCCGCAATTTACACTTTTTTGCAAAAAATCAGACTGGTTTATTAAAAACTTTGTCTTTAGGCAGCAAAATTCGGTTTTTTGTATAATACTCATTTTCAAAGATATTTCAAGCCTGTCTCTAAATCAAAATTTGTCATTAAACTTTTTTAGTAAAAGCAACAAAAGTGCTTTATTCCAAGTTGCAATTACACTTGTTTTAAAAAAATCAGACTGGTTTGTTAAAAACTTTGTCTTTAGGCAGCAAAATTCGGTTTTTTGTATAATACTCATTTTCAAAGATATTTCAAGCCTGTCTCTAAATCAAAATTTGTCATTAAATTTTTTTAGTAAAAGCAACAAAAGTGCTTTATTCCTAGTTGCAATTTACACTTTTTTGCAAAATATCAGACTGGTTTATTAAAAACTTTGTCTTTAGGCAGCAAAATTCGGTATTTTGTATAATACTCATTTTCAAAGATATTTCAAGCCTGTCTCTAAATCAAAATTTGTCATTAAATTTTTTTAGTAAAAGCAACTAAAGTGCTTTATTCCTAGCCGCAATATTCACTTTTTTGCAGAAATTTAGACTGGTTTATTAAAAACTTTGTCTTTAGGCAGCAAAATTCGGTTTTTTGTTTAATACTCATTTTCACAGATATTTCAAGTCTGTCTCTAAATCAAAATTTGTCATTAAATTTTGTTTAGTAAAAGCAACAAAAGTACTTTATTCCTAGCCGCAATTTACACTTGTTTTCAAAAAATCAGACTGATTTATTAAAACCTTTGTCTTTAGGCAGCAAAATTCGGTTTTTTGTATAATACTCATTTTCAAAGATATTTCAAGCCTGTCTCTAAATCAAAATTTGTCATTAAATTTTTTTAGTAAAAGCAACAAAAGTGCTTTATTCCTAGTTGCAATTTACACTTTTTTGCAAAATATCAGACTCGTTTATTAAAAACTTTGTCTTTAGGCAGCAAAATTCGGATTTTTGTATAATACTCATTTTCACAGATATTTCAAGCCTGTCTCTAAATCAGAATTTGTCAATAAATTTTTTTAGTAAAAGCAACAAGAGTGCTTTATTCCTAGTTGCAATTTACACTTTTTTGCAAAATATCAGACTGGTTTATTAAAAACTTTGTCTTTAGGCAGCAAAATTCGGTTTTTTGTATAATACTCATTTTCAAAGATATTTCAAGCCTGTCTCTAAATCAAAATTTGTCATTAAATTTTTTTTAGTAAATGCAGCAAAAGTGCTTCATTCCTAGCCGCAATTTACACTTTTTTGCAAAAAATCAGACTGGTTTATTAAAAACTTTGTCTTTAGGCAGCAAAATTCGGTTTTTTGTATAATACTCATTTTCAAAGATATTTCAAGCCTGTCTCTAAATCAAAATTTGTCATTAAATTTTTTTAGTAAAAGCAACAAAAGTGCTTTATTCCAAGTTACAGTTACACTTTTTTTAAAAAAAATCAGACTGGTTTGTTAAAAACTTTGTCTTTAGGCAGCAAAATTCGGTTTTTTGTATAATACTCATTTTCAAAGATATTTAAAGCTTGTCTCTAAATCAAAATTTGTCATTAAATTTTTTTAGTAAAAGCAGCAAAAGTGCTTTATTTCTAGCCGCAATTTACACTTGTTTTCAAAAAATCAGACTGGTTTATTAAAAACTTTGTCTTTAGGCAGCAAAATTCGGTTTTTTGTATAATACTCATTTTCATAGATATTTCAAGCCTGTCTCTAAATCAGAATTTGTCAATAAATTTTTTTAGTAAAAGCAACAAGAGTGCTTTATTCCTAGCCGCAATTTACACTTGTTTTCAAAAAATCAGACTGGTTTATTAAAAACTTTGTCTTTAGGCAGCAAAATTCGGTTTTTTGTATAATACTCATTTTCAAAGATATTTCAAGCCTGTCTCTAAATCAAAATTTGTCATTAAATTTTTTTTAGTAAATGCAGCAAAAGTGCTTCATTCCTAGCCGCAATTTACACTTTTTTGCAAAAAATCAGACTGGTTTATTAAAAACTTTGTCTTTAGGCAGCAAAATTCGGTTTTTTGTATAATACTCATTTTCAAAGATATTTCAAGCCTGTCTCTAAATCAAAATTTGTCATTAAATTTTTTTAGTAAAAGCAACAAAAGTGCTTTATTCCTAGCCGCAATTACACTTGTTTTAAAAAAATCAGACTGGTTTGTTAAAAACTTTGTCTTTAGGCAGCAAAATTCGGTTTTTTGTATAATACTCATTTTCAAAGATATTTAAAGCTTGTCTCTAAATCAAAATTTGTCATTAATTTTTTTTAGTAAAAACAGCAAAAGTGCTTTATTCCTAGCCGCAATTTACACTTGTTTTCAAAAAATCAGACTGGTTTATTAAAAACTTTGTCTTTAGGCAGCAAAATTCGGTTTTTTGTATAATACTCATTTTCAAAGATATTTCAAGCCTGTCTCTAAATCAGAATTTGTCAATAAATTTTTTTAGTAAAAGCAACAAGAGTGCTTTATTCCTAGCCGCAATTTACACTTGTTTTCAAAAAATCAGACTGATTTATTAAAACCTTTGTCTTTAGGCAGCAAAACTCGGTTTTTTGTATAATACTTATTTTCAAAGATATTTCAAGCCTGTCTCTAAATCAGAATTTGTCAATAAATTTTTTTAGTAAAAGCAACAAGAGTGCTTTATTCCTAGCCGCAATTCACACTTGTTTTCAAAAAATCAGACTGGTTTATTAAAAACTTTGTCTTTAGGCAGCAAAATTCGGTTTTTTGTATAATACTCATTTTCAAAGATATTTCAAGCCTGTCTCTAAATCAAAATTTGTCATTAAATTTTTTTAGTAAAAGCAACTAAAGTGCTTTATTCCTAGCCGCAATATTCACTTTTTTGCAAAAATTTAGACTGGTTTATTAAAAACTTTGTCTTTAGGCAGCAAAATTCGGTTTTTTGTTTAATACTCATTTTCAAAGATATTTCAAGTCTGTCTCTAAATCAAAATTTGTCATTAAATTTTGTTTAGTAAAAGCAACAAAAGTACATTATTCCTAGCCGCAATTTACACTTGTTTTCAAAAAATCAGACTGATTTATTAAAACCTTTGTCTTTAGGCAGCAAAATTCGGTTTTTTGTATAATACTCATTTTCAAAGATATTTCAAGCCTGTCTCTAAATCAAAATTTGTCATTAAATTTTTTTAGTAAAAGCAACGAAAGTGCTTTATTCCTAGTTGCAATTTACACTTTTTTGCAAAATATCAGACTCGTTTATTAAAAACTTTGTCTTTAGGCAGCAAAATTCGGATTTTTGTATAATACTCATTTTCACAGATATTTCAAGCCTGTCTCTAAATCAGAATTTGTCAATAAATTTTTTTAGTAAAAGCAACAAGAGTGCTTTATTCCTAGTTGCAATTTACACTTTTTTGCAAAATATCAGACTGGTTTATTAAAAACTTTGTCTTTAGGCAGCAAAATTCGGTTTTTTGTATAATACTCATTTTCAAAGATATTTCAAGCCTGTCTCTAAATCAAAATTTGTCATTAAATTTTTTTAGTAAAAGCAACAAAAGTGCTTTATTCCAAGTTGCAGTTACACTTTTTTTAAAAAAAATCAGACTGGTTTGTTAAAAACTTTGTCTTTAGGCAGCAAAATTCGGTTTTTTGTATAATACTCATTTTCAAAGATATTTAAAGCTTGTCTCTAAATCAAAATTTGTCATTAAATTTTTTTAGTAAAAGCAGCAAAAGTGCTTTATTCCTAGCCGCAATTTACACTTGTTTTCAAAAAATCAGACTGGTTTATTAAAAACTTTGTCTTTAGGCAGCAAAATTCGGTTTTTTGTATAATACTCATTTTCAAAGATATTTCAAGCCTGTCTCTAAATCAGAATTTGTCAATAAATTTTTTTAGTAAAAGCAACAAGAGTGCTTTATTCCTAGCCGCAATTTACACTTGTTTTCAAAAAATCAGACTGATTTATTAAAACCTTTGTCTTTAGGCAGCAAAATTCGGTTTTTTGTATAATACTCATTTTCAAAGATATTTCAAGCCTGTCTCTAAATCAGAATTTGTCAATAAATTTTTTTAGTAAAAGCAACAAGAGTGCTTTATTCCTAGCCGCAATTTACCTTTGTTTTCAAAAAATCAGACTGATTTATTAAAAACTTTGTCTTTAGGCAGCAAAATTCGGTTTTTTGTATAATACTCATTTTCAAAGATATTTCAAGCCTGTCTCTAAATCAAAATTTGTCATTAAATTTTTTTAGTAAAAGCAACAAAAGTGCTTTATTCCTAGCCGCAATTTACACTTGTTTTCAAAAAATCAGACTGGTTTATTAAAAACTTTGTCTTTAGGCAGCAAAATTCGGTTTTTTGTATAATACTCATTTTCACAGATATTTCAAGCCTGTCTCTAAATCAAAATTTGTCATTAAATTTTTTTGTAAAAGCAACAAGAGTGCTTTATTCCTAGCCGCAATTTACACTTTTTTGCAAAAAATCAGACTGGTTTATTAAAAACTTTGTCTTTAGGCAGCAAAATTCGGTTTTTTGTATAATACTCATTTTCAAAGATATTTCAAGCCTGTCTCTAAATCAAAATTTGTCATTAAATTTTTTTAGTAAAAGCAACAAAAGTGCTTTATTCCTAGCCGCAATTTACACTTGTTTTCAAAAAATCAGACTGGTTTATTAAAAACTTTGTCTTTAGGCAGCAAAATTCGGTTTTTTGTATAATACTCATTTTCACAGATATTTCAAGCCTGTCTCTAAATCAAAATTTGTCATTAAATTTTTTTGTAAAAGCAACAAGAGTGCTTTATTCCTAGCCGCAATTTACACTTTTTTGCAAAAAATCAGACTGATTTATTAAAACCTTTGTCTTTAGGCAGCAAAATTCGGTTTTTTGTATAATACTCATTTTCAAAGATATTTCAAGCCTGTCTCTAAATCAAAATTTTTATTAAATTTTTTTAGTAAAAGCAACAAAAGTGCTTTATTCCTAGCCGCAATTTACACTTGTTTTAAAAAAATCAGACTAGTTTATTAAAAACTTTGTCTTTAGGCAGCAGAATTCGGTTTTTTGTATAATACTCATTTTCAAAGATATTTCAAGCCTGTCTCTAAATCAAAATTTGTCATTAAATTTTTTTAGTAAAGGCAACTAAAGTGCTTTATTCCTAGCCGCAATTTACACTTTTTTGCAAAAAATCAGACTGGTTTATTAAAAACTTTGTCTTTAGGCAGCAAAATTCGGTTTTTTGTATAATACTCATTTTCAAAGATATTTCAAGCCTGTCTCTAAATCAGAATTTGTCAATAAATTTTTTTAGTAAAAGCAACAAGAGTGCTTTATTCCTAGCCGCAATTCACACTTGTTTTCAAAAAATCAGACTGGTTTATTAAAAACTTTGTCTTTAGGCAGCAAAATTCGGTTTTTTGTATAATACTCATTTTCAAAGATATTTCAAGCCTGTCTCTAAATCAAAATTTGTCATTAAATTTTTTTAGTAAAAGCAACAAAAGTGCTTTATTCCCAGTTGCAATTTACACTTTTTTGCAAAATATCAGACTCGTTTATTAAAAACTATGTCTTTAGGCAGCAAAATTCGGATTTTTGTATAATACTCATTTTCACAGATATTTCAAGCCTGTCTCTAAATCAGAATTTGTCAATAAATTTTTTTAGTAAAAGCAACAAGAGTGCTTTATTCCTAGCCGCAATTTACACTTGTTTTCAAAAAATCAGACTGATTTATTAAAACCTTTGTCTTTAGGCAGCAAAATTCGGTTTTTTGTATAATACTCATTTTCAAAGATATTTCAAGCCTGTCTCTAAATCAAAATTTGTCATTAAATTTTTTTAGTAAAAGCAACAAAAGTGCTTTATTCCAAGTTGCAGTTACACTTTTTTTAAAAAAAATCAGACTGGTTTGTTAAAAACTTTGTCTTTAGGCAGCAAAATTCGGTTTTTTGTATAATACTCATTTTCAAAGATATTTAAAGCTTGTCTCTAAATCAAAATTTGTCATTAAATTTTTTTAGTAAAAGCAGCAAAAGTGCTTTATTCCTAGCCGCAATTTACACTTGTTTTAAAAAAATCAGACTGGTTTATTAAAAACTTTGTCTTTAGGCAGCAAAATTCGGTTTTTTGTATAATACTCATTTTCAAAGATATTTCAAGCCTGTCTCTAAATCAGAATTTGTCAATAAATTTTTTTAGTAAAAGCAACAAGAGTGCTTTATTCCTAGCCGCAATTTACACTTGTTTTCAAAAAATCAGACTGATTTATTAAAACCTTTGTCTTTAGGCAGCAAAATTCGGTATTTTGTATAATACTCATTTTCAAAGATATTTCAAGCCTGTCTCTAAATCAGAATTTGTCAATAAATTTTTTTAGTAAAAGCAACAAGAGTGCTTTATTCCTAGCCGCAATTTACCTTTGTTTTCAAAAAATCAGACTGATTTATTAAAAACTTTGTCTTTAGGCAGCAAAATTCGGTTTTTTGTATAATACTCATTTTCAAAGATATTTCAAGCCTGTCTCTAATTTAAAATTTGTCATTAAATTTTTTTAGTAAAAGCAACAAAAGTGCTTTATTCCTAGCCGCAATTTACACTTGTTTTCAAAAAATCAGACTGGTTTATTAAAAACTTTGTCTTTAGGCAGCAAAATTCGGTTTTTTGTATAATACTCATTTTCACAGATATTTCAAGCCTGTCTCTAAATCAAAATTTGTCATTAAATTTTTTTAGTAAAAGCAACAAGAGTGCTTTATTCCTAGCCGCAATTTACACTTGTATTCAAAAAATCAGACTGATTTATTAAAACCTTTGTCTTTAGGCAGCAAAATTCGGTTTTTTGTATAATACTCATTTTCAAAGATATTTCAAGCCTGTCTCTAAATCAAAATTTTTATTAAATTTTTTTAGTAAAAGCAACAAAAGTGCTTTATTCCTAGCCGCAATTTACACTTGTTTTAAAAAAATCAGACTAGTTTATTAAAAACTTTGTCTTTAGGCAGCAGAATTCGGTTTTTTGTATAATACTCATTTTCAAAGATATTTCAAGCCTGTCTCTAAATCAAAATTTGTCATTAAATTTTTTTAGTAAAGGCAACTAAAGTGCTTTATTCCTAGCCGCAATTTACACTTTTTTGCAAAAAATCAGACTGGTTTATTAAAAACTTTGTCTTTAGGCAGCAAAATTCGGTTTTTTGTATAATACTCATTTTCAAAGATATTTCAAGCCTGTCTCTAAATCAGAATTTGTCAATAAATTTTTTTAGTAAAAGCAACAAGAGTGCTTTATTCCTAGCCGCAATTCACACTTGTTTTCAAAAAATCAGACTGGTTTATTAAAAACTTTGTCTTTAGGCAGCAAAATTCGGTTTTTTGTATAATACTCATTTTCAAAGATATTTCAAGCCTGTCTCTAAATCAAAATTTGTCATTAAATTTTTTTAGTAAAAGCAACAAAAGTGCTTTATTCCCAGTTGCAATTTACACTTTTTTGCAAAATATCAGACTCGTTTATTAAAAACTATGTCTTTAGGCAGCAAAATTCGGATTTTTGTATAATACTCATTTTCACAGATATTTCAAGCCTGTCTCTAAATCAGAATTTGTCAATAAATTTTTTTAGTAAAAGCAACAAGAGTGCTTTATTCCTAGCCGCAATTTACACTTGTTTTCAAAAAATCAGACTGATTTATTAAAACCTTTGTCTTTAGGCAGCAAAATTCGGTTTTTTGTATAATACTCATTTTCAAAGATATTTCAAGCCTGTCTCTAAATCAAAATTTGTCATTAAATTTTTTTAGTAAAAGCAACAAAAGTGCTTTATTCCAAGTTGCAGTTACACTTTTTTTAAAAAAAATCAGACTGGTTTGTTAAAAACTTTGTCTTTAGGCAGCAAAATTCGGTTTTTTGTATAATACTCATTTTCAAAGATATTTAAAGCTTGTCTCTAAATCAAAATTTGTCATTAAATTTTTTTAGTAAAAGCAGCAAAAGTGCTTTATTCCTAGCCGCAATTTACACTTGTTTTAAAAAAATCAGACTGGTTTATTAAAAACTTTGTCTTTAGGCAGCAAAATTCGGTTTTTTGTATAATACTCATTTTCAAAGATATTTCAAGCCTGTCTCTAAATCAGAATTTGTCAATAAATTTTTTTAGTAAAAGCAACAAGAGTGCTTTATTCCTAGCCGCAATTTACACTTGTTTTCAAAAAATCAGACTGATTTATTAAAACCTTTGTCTTTAGGCAGCAAAATTCGGTTTTTTGTATAATACTCATTTTCAAAGATATTTCAAGCCTGTCTCTAAATCAGAATTTGTCAATAAATTTTTTTAGTAAAAGCAACAAGAGTGCTTTATTCCTAGCCGCAATTTACCTTTGTTTTCAAAAAATCAGACTGATTTATTAAAAACTTTGTCTTTAGGCAGCAAAATTCGGTTTTTTGTATAATACTCATTTTCAAAGATATTTCAAGCCTGTCTCTAATTTAAAATTTGTCATTAAATTTTTTTAGTAAAAGCAACAAAAGTGCTTTATTCCTAGCCGCAATTTACACTTGTTTTCAAAAAATCAGACTGGTTTATTAAAAACTTTGTCTTTAGGCAGCAAAATTCGGTTTTTTGTATAATACTCATTTTCACAGATATTTCAAGCCTGTCTCTAAATCAAAATTTGTCATTAAATTTTTTTAGTAAAAGCAACAAGAGTGCTTTATTCCTAGCCGCAATTTACACTTGTATTCAAAAAATCAGACTGATTTATTAAAACCTTTGTCTTTAGGCAGCAAAATTCGGTTTTTTGTATAATACTCATTTTCAAAGATATTTCAAGCCTGTCTCTAAATCAAAATTTTTATTAAATTTTTTTAGTAAAAGCAACAAAAGTGCTTTATTCCTAGCCGCAATTTACACTTGTTTTAAAAAAATCAGACTAGTTTATTAAAAACTTTGTCTTTAGGCAGCAGAATTCGGTTTTTTGTATAATACTCATTTTCAAAGATATTTCAAGCCTGTCTCTAAATCAAAATTTGTCATTAAATTTTTTTTAGTAAATGCAGCAAAAGTGCTTCATTCCTAGCCGCAATTTAAACTTTTTTGCAAAAAATTAGACTGGTTTATTAAAAACTTTGTCTTTAGGCAGCAAAATTCGGTTTTTTGTATAATACTCATTTTCAAAGATATTTCAAGCCTGTCTCTAAATCAGAATTTGTCAATAAATTTTTTTAGTAAAAGCAACAAGAGTGCTTTATTCCTAGCCGCAATTTACACTTGTTTTCAAAAAATCAGACTGATTTATTAAAACCTTTGTCTTTAGGCAGCAAAATTCGGTTTTTTGTATAATACTCATTTTCAAAGATATTTCAAGCCTGTCTCTAAATCAGAATTTGTCAATAAATTTTTTTAGTAAAAGCAACAAGAGTGCTTTATTCCTAGCCACAATTTACCTTTGTTTTCAAAAAATCAGACTGATTTATTAAAAACTTTGTCTTTAGGCAGCAAAATTCGGTTTTTTGTATAATACTCATTTTCAAAGATATTTCAAGCCTGTCTCTAATTTAAAATTTGTCATTAAATTTTTTTAGTAAAAGCAACAAAAGTGCTTTATTCCTAGCCGCAATTTACACTTGTTTTCAAAAAATCAGACTGGTTTATTAAAAACTTTGTCTTTAGGCAGCAAAATTCGGTTTTTTGTATAATACTCATTTTCACAGATATTTCAAGCCTGTCTCTAAATCAAAATTTGTCATTAAATTTTTTTAGTAAAAGCAACAAGAGTGCTTTATTCCTAGCCGCAATTTACACTTGTATTCAAAAAATCAGACTGATTTATTAAAACCTTTGTCTTTAGGCAGCAAAATTCGGTTTTTTGTATAATACTCATTTTCAAAGATATTTCAAGCCTGTCTCTAAATCAAAATTTTTATTAAATTTTTTTAGTAAAAGCAACAAAAGTGCTTTATTCCTAGCCGCAATTTACACTTGTTTTAAAAAAATCAGACTAGTTTATTAAAAACTTTGTCTTTAGGCAGCAGAATTCGGTTTTTTGTATAATACTCATTTTCAAAGATATTTCAAGCCTGTCTCTAAATCAAAATTTGTCATTAAATTTTTTTAGTAAAGGCAACTAAAGTGCTTTATTCCTAGCCGCAATTTACACTTGTTTTCAAAAAATCAGACTGATTTATTAAAACCTTTGTCTTTAGGCAGCAAAATTCGGTTTTTTGTATAATACTCATTTTCAAAGATATTTCAAGCCTGTCTCTAAATCAGAATTTGTCAATAAATTTTTTTAGTAAAAGCAACAAGAGTGCTTTATTCCTAGCCGCAATTTACCTTTGTTTTCAAAAAATCAGACTGATTTATTAAAAACTTTGTCTTTAGGCAGCAAAATTCGGTTTTTTGTATAATACTCATTTTCAAAGATATTTCAAGCCTGTCTCTAATTTAAAATTTGTCATTAAATTTTTTTAGTAAAAGCAACAAAAGTGCTTTATTCCTAGCCGCAATTTACACTTGTTTTCAAAAAATCAGACTGGTTTATTAAAAACTTTGTCTTTAGGCAGCAAAATTCGGTTTTTTGTATAATACTCATTTTCAAAGATATTTCAAGCCTGTCTCTAAATCAGAATTTGTCAATAAATTTTTTTAGTAAAAGCAACAAGAGTGCTTTATTCCTAGCCGCAATTCACACTTGTTTTCAAAAAATCAGACTGGTTTATTAAAAACTTTGTCTTTAGGCAGCAAAATTCGGTTTTTTGTATAATACTCATTTTCAAAGATATTTCAAGCCTGTCTCTAAATCAAAATTTGTCATTAAATTTTTTTAGTAAAAGCAACAAAAGTGCTTTATTCCCAGTTGCAATTTACACTTTTTTGCAAAATATCAGACTCGTTTATTAAAAACTATGTCTTTAGGCAGCAAAATTCGGATTTTTGTATAATACTCATTTTCACAGATATTTCAAGCCTGTCTCTAAATCAGAATTTGTCAATAAATTTTTTTAGTAAAAGCAACAAGAGTGCTTTATTCCTAGCCGCAATTTACACTTGTTTTCAAAAAATCAGACTGATTTATTAAAACCTTTGTCTTTAGGCAGCAAAATTCGGTTTTTTGTATAATACTCATTTTCAAAGATATTTCAAGCCTGTCTCTAAATCAAAATTTGTCATTAAATTTTTTTAGTAAAAGCAACAAAAGTGCTTTATTCCAAGTTGCAGTTACACTTTTTTTAAAAAAAATCAGACTGGTTTGTTAAAAACTTTGTCTTTAGGCAGCAAAATTCGGTTTTTTGTATAATACTCATTTTCAAAGATATTTAAAGCTTGTCTCTAAATCAAAATTTGTCATTAAATTTTTTTAGTAAAAGCAGCAAAAGTGCTTTATTCCTAGCCGCAATTTACACTTGTTTTAAAAAAATCAGACTGGTTTATTAAAAACTTTGTCTTTAGGCAGCAAAATTCGGTTTTTTGTATAATACTCATTTTCAAAGATATTTCAAGCCTGTCTCTAAATCAGAATTTGTCAATAAATTTTTTTAGTAAAAGCAACAAGAGTGCTTTATTCCTAGCCGCAATTTACACTTGTTTTCAAAAAATCAGACTGATTTATTAAAACCTTTGTCTTTAGGCAGCAAAATTCGGTTTTTTGTATAATACTCATTTTCAAAGATATTTCAAGCCTGTCTCTAAATCAGAATTTGTCAATAAATTTTTTTAGTAAAAGCAACAAGAGTGCTTTATTCCTAGCCGCAATTTACCTTTGTTTTCAAAAAATCAGACTGATTTATTAAAAACTTTGTCTTTAGGCAGCAAAATTCGGTTTTTTGTATAATACTCATTTTCAAAGATATTTCAAGCCTGTCTCTAATTTAAAATTTGTCATTAAATTTTTTTAGTAAAAGCAACAAAAGTGCTTTATTCCTAGCCGCAATTTACACTTGTTTTCAAAAAATCAGACTGGTTTATTAAAAACTTTGTCTTTAGGCAGCAAAATTCGGTTTTTTGTATAATACTCATTTTCACAGATATTTCAAGCCTGTCTCTAAATCAAAATTTGTCATTAAATTTTTTTAGTAAAAGCAACAAGAGTGCTTTATTCCTAGCCGCAATTTACACTTGTATTCAAAAAATCAGACTGATTTATTAAAACCTTTGTCTTTAGGCAGCAAAATTCGGTTTTTTGTATAATACTCATTTTCAAAGATATTTCAAGCCTGTCTCTAAATCAAAATTTTTATTAAATTTTTTTAGTAAAAGCAACAAAAGTGCTTTATTCCTAGCCGCAATTTACACTTGTTTTAAAAAAATCAGACTAGTTTATTAAAAACTTTGTCTTTAGGCAGCAGAATTCGGTTTTTTGTATAATACTCATTTTCAAAGATATTTCAAGCCTGTCTCTAAATCAAAATTTGTCATTAAATTTTTTTTAGTAAATGCAGCAAAAGTGCTTCATTCCTAGCCGCAATTTAAACTTTTTTGCAAAAAATTAGACTGGTTTATTAAAAACTTTGTCTTTAGGCAGCAAAATTCGGTTTTTTGTATAATACTCATTTTCAAAGATATTTCAAGCCTGTCTCTAAATCAGAATTTGTCAATAAATTTTTTTAGTAAAAGCAACAAGAGTGCTTTATTCCTAGCCGCAATTTACACTTGTTTTCAAAAAATCAGACTGATTTATTAAAACCTTTGTCTTTAGGCAGCAAAATTCGGTTTTTTGTATAATACTCATTTTCAAAGATATTTCAAGCCTGTCTCTAAATCAGAATTTGTCAATAAATTTTTTTAGTAAAAGCAACAAGAGTGCTTTATTCCTAGCCACAATTTACCTTTGTTTTCAAAAAATCAGACTGATTTATTAAAAACTTTGTCTTTAGGCAGCAAAATTCGGTTTTTTGTATAATACTCATTTTCAAAGATATTTCAAGCCTGTCTCTAATTTAAAATTTGTCATTAAATTTTTTTAGTAAAAGCAACAAAAGTGCTTTATTCCTAGCCGCAATTTACACTTGTTTTCAAAAAATCAGACTGGTTTATTAAAAACTTTGTCTTTAGGCAGCAAAATTCGGTTTTTTGTATAATACTCATTTTCACAGATATTTCAAGCCTGTCTCTAAATCAAAATTTGTCATTAAATTTTTTTAGTAAAAGCAACAAGAGTGCTTTATTCCTAGCCGCAATTTACACTTGTATTCAAAAAATCAGACTGATTTATTAAAACCTTTGTCTTTAGGCAGCAAAATTCGGTTTTTTGTATAATACTCATTTTCAAAGATATTTCAAGCCTGTCTCTAAATCAAAATTTTTATTAAATTTTTTTAGTAAAAGCAACAAAAGTGCTTTATTCCTAGCCGCAATTTACACTTGTTTTAAAAAAATCAGACTAGTTTATTAAAAACTTTGTCTTTAGGCAGCAGAATTCGGTTTTTTGTATAATACTCATTTTCAAAGATATTTCAAGCCTGTCTCTAAATCAAAATTTGTCATTAAATTTTTTTAGTAAAGGCAACTAAAGTGCTTTATTCCTAGCCGCAATTTACACTTGTTTTCAAAAAATCAGACTGATTTATTAAAACCTTTGTCTTTAGGCAGCAAAATTCGGTTTTTTGTATAATACTCATTTTCAAAGATATTTCAAGCCTGTCTCTAAATCAGAATTTGTCAATAAATTTTTTTAGTAAAAGCAACAAGAGTGCTTTATTCCTAGCCGCAATTTACCTTTGTTTTCAAAAAATCAGACTGATTTATTAAAAACTTTGTCTTTAGGCAGCAAAATTCGGTTTTTTGTATAATACTCATTTTCAAAGATATTTCAAGCCTGTCTCTAATTTAAAATTTGTCATTAAATTTTTTTAGTAAAAGCAACAAAAGTGCTTTATTCCTAGCCGCAATTTACACTTGTTTTCAAAAAATCAGACTGGTTTATTAAAAACTTTGTCTTTAGGCAGCAAAATTCGGTTTTTTGTATAATACTCATTTTCACAGATATTTCAAGCCTGTCTCTAAATCAAAATTTGTCATTAAATTTTTTTAGTAAAAGCAACAAGAGTGCTTTATTCCTAGCCGCAATTCACACTTGTATTCAAAAAATCAGACTGATTTATTAAAACCTTTGTCTTTAGGCAGCAAAATTCGGTTTTTTGTATAATACTCATTTTCAAAGATATTTCAAGCCTGTCTCTAAATCAAAATTTTTATTAAATTTTTTTAGTAAAAGCAACAAAAGTGCTTTATTCCTAGCCGCAATTTACACTTGTTTTAAAAAAATCAGACTAGTTTATTAAAAACTTTGTCTTTAGGCAGCAGAATTCGGTTTTTTGTATAATACTCATTTTCAAAGATATTTCAAGCCTGTCTCTAAATCAAAATTTGTCATTAAATTTTTTTAGTAAAGGCAACTAAAGTGCTTTATTCCTAGCCGCAATTTACACTTTTTTGCAAAAAATCAGACTGGTTTATTAAAAACTTTGTCTTTAGGCAGCAAAATTCGGTTTTTTGTATAATACTCATTTTCAAAGATATTTCAAGCCTGTCTCTAAATCAGAATTTGTCAATAAATTTTTTTAGTAAAAGCAACAAGAGTGCTTTATTCCTAGCCGCAATTCACACTTGTTTTCAAAAAATCAGACTGGTTTATTAAAAACTTTGTCTTTAGGCAGCAAAATTCGGTTTTTTGTATAATACTCATTTTCAAAGATATTTCAAGCCTGTCTCTAAATCAAAATTTGTCATTAAATTTTTTTAGTAAAAGCAACAAAAGTGCTTTATTCCCAGTTGCAATTTACACTTTTTTGCAAAATATCAGACTCGTTTATTAAAAACTATGTCTTTAGGCAGCAAAATTCGGATTTTTGTATAATACTCATTTTCACAGATATTTCAAGCCTGTCTCTAAATCAGAATTTGTCAATAAATTTTTTTAGTAAAAGCAACAAGAGTGCTTTATTCCTAGTTGCAATTTACACTTTTTTGCAAAATATCAGACTGGTTTATTAAAAACTTTGTCTTTAGGCAGCAAAATTCGGTTTTTTGTATAATACTCATTTTCAAAGATATTTCAAGCCTGTCTCTAAATCAAAATTTGTCATTAAATTTTTTTTAGTAAATGCAGCAAAAGTGCTTCATTCCTAGTTGCAATTTACACTTTTTTGCAAAATATCAGACTGGTTTATTAAAAACTTTGTCTTTAGGCAGCAAAATTCGGTTTTTTGTATAATACTCATTTTCAAAGATATTTCAAGCCTGTCTCTAAATCAGAATTTGTCAATAAATTTTTTTAGTAAAAGCAACAAGAGTGCTTTATTCCTAGCCGCAATTTACCTTTGTTTTCAAAAAATCAGACTGATTTATTAAAAACTTTGTCTTTAGGCAGCAAAATTCGGTTTTTTGTATAATACTCATTTTCAAAGATATTTCAAGCCTGTCTCTAATTTAAAATTTGTCATTAAATTTTTTTAGTAAAAGCAACAAAAGTGCTTTATTCCTAGCCGCAATTTACACTTGTTTTCAAAAAATCAGACTGGTTTATTAAAAACTTTGTCTTTAGGCAGCAAAATTCGGTTTTTTGTATAATACTCATTTTCACAGATATTTCAAGCCTGTCTCTAAATCAAAATTTGTCATTAAATTTTTTTAGTAAAAGCAACAAGAGTGCTTTATTCCTAGCCGCAATTTACACTTGTATTCAAAAAATCAGACTGATTTATTAAAACCTTTGTCTTTAGGCAGCAAAATTCGGTTTTTTGTATAATACTCATTTTCAAAGATATTTCAAGCCTGTCTCTAAATCAAAATTTTTATTAAATTTTTTTAGTAAAAGCAACAAAAGTGCTTTATTCCTAGCCGCAATTTACACTTGTTTTAAAAAAATCAGACTAGTTTATTAAAAACTTTGTCTTTAGGCAGCAGAATTCGGTTTTTTGTATAATACTCATTTTCAAAGATATTTCAAGCCTGTCTCTAAATCAAAATTTGTCATTAAATTTTTTTTAGTAAATGCAGCAAAAGTGCTTCATTCCTAGCCGCAATTTAAACTTTTTTGCAAAAAATTAGACTGGTTTATTAAAAACTTTGTCTTTAGGCAGCAAAATTCGGTTTTTTGTATAATACTCATTTTCAAAGATATTTCAAGCCTGTCTCTAAATCAGAATTTGTCAATAAATTTTTTTAGTAAAAGCAACAAGAGTGCTTTATTCCTAGCCGCAATTTACACTTGTTTTCAAAAAATCAGACTGATTTATTAAAACCTTTGTCTTTAGGCAGCAAAATTCGGTTTTTTGTATAATACTCATTTTCAAAGATATTTCAAGCCTGTCTCTAAATCAGAATTTGTCAATAAATTTTTTTAGTAAAAGCAACAAGAGTGCTTTATTCCTAGCCACAATTTACCTTTGTTTTCAAAAAATCAGACTGATTTATTAAAAACTTTGTCTTTAGGCAGCAAAATTCGGTTTTTTGTATAATACTCATTTTCAAAGATATTTCAAGCCTGTCTCTAATTTAAAATTTGTCATTAAATTTTTTTAGTAAAAGCAACAAAAGTGCTTTATTCCTAGCCGCAATTTACACTTGTTTTCAAAAAATCAGACTGGTTTATTAAAAACTTTGTCTTTAGGCAGCAAAATTCGGTTTTTTGTATAATACTCATTTTCACAGATATTTCAAGCCTGTCTCTAAATCAAAATTTGTCATTAAATTTTTTTAGTAAAAGCAACAAGAGTGCTTTATTCCTAGCCGCAATTTACACTTGTATTCAAAAAATCAGACTGATTTATTAAAACCTTTGTCTTTAGGCAGCAAAATTCGGTTTTTTGTATAATACTCATTTTCAAAGATATTTCAAGCCTGTCTCTAAATCAAAATTTTTATTAAATTTTTTTAGTAAAAGCAACAAAAGTGCTTTATTCCTAGCCGCAATTTACACTTGTTTTAAAAAAATCAGACTAGTTTATTAAAAACTTTGTCTTTAGGCAGCAGAATTCGGTTTTTTGTATAATACTCATTTTCAAAGATATTTCAAGCCTGTCTCTAAATCAAAATTTGTCATTAAATTTTTTTAGTAAAGGCAACTAAAGTGCTTTATTCCTAGCCGCAATTTACACTTGTTTTCAAAAAATCAGACTGATTTATTAAAACCTTTGTCTTTAGGCAGCAAAATTCGGTTTTTTGTATAATACTCATTTTCAAAGATATTTCAAGCCTGTCTCTAAATCAGAATTTGTCAATAAATTTTTTTAGTAAAAGCAACAAGAGTGCTTTATTCCTAGCCGCAATTTACCTTTGTTTTCAAAAAATCAGACTGATTTATTAAAAACTTTGTCTTTAGGCAGCAAAATTCGGTTTTTTGTATAATACTCATTTTCAAAGATATTTCAAGCCTGTCTCTAATTTAAAATTTGTCATTAAATTTTTTTAGTAAAAGCAACAAAAGTGCTTTATTCCTAGCCGCAATTTACACTTGTTTTCAAAAAATCAGACTGGTTTATTAAAAACTTTGTCTTTAGGCAGCAAAATTCGGTTTTTTGTATAATACTCATTTTCACAGATATTTCAAGCCTGTCTCTAAATCAAAATTTGTCATTAAATTTTTTTAGTAAAAGCAACAAGAGTGCTTTATTCCTAGCCGCAATTCACACTTGTATTCAAAAAATCAGACTGATTTATTAAAACCTTTGTCTTTAGGCAGCAAAATTCGGTTTTTTGTATAATACTCATTTTCAAAGATATTTCAAGCCTGTCTCTAAATCAAAATTTTTATTAAATTTTTTTAGTAAAAGCAACAAAAGTGCTTTATTCCTAGCCGCAATTTACACTTGTTTTAAAAAAATCAGACTAGTTTATTAAAAACTTTGTCTTTAGGCAGCAGAATTCGGTTTTTTGTATAATACTCATTTTCAAAGATATTTCAAGCCTGTCTCTAAATCAAAATTTGTCATTAAATTTTTTTAGTAAAGGCAACTAAAGTGCTTTATTCCTAGCCGCAATTTACACTTTTTTGCAAAAAATCAGACTGGTTTATTAAAAACTTTGTCTTTAGGCAGCAAAATTCGGTTTTTTGTATAATACTCATTTTCAAAGATATTTCAAGCCTGTCTCTAAATCAGAATTTGTCAATAAATTTTTTTAGTAAAAGCAACAAGAGTGCTTTATTCCTAGCCGCAATTCACACTTGTTTTCAAAAAATCAGACTGGTTTATTAAAAACTTTGTCTTTAGGCAGCAAAATTCGGTTTTTTGTATAATACTCATTTTCAAAGATATTTCAAGCCTGTCTCTAAATCAAAATTTGTCATTAAATTTTTTTAGTAAAAGCAACAAAAGTGCTTTATTCCCAGTTGCAATTTACACTTTTTTGCAAAATATCAGACTCGTTTATTAAAAACTATGTCTTTAGGCAGCAAAATTCGGATTTTTGTATAATACTCATTTTCACAGATATTTCAAGCCTGTCTCTAAATCAGAATTTGTCAATAAATTTTTTTAGTAAAAGCAACAAGAGTGCTTTATTCCTAGTTGCAATTTACACTTTTTTGCAAAATATCAGACTGGTTTATTAAAAACTTTGTCTTTAGGCAGCAAAATTCGGTTTTTTGTATAATACTCATTTTCAAAGATATTTCAAGCCTGTCTCTAAATCAAAATTTGTCATTAAATTTTTTTTAGTAAATGCAGCAAAAGTGCTTCATTCCTAGCCGCAATTTAAACTTTTTTGCAAAAAATCAGACTGGTTTATTAAAAACTTTGTCTTTAGGCAGCAAAATTCGGTTTTTTGTATAATACTCATTTTCAAAGATATTTCAAGCCTGTCTCTAAATCAAAATTTGTCATTAAATTTTTTTAGTAAAAGCAACAAAAGTGCTTTATTCCAAGTTGCAGTTACACTTTTTTTAAAAAAAATCAGACTGGTTTGTTAAAAACTTTGTCTTTAGGCAGCAAAAATCGGTTTTTTGTATAATACTCATTTTCAAAGATATTTCAAGCCTGTCTCTAAATCAGAATTTGTCATTAAATTTTTTTAGTAAAAGCAACAAGAGTGCTTTATTCCTAGCCGCAATTTACACTTGTTTTCAAAAAATCAGACTGATTTATTAAAACCTTTGTCTTTAGGCAGCAAAATTCGGTTTTTTGTATAATACTCATTTTCAAAGATATTTCAAGCCTGTCTCTAAATCAAAATTTTTATTAAATTTTTTTAGTAAAAGCAACAAAAGTGCTTTATTCCTAGCCGCAATTTACACTTGTTTTAAAAAAATCAGACTAGTTTATTAAAAACTTTGTCTTTAGGCAGCAGAATTCGGTTTTTTGTATAATACTCATTTTCAAAGATATTTCAAGCCTGTCTCTAAATCAAAATTTGTCATTAAATTTTTTTAGTAAAGGCAACTAAAGTGCTTTATTCCTAGCCGCAATTTACACTTTTTTGCAAAAAATCAGACTGGTTTATTAAAAACTTTGTCTTTAGGCAGCAAAATTCGGTTTTTTGTATAATACTCATTTTCAAAGATATTTCAAGCCTGTCTCTAAATCAGAATTTGTCAATAAATTTTTTTAGTAAAAGCAACAAGAGTGCTTTATTCCTAGCCGCAATTCACACTTGTTTTCAAAAGATCAGACTGGTTTATTAAAAACTTTGTCTTTAGGCAGCAAAATTCGGTTTTTTGTATAATACTCATTTTCAAAGATATTTCAAGCCTGTCTCTAAATCAAAATTTGTCATTAAATTTTTTTTAGTAAATGCAGCAAAAGTGCTTCATTCCTAGCCGAAATTTACACTTTTTTGCAAAATATCAGACTCGTTTATTAAAAACTATGTCTTTAGGCAGCAAAATTCGGATTTTTGTATAATACTCATTTTCACAGATATTTCAAGCCTGTCTCTAAATCAGAATTTGTCAATAAATTTTTTTAGTAAAAGCAACAAGAGTGCTTTATTCCTAGCCGCAATTTACCTTTGTTTTCAAAAAATCAGACTGATTTATTAAAAACTTTGTCTTTAGGCAGCAAAATTCGGTTTTTTGTATAATACTCATTTTCAAAGATATTTCAAGCCTGTCTCTAATTTAAAATTTGTCATTAAATTTTTTTAGTAAAAGCAACAAAAGTGCTTTATTCCTAGCCGCAATTTACACTTGTTTTCAAAAAATCAGACTGGTTTATTAAAAACTTTGTCTTTAGGCAGCAAAATTCGGTTTTTTGTATAATACTCATTTTCACAGATATTTCAAGCCTGTCTCTAAATCAAAATTTGTCATTAAATTTTTTTAGTAAAAGCAACAAGAGTGCTTTATTCCTAGCCGCAATTTACACTTGTATTCAAAAAATCAGACTGATTTATTAAAACCTTTGTCTTTAGGCAGCAAAATTCGGTTTTTTGTATAATACTCATTTTCAAAGATATTTCAAGCCTGTCTCTAAATCAAAATTTTTATTAAATTTTTTTAGTAAAAGCAACAAAAGTGCTTTATTCCTAGCCGCAATTTACACTTGTTTTAAAAAAATCAGACTAGTTTATTAAAAACTTTGTCTTTAGGCAGCAGAATTCGGTTTTTTGTATAATACTCATTTTCAAAGATATTTCAAGCCTGTCTCTAAATCAAAATTTGTCATTAAATTTTTTTTAGTAAATGCAGCAAAAGTGCTTCATTCCTAGCCGCAATTTAAACTTTTTTGCAAAAAATTAGACTGGTTTATTAAAAACTTTGTCTTTAGGCAGCAAAATTCGGTTTTTTGTATAATACTCATTTTCAAAGATATTTCAAGCCTGTCTCTAAATCAGAATTTGTCAATAAATTTTTTTAGTAAAAGCAACAAGAGTGCTTTATTCCTAGCCGCAATTTACACTTGTTTTCAAAAAATCAGACTGATTTATTAAAACCTTTGTCTTTAGGCAGCAAAATTCGGTTTTTTGTATAATACTCATTTTCAAAGATATTTCAAGCCTGTCTCTAAATCAGAATTTGTCAATAAATTTTTTTAGTAAAAGCAACAAGAGTGCTTTATTCCTAGCCACAATTTACCTTTGTTTTCAAAAAATCAGACTGATTTATTAAAAACTTTGTCTTTAGGCAGCAAAATTCGGTTTTTTGTATAATACTCATTTTCAAAGATATTTCAAGCCTGTCTCTAATTTAAAATTTGTCATTAAATTTTTTTAGTAAAAGCAACAAAAGTGCTTTATTCCTAGCCGCAATTTACACTTGTTTTCAAAAAATCAGACTGGTTTATTAAAAACTTTGTCTTTAGGCAGCAAAATTCGGTTTTTTGTATAATACTCATTTTCACAGATATTTCAAGCCTGTCTCTAAATCAAAATTTGTCATTAAATTTTTTTAGTAAAAGCAACAAGAGTGCTTTATTCCTAGCCGCAATTTACACTTGTATTCAAAAAATCAGACTGATTTATTAAAACCTTTGTCTTTAGGCAGCAAAATTCGGTTTTTTGTATAATACTCATTTTCAAAGATATTTCAAGCCTGTCTCTAAATCAAAATTTTTATTAAATTTTTTTAGTAAAAGCAACAAAAGTGCTTTATTCCTAGCCGCAATTTACACTTGTTTTAAAAAAATCAGACTAGTTTATTAAAAACTTTGTCTTTAGGCAGCAGAATTCGGTTTTTTGTATAATACTCATTTTCAAAGATATTTCAAGCCTGTCTCTAAATCAAAATTTGTCATTAAATTTTTTTAGTAAAGGCAACTAAAGTGCTTTATTCCTAGCCGCAATTTACACTTGTTTTCAAAAAATCAGACTGATTTATTAAAACCTTTGTCTTTAGGCAGCAAAATTCGGTTTTTTGTATAATACTCATTTTCAAAGATATTTCAAGCCTGTCTCTAAATCAGAATTTGTCAATAAATTTTTTTAGTAAAAGCAACAAGAGTGCTTTATTCCTAGCCGCAATTTACCTTTGTTTTCAAAAAATCAGACTGATTTATTAAAAACTTTGTCTTTAGGCAGCAAAATTCGGTTTTTTGTATAATACTCATTTTCAAAGATATTTCAAGCCTGTCTCTAATTTAAAATTTGTCATTAAATTTTTTTAGTAAAAGCAACAAAAGTGCTTTATTCCTAGCCGCAATTTACACTTGTTTTCAAAAAATCAGACTGGTTTATTAAAAACTTTGTCTTTAGGCAGCAAAATTCGGTTTTTTGTATAATACTCATTTTCACAGATATTTCAAGCCTGTCTCTAAATCAAAATTTGTCATTAAATTTTTTTAGTAAAAGCAACAAGAGTGCTTTATTCCTAGCCGCAATTCACACTTGTATTCAAAAAATCAGACTGATTTATTAAAACCTTTGTCTTTAGGCAGCAAAATTCGGTTTTTTGTATAATACTCATTTTCAAAGATATTTCAAGCCTGTCTCTAAATCAAAATTTTTATTAAATTTTTTTAGTAAAAGCAACAAAAGTGCTTTATTCCTAGCCGCAATTTACACTTGTTTTAAAAAAATCAGACTAGTTTATTAAAAACTTTGTCTTTAGGCAGCAGAATTCGGTTTTTTGTATAATACTCATTTTCAAAGATATTTCAAGCCTGTCTCTAAATCAAAATTTGTCATTAAATTTTTTTAGTAAAGGCAACTAAAGTGCTTTATTCCTAGCCGCAATTTACACTTTTTTGCAAAAAATCAGACTGGTTTATTAAAAACTTTGTCTTTAGGCAGCAAAATTCGGTTTTTTGTATAATACTCATTTTCAAAGATATTTCAAGCCTGTCTCTAAATCAGAATTTGTCAATAAATTTTTTTAGTAAAAGCAACAAGAGTGCTTTATTCCTAGCCGCAATTCACACTTGTTTTCAAAAAATCAGACTGGTTTATTAAAAACTTTGTCTTTAGGCAGCAAAATTCGGTTTTTTGTATAATACTCATTTTCAAAGATATTTCAAGCCTGTCTCTAAATCAAAATTTGTCATTAAATTTTTTTAGTAAAAGCAACAAAAGTGCTTTATTCCCAGTTGCAATTTACACTTTTTTGCAAAATATCAGACTCGTTTATTAAAAACTATGTCTTTAGGCAGCAAAATTCGGATTTTTGTATAATACTCATTTTCACAGATATTTCAAGCCTGTCTCTAAATCAGAATTTGTCAATAAATTTTTTTAGTAAAAGCAACAAGAGTGCTTTATTCCTAGTTGCAATTTACACTTTTTTGCAAAATATCAGACTGGTTTATTAAAAACTTTGTCTTTAGGCAGCAAAATTCGGTTTTTTGTATAATACTCATTTTCAAAGATATTTCAAGCCTGTCTCTAAATCAAAATTTGTCATTAAATTTTTTTTAGTAAATGCAGCAAAAGTGCTTCATTCCTAGCCGCAATTTAAACTTTTTTGCAAAAAATCAGACTGGTTTATTAAAAACTTTGTCTTTAGGCAGCAAAATTCGGTTTTTTGTATAATACTCATTTTCAAAGATATTTCAAGCCTGTCTCTAAATCAAAATTTGTCATTAAATTTTTTTAGTAAAAGCAACAAAAGTGCTTTATTCCAAGTTGCAGTTACACTTTTTTTAAAAAAAATCAGACTGGTTTGTTAAAAACTTTGTCTTTAGGCAGCAAAAATCGGTTTTTTGTATAATACTCATTTTCAAAGATATTTCAAGCCTGTCTCTAAATCAGAATTTGTCATTAAATTTTTTTAGTAAAAGCAACAAGAGTGCTTTATTCCTAGCCGCAATTTACACTTGTTTTCAAAAAATCAGACTGATTTATTAAAACCTTTGTCTTTAGGCAGCAAAATTCGGTTTTTTGTATAATACTCATTTTCAAAGATATTTCAAGCCTGTCTCTAAATCAAAATTTTTATTAAATTTTTTTAGTAAAAGCAACAAAAGTGCTTTATTCCTAGCCGCAATTTACACTTGTTTTAAAAAAATCAGACTAGTTTATTAAAAACTTTGTCTTTAGGCAGCAGAATTCGGTTTTTTGTATAATACTCATTTTCAAAGATATTTCAAGCCTGTCTCTAAATCAAAATTTGTCATTAAATTTTTTTAGTAAAGGCAACTAAAGTGCTTTATTCCTAGCCGCAATTTACACTTTTTTGCAAAAAATCAGACTGGTTTATTAAAAACTTTGTCTTTAGGCAGCAAAATTCGGTTTTTTGTATAATACTCATTTTCAAAGATATTTCAAGCCTGTCTCTAAATCAGAATTTGTCAATAAATTTTTTTAGTAAAAGCAACAAGAGTGCTTTATTCCTAGCCGCAATTCACACTTGTTTTCAAAAGATCAGACTGGTTTATTAAAAACTTTGTCTTTAGGCAGCAAAATTCGGTTTTTTGTATAATACTCATTTTCAAAGATATTTCAAGCCTGTCTCTAAATCAAAATTTGTCATTAAATTTTTTTTAGTAAATGCAGCAAAAGTGCTTCATTCCTAGCCGAAATTTACACTTTTTTGCAAAAAATCAGACTGGTTTATTAAAAACTTTGTCTTTAGGCAGCAAAATTCGGTTTTTTGTATAATACTCATTTTCAAAGATATTTCAAGCCTGTCTCTAAATCAAAATTTGTCATTAAATTTTTTTAGTTAAAGCAACAAAAGTGCTTTATTCCAAGTTGCAATTACACTTGTTTTAAAAAAATCAGACTGGTTTGTTAAAAACTTTGTCTTTAGGCAGCAAAATTCGGTTTTTTGTATAATACTCATTTTCAAAGATATTTAAAGCTTGTCTCTAAATCAAAATTTGTCATTAAATTTTTTTAGTAAAAGCAGCAAAAGTGCTTTATTCCTAGCCGCAATTTACACTGTTTTCAAAAAATCAGACTGGTTTATTAAAAACTTTGTCTTTAGGCAGCAAAATTCGGTTTTTTGTATAATACTCATTTTCAAAGATATTTCAAGCCTGTCTCTAAATCAAAATTTGTCATTAAATTTTTTTAGTAAAAGCAACAAAAGTGCTTTATTCCAAGTTGCAGTTACACTTTTTTTAAAAAAAATCAGACTGGTTTGTTAAAAACTTTGTCTTTAGGCAGCAAAAATCGGTTTTTTGTATAATACTCATTTTCAAAGATATTTAAAGCTTGTCTCTAAATCAAAATTTGTCATTAAATTTTTTTAGTAAAAGCAGCAAAAGTGCTTTATTCCTAGCCGCAATTTACACTTGTTTTCAAAAAATCAGACTGGTTTATTAAAAACTTTGTCTTTAGGCAGCAAAATTCGGTTTTTTGTATAATACTCATTTTCAAAGATATTTCAAGCCTGTCTCTAAATCAGAATTTGTCATTAAATTTTTTTAGTAAAAGCAACAAGAGTGCTTTATTCCTAGCCGCAATTTACACTTGTTTTCAAAAAATCAGACTGATTTATTAAAACCTTTGTCTTTAGGCAGCAAAATTCGGTTTTTTGTATAATACTCATTTTCAAAGATATTTCAAGCCTGTCTCTAAATCAAAATTTTTATTAAATTTTTTTAGTAAAAGCAACAAAAGTGCTTTATTCCTAGCCGCAATTTACACTTGTTTTAAAAAAATCAGACTAGTTTATTAAAAACTTTGTCTTTAGGCAGCAGAATTCGGTTTTTTGTATAATACTCATTTTCAAAGATATTTCAAGCCTGTCTCTAAATCAAAATTTGTCATTAAATTTTTTTAGTAAAGGCAACTAAAGTGCTTTATTCCTAGCCGCAATTTACACTTTTTTGCAAAAAATCAGACTGGTTTATTAAAAACTTTGTCTTTAGGCAGCAAAATTCGGTTTTTTGTATAATACTCATTTTCAAAGATATTTCAAGCCTGTCTCTAAATCAGAATTTGTCAATAAATTTTTTTAGTAAAAGCAACAAGAGTGCTTTATTCCTAGCCGCAATTCACACTTGTTTTCAAAAGATCAGACTGGTTTATTAAAAACTTTGTCTTTAGGCAGCAAAATTCGGTTTTTTGTATAATACTCATTTTCAAAGATATTTCAAGCCTGTCTCTAAATCAAAATTTGTCATTAAATTTTTTTAGTAAAAGCAACAAAAGTGCTTTATTCCCAGTTGCAATTTACACTTTTTTGCAAAATATCAGACTCGTTTATTAAAAACTATGTCTTTAGGCAGCAAAATTCGGATTTTTGTATAATACTCATTTTCACAGATATTTCAAGCCTGTCTCTAAATCAGAATTTGTCATTAAATTTTTTTAGTAAAAGCAACAAGAGTGCTTTATTCCTAGTTGCAATTTACACTTTTTTGCAAAATATCAGACTGGTTTATTAAAAACTTTGTCTTTAGGCAGCAAAATTCGGTTTTTTGTATAATACTCATTTTCAAAGATATTTCAAGCCTGTCTCTAAATCAAAATTTGTCATTAAATTTTTTTTAGTAAATGCAGCAAAAGTGCTTCATTCCTAGCCGCAATTTACACTTTTTTGCAAAAAATCAGACTGGTTTATTAAAAACTTTGTCTTTAGGCAGCAAAATTCGGTTTTTTGTATAATACTCATTTTCAAAGATATTTCAAGCCTGTCTCTAAATTAAAATTTGTCATTAAATTTTTTTAGTAAAAGCAACAAAAGTGCTTTATTCCAAGTTGCAGTTACACTTTTTTTAAAAAAAATCAGACTGGTTTGTTAAAAACTTTGTCTTTAGGCAGCAAAAATCGGTTTTTTGTATAATACTCATTTTCAAAGATATTTAAAGCTTGTCTCTAAATCAAAATTTGTCATTAAATTTATTTAGTAAAAGCAGCAAAAGTGCTTTATTCCTAGCCGCAATTTACACTTGTTTTCAAAAAATCAGACTGGTTTATTAAAAACTTTGTCTTTAGGCAGCAAAATTCGGTTTTTTGTATAATACTCATTTTCAAAGATATTTCAAGCCTGTCTCTAAATCAGAATTTGTCAATAAATTTTTTTAGTAAAAGCAACAAGAGTGCTTTATTCCTAGCCGCAATTTACACTTGTTTTCAAAAAATCAGACTGGTTTATTAAAAACTTTGTCTTTAGGCAGCAAAATTCGGTTTTTTGTATAATACTCATTTTCAAAGATATTTCAAGCCTGTCTCTAAATCAAAATTTGTCATTAAATTTTTTTTAGTAAATGCAGCAAAAGTGCTTCATTCCTAGCCGAAATTTACACTTTTTTGCAAAAAATCAGACTGGTTTATTAAAAACTTTGTCTTTAGGCAGCAAAATTCGGTTTTTTGTATAATACTCATTTTCAAAGATATTTCAAGCCTGTCTCTAAATCAAAATTTGTCATTAAATTTTTTTAGTTAAAGCAACAAAAGTGCTTTATTCCAAGTTGCAATTACACTTGTTTTAAAAAAATCAGACTGGTTTGTTAAAAACTTTGTCTTTAGGCAGCAAAATTCGGTTTTTTGTATAATACTCATTTTCAAAGATATTTAAAGCTTGTCTCTAAATCAAAATTTGTCATTAAATTTTTTTAGTAAAAGCAGCAAAAGTGCTTTATTCCTAGCCGCAATTTACACTGTTTTCAAAAAATCAGACTGGTTTATTAAAAACTTTGTCTTTAGGCAGCAAAATTCGGTTTTTTGTATAATACTCATTTTCAAAGATATTTCAAGCCTGTCTCTAAATCAGAATTTGT
Organism: Ganaspis brasiliensis; assembly: GCA_037103525.1. Taxonomy (NCBI): domain Eukaryota; kingdom Metazoa; phylum Arthropoda; class Insecta; order Hymenoptera; family Figitidae; genus Ganaspis; species Ganaspis brasiliensis. The sequence goes on from JAZKLR010000747.1 coordinate 1,124,210, forward strand.
CAATAAATTTTTTTAGTAAAAGCAACAAAAGTGCTTTATTCCTAGCCGCAATTTACACTTGTTTTCAAAAAATTAGACTGATTTATTAAAACCTTTGTCTTTAGGCAGCAAAATTCGGTTTTTTGTATAATACTCATTTTCAAAGATATTTCAAGCCTGTCTCTAAATCAGAATTTGTCAATAAATTTTTTTAGTAAAAGCAACAAGAGTGCTTTATTCCTAGCCGCAATTTACCTTTGTTTTCAAAAAATCAGACTGATTTATTAAAAACTTTGTCTTTAGGCAGCAAAATTCGGTTTTTTGTATAATACTCATTTTCAAAGATATTTCAAGCCTGTCTCTAAATCAAAATTTGTCATTAAATTTTTTTAGTAAAAGCAACAAAAGTGCTTTATTCCTAGCCGCAATTTACACTTGTTTTCAAAAAATCAGACTGGTTTATTAAAAACTTTGTCTTTAGGCAGCAAAATTCGGTTTTTTGTATAATACTCATTTTCACAGATATTTCAAGCCTGTCTCTAAATCAAAATTTGTCATTAAATTTTTTTAGTAAAAGCAACAAAAGTGCTTTATTCCAAGTTGCAGTTACACTTTTTTTAAAAAAAATCAGACTGGGTTGTTAAAAACTTTGTCTTTAGGCAGCAAAAATCGGTTTTTTGTATAATACTCATTTTCAAAGATATTTAAAGCTTGTCTCTAAATCAAAATTTGTCATTAAATTTTTTTAGTAAAAGCAGCAAAAGTGCTTTATTCCTAGCCGCAATTTACACTTGTTTTCAAAAAATCAGACTGGTTTATTAAAAACTTTGTCTTTAGGCAGCAAAATTCGGTTTTTTGTATAATACTCATTTTCAAAGATATTTCAAGCCTGTCTCTAAATCAGAATTTGTCATTAAATTTTTTTAGTAAAAGCAACAAGAGTGCTTTATTCCTAGCCGCAATTTACACTTGTTTTCAAAAAATCAGACTGATTTATTAAAACCTTTGTCTTTAGGCAGCAAAATTCGGTTTTTTGTATAATACTCATTTTCAAAGATATTTCAAGCCTGTCTCTAAATCAAAATTTTTATTAAATTTTTTTAGTAAAAGCAACAAAAGTGCTTTATTCCTAGCCGCAATTTACACTTGTTTTAAAAAAATCAGACTAGTTTATTAAAAACTTTGTCTTTAGGCAGCAGAATTCGGTTTTTTGTATAATACTCATTTTCAAAGATATTTCAAGCCTGTCTCTAAATCAGAATTTGTCAATAAATTTTTTTAGTAAAAGCAACAAGAGTGCTTTATTCCTAGCCGCAATTTACCTTTGTTTTCAAAAAATCAGACTGATTTATTAAAAACTTTGTCTTTAGGCAGCAAAATTCGGTTTTTTGTATAATACTCATTTTCAAAGATATTTCAAGCCTGTCTCTAAATCAAAATTTGTCATTAAATTTTTTTAGTAAAAGCAACAAAAGTGCTTTATTCCTAGCCGCAATTTACACTTGTTTTCAAAAAATCAGACTGGTTTATTAAAAACTTTGTCTTTAGGCAGCAAAATTCGGTTTTTTGTATAATACTCATTTTCACAGATATTTCAAGCCTGTCTCTAAATCAAAATTTGTCATTAAATTTTTTTAGTAAAAGCAACAAGAGTGCTTTATTCCTAGCCGCAATTTACACTTGTTTTCAAAAAATCAGACTGATTTATTAAAACCTTTGTCTTTAGGCAGCAAAATTCGGTTTTTTGTATAATACTCATTTTCAAAGATATTTCAAGCCTGTCTCTAAATCAAAATTTGTCATTAAATTTTTTTAGTAAAAGCAACAAAAGTGCTTTATTCCAAGTTGCAGTTACACTTTTTTTAAAAAAAATCAGACTGGTTTGTTAAAAACTTTGTCTTTAGGCAGCAAAAATCGGTTTTTTGTATAATACTCATTTTCAAAGATATTTAAAGCTTGTCTCTAAATCAAAATTTGTCATTAAATTTTTTTAGTAAAAGCAGCAAAAGTGCTTTATTCCTAGCCGCAATTTACACTTGTTTTCAAAAAATCAGACTGGTTTATTAAAAACTTTGTCTTTAGGCAGCAAAATTCGGTTTTTTGTATAATACTCATTTTCAAAGATATTTCAAGCCTGTCTCTAAATCAAAATTTGTCATTAAATTTTTTTAGTAAAAGCAACAAAAGTGCTTTATTCCCAGTTGCAATTTACACTTTTTTGCAAAATATCAGACTCGTTTATTAAAAACTATGTCTTTAGGCAGCAAAATTCGGATTTTTGTATAATACTCATTTTCACAGATATTTCAAGCCTGTCTCTAAATCAGAATTTGTCAATAAATTTTTTTAGTAAAAGCAACAAGAGTGCTTTATTCCTAGTTGCAATTTACACTTTTTTGCAAAATATCAGACTGGTTTATTAAAAACTTTGTCTTTAGGCAGCAAAATTCGGTTTTTTGTATAATACTCATTTTCAAAGATATTTCAAGCCTGTCTCTAAATCAAAATTTGTCATTAAATTTTTTTAGTAAAAGCAACAAAAGTGCTTTATTCCAAGTTGCAGTTACACTTTTTTTAAAAAAAATCAGACTGGTTTGTTAAAAACTTTGTCTTTAGGCAGCAAAAATCGGTTTTTTGTATAATACTCATTTTCAAAGATATTTAAAGCTTGTCTCTAAATCAAAATTTGTCATTAAATTTTTTTAGTAAAAGCAGCAAAAGTGCTTTATTCCTAGCCGCAATTTACACTTGTTTTCAAAAAATCAGACTGGTTTATTAAAAACTTTGTCTTTAGGCAGCAAAATTCGGTTTTTTGTATAATACTCATTTTCAAAGATATTTCAAGCCTGTCTCTAAATCAGAATTTGTCATTAAATTTTTTTAGTAAAAGCAACAAGAGTGCTTTATTCCTAGCCGCAATTTACACTTGTTTTCAAAAAATCAGACTGATTTATTAAAACCTTTGTCTTTAGGCAGCAAAATTCGGTTTTTTGTATAATACTCATTTTCAAAGATATTTCAAGCCTGTCTCTAAATCAAAATTTTTATTAAATTTTTTTAGTAAAAGCAACAAAAGTGCTTTATTCCTAGCCGCAATTTACACTTGTTTTAAAAAAATCAGACTAGTTTATTAAAAACTTTGTCTTTAGGCAGCAGAATTCGGTTTTTTGTATAATACTCATTTTCAAAGATATTTCAAGCCTGTCTCTAAATCAAAATTTGTCATTAAATTTTTTTAGTAAAGGCAACTAAAGTGCTTTATTCCTAGCCGCAATTTACACTTTTTTGCAAAAAATCAGACTGGTTTATTAAAAACTTTGTCTTTAGGCAGCAAAATTCGGTTTTTTGTATAATACTCATTTTCAAAGATATTTCAAGCCTGTCTCTAAATCAGAATTTGTCAATAAATTTTTTTAGTAAAAGCAACAAGAGTGTTTTATTCCTAGCCGCAATTCACACTTGTTTTCAAAAAATCAGACTGGTTTATTAAAAACTTTGTCTTTAGGCAGCAAAATTCGGTTTTTTGTATAATACTCATTTTCAAAGATATTTCAAGCCTGTCTCTAAATCAAAATTTGTCATGAAATTTTTTTAATAAAAGCAACAAAAGTGCTTTATTCCCAGTTGCAATTTACACTTTTTTGCAAAATATCAGACTCGTTTATTAAAAACTATGTCTTTAGGCAGCAAAATTCGGATTTTTGTATAATACTCATTTTCACAGATATTTCAAGCCTGTCTCTAAATCAGAATTTGTCAATAAATTTTTTTAGTAAAAGCAACAAGAGTGCTTTATTCCTAGTTGCAATTTACACTTTTTTGCAAAATATCAGACTGGTTTATTAAAAACTTTGTCTTTAGGCAGCAAAATTCGGTTTTTTGTATAATACTCATTTTCAAAGATATTTCAAGCCTGTCTCTAAATCAAAATTTGTCATTAAATTTTTTTTAGTAAATGCAGCAAAAGTGCTTCATTCCTAGCCGCAATTTACACTTTTTTGCAAAAAATCAGACTGGTTTATTAAAAACTTTGTCTTTAGGCAGCAAAATTCGGTTTTTTGTATAATACTCATTTTCAAAGATATTTCAAGCCTGTCTCTAAATCAAAATTTGTCATTAAATTTTTTTAGTAAAAGCAACAAAAGTGCTTTATTCCAAGTTGCAGTTACACTTTTTTTAAAAAAAATCAGACTGGTTTGTTAAAAACTTTGTCTTTAGGCAGCAAAAATCGGTTTTTTGTATAATACTCATTTTCAAAGATATTTAAAGCTTGTCTCTAAATCAAAATTTGTCATTAAATTTATTTAGTAAAAGCAGCAAAAGTGCTTTATTCCTAGCCGCAATTTACACTTGTTTTCAAAAAATCAGACTGGTTTATTAAAAACTTTGTCTTTAGGCAGCAAAATTCGGTTTTTTGTATAATACTCATTTTCAAAGATATTTCAAGCCTGTCTCTAAATCAGAATTTGTCAATAAATTTTTTTAGTAAAAGCAACAAGAGTGCTTTATTCCTAGCCGCAATTTACACTTGTTTTCAAAAAATCAGACTGGTTTATTAAAAACTTTGTCTTTAGGCAGCAAAATTCGGTTTTTTGTATAATACTCATTTTCAAAGATATTTCAAGCCTGTCTCTAAATCAAAATTTGTCATTAAATTTTTTTTAGTAAATGCAGCAAAAGTGCTTCATTCCTAGCCGAAATTTACACTTTTTTGCAAAAAATCAGACTGGTTTATTAAAAACTTTGTCTTTAGGCAGCAAAATTCGGTTTTTTGTATAATACTCATTTTCAAAGATATTTCAAGCCTGTCTCTAAATCAAAATTTGTCATTAGATTTTTTTAGTTAAAGCAACAAAAGTGCTTTATTCCAAGTTGCAATTACACTTGTTTTAAAAAAATCAGACTGGTTTGTTAAAAACTTTGTCTTTAGGCAGCAAAATTCGGTTTTTTGTATAATACTCATTTTCAAAGATATTTAAAGCTTGTCTCTAAATCAAAATTTGTCATTAAATTTTTTTAGTAAAAGCAGCAAAAGTGCTTTATTCCTAGCCGCAATTTACACTGTTTTCAAAAAATCAGACTGGTTTATTAAAAACTTTGTCTTTAGGCAGCAAAATTCGGTTTTTTGTATAATACTCATTTTCAAAGATATTTCAAGCCTGTCTCTAAATCAGAATTTGTCAATAAATTTTTTTAGTAAAAGCAACAAGAGTGCTTTATTCCTAGCCGCAATTTACACTTGTTTTCAAAAAATTAGACTGATTTATTAAAACCTTTGTCTTTAGGCAGCAAAATTCGGTTTTTTGTATAATACTCATTTTCAAAGATATTTCAAGCCTGTCTCTAAATCAGAATTTGTCAATAAATTTTTTTAGTAAAAGCAACAAGAGTGCTTTATTCCTAGCCGCAATTTACCTTTGTTTTCAAAAAATCAGACTGATTTATTAAAAACTTTGTCTTTAGGCAGCAAAATTCGGTTTTTTGTATAATACTCATTTTCAAAGATATTTCAAGCCTGTCTCTAAATCAAAATTTGTCATTAAATTTTTTTAGTAAAAGCAACAAAAGTGCTTTATTCCTAGCCGCAATTTACACTTGTTTTCAAAAAATCAGACTGGTTTATTAAAAACTTTGTCTTTAGGCAGCAAAATTCGGTTTTTTGTATAATACTCATTTTCACAGATATTTCAAGCCTGTCTCTAAATCAAAATTTGTCATTAAATTTTTTTAGTAAAAGCAACAAAAGTGCTTTATTCCAAGTTGCAGTTACACTTTTTTTAAAAAAAATCAGACTGGTTTGTTAAAAACTTTGTCTTTAGGCAGCAAAAATCGGTTTTTTGTATAATACTCATTTTCAAAGATATTTAAAGCTTGTCTCTAAATCAAAATTTGTCATTAAATTTTTTTAGTAAAAGCAGCAAAAGTGCTTTATTCCTAGCCGCAATTTACACTTGTTTTCAAAAAATCAGACTGGTTTATTAAATACTTTGTCTTTAGGCAGCAAAATTCGGTTTTTTGTATAATACTCATTTTCAAAGATATTTCAAGCCTGTCTCTAAATCAGAATTTGTCATTAAATTTTTTTAGTAAAAGCAACAAGAGTGCTTTATTCCTAGCCGCAATTTACACTTGTTTTCAAAAAATCAGACTGATTTATTAAAACCTTTGTCTTTAGGCAGCAAAATTCGGTTTTTTGTATAATACTCATTTTCAAAGATATTTCAAGCCTGTCTCTAAATCAAAATTTTTATTAAATTTTTTTAGTAAAAGCAACAAAAGTGCTTTATTCCTAGCCGCAATTTACACTTGTTTTAAAAAAATCAGACTAGTTTATTAAAAACTTTGTCTTTAGGCAGCAGAATTCGGTTTTTTGTATAATACTCATTTTCAAAGATATTTCAAGCCTGTCTCTAAATCAAAATTTGTCATTAAATTTTTTTAGTAAAGGCAACTAAAGTGCTTTATTCCTAGCCGCAATTTACACTTTTTTGCAAAAAATCAGACTGGTTTATTAAAAACTTTGTCTTTAGGCAGCAAAATTTGGTTTTTTGTATAATACTCATTTTCAAAGATATTTCAAGCCTGTCTCTAAATCAGAATTTGTCAATAAATTTTTTTAGTAAAAGCAACAAGAGTGCTTTATTCCTAGCCGCAATTCACACTTGTTTTCAAAAAATCAGACTGGTTTATTAAAAACTTTGTCTTTAGGCAGCAAAATTCGGTTTTTTGTATAATACTCATTTTCAAAGATATTTCAAGCCTGTCTCTAAATCAAAATTTGTCATTAAATTTTTTTAGTAAAAGCAACAAAAGTGCTTTATTCCCAGTTGCAATTTACACTTTTTTGCAAAATATCAGACTCGTTTATTAAAAACTATGTCTTTAGGCAGCAAAATTCGGATTTTTGTATAATACTCATTTTCACAGATATTTCAAGCCTGTCTCTAAATCAGAATTTGTCAATAAATTTTTTTAGTAAAAGCAACAAAAGTGCTTTATTCCTAGCCGCAATTTACACTTGTTTTAAAAAAATCAGACTAGTTTATTAAAAACTTTGTCTTTAGGCAGCAGAATTCGGTTTTTTGTATAATACTCATTTTCAAAGATATTTCAAGCCTGTCTCTAAATCAAAATTTGTCATTAAATTTTTTTAGTAAAGGCAACTAAAGTGCTTTATTCCTAGCCGCAATTTACACTTTTTTGCAAAAAATCAGACTGGTTTATTAAAAACTTTGTCTTTAGGCAGCAAAATTCGGTTTTTTGTATAATACTCATTTTCAAAGATATTTCAAGCCTGTCTCTAAATCAGAATTTGTCAATAAATTTTTTTAGTAAAAGCAACAAGAGTGCTTTATTCCTAGCCGCAATTTACACTTGTTTTCAAAAAATCAGACTGGTTTATTAAAAACTTTGTCTTTAGGCAGCAAAATTCGGTTTTTTGTATAATACTCATTTTCAAAGATATTTCAAGCCTGTCTCTAAATCAAAATTTGTCATTAAATTTTTTTTAGTAAATGCAGCAAAAGTGCTTCATTCCTAGCCGAAATTTACACTTTTTTGCAAAAAATCAGACTGGTTTATTAAAAACTTTGTCTTTAGGCAGCAAAATTCGGTTTTTTGTATAATACTCATTTTCAAAGATATTTCAAGCCTGTCTCTAAATCAAAATTTGTCATTAAATTTTTTTAGTAAAAGCAACAAAAGTGCTTTATTCCAAGTTGCAATTACACTTGTTTTAAAAAAATCAGACTGGTTTGTTAAAAACTTTGTCTTTAGGCAGCAAAATTCGGTTTTTTGTATAATACTCATTTTCAAAGATATTTAAAGCTTGTCTCTAAATCAAAATTTGTCATTAAATTTTTTTAGTAAAAGCAGCAAAAGTGCTTTATTCCTAGCCGCAATTTACACTGTTTTCAAAAAATCAGACTGGTTTATTAAAAACTTTGTCTTTAGGCAGCAAAATTCGGTTTTTTGTATAATACTCATTTTCAAAGATATTTCAAGCCTGTCTCTAAATCAGAATTTGTCAATAAATTTTTTTAGTAAAAGCAACAAGAGTGCTTTATTCCTAGCCGCAATTTACACTTGTTTTCAAAAAATTAGACTGATTTATTAAAACCTTTGTCTTTAGGCAGCAAAATTCGGTTTTTTGTATAATACTCATTTTCAAAGTTATTTCAAGCCTGTCTCTAAATCAGAATTTGTCAATAAATTTTTTTAGTAAAAGCAACAAGAGTGCTTTATTCCTAGCCGCAATTTACCTTTGTTTTCAAAAAATCAGACTGATTTATTAAAAACTTTGTCTTTAGGCAGCAAAATTCGGTTTTTTGTATAATACTCATTTTCAAAGATATTTCAAGCCTGTCTCTAAATCAAAATTTGTCATTAAATTTTTTTAGTAAAAGCAACAAAAGTGCTTTATTCCTAGCCGCAATTTACACTTGTTTTCAAAAAATCAGACTGGTTTATTAAAAACTTTGTCTTTAGGCAGCAAAATTCGGTTTTTTGTATAATACTCATTTTCACAGATATTTCAAGCCTGTCTCTAAATCAAAATTTGTCATTAAATTTTTTTAGTAAAAGCAACAAGAGTGCTTTATTCCTAGCCGCAATTTACACTTGTTTTCAAAAAATCAGACTGATTTATTAAAACCTTTGTCTTTAGGCAGCAAAATTCGGTTTTTTGTATAATACTCATTTTCAAAGATATTTCAAGCCTGTCTCTAAATCAAAATTTTTATTAAATTTTTTTAGTAAAAGCAACAAAAGTGCTTTATTCCTAGCCGCAATTTACACTTGTTTAAAAAAAATCAGACTAGTTTATTAAAAACTTTGTCTTTAGGCAGCAGAATTCGGTTTTTTGTATAATACTCATTTTCAAAGATATTTCAAGCCTGTCTCTAAATCAAAATTTGTCATTAAAATTTTTTAGTAAAGGCAACTAAAGTGCTTTATTCCTAGCCGCAATTTACACTTTTTTGCAAAAAATCAGACTGGTTTATTAAAAACTTTGTCTTTAGGCAGCAAAATTCGGTTTTTTGTATAATACTCATTTTCAAAGATATTTCAAGCCTGTCTCTAAATCAGAATTTGTCAATAAATTTTTTTAGTAAAAGCAACAAGAGTGCTTTATCCCTAGCCGCAATTTACAATTGTTTTCAAAAAATCAGACTGGTTTATTGAAAACTTTGTCTTTAGGCAGCAAAATTCGGTTTTTTGTATAATACTCATTTTCAAAGATATTTCAAGCCTGTCTCTAAATCAAAATTTGTCATTAAATTTTTTTAGTAAAAGCAACAAAAGTGCTTTATTCCAAGTTGCAATTACACTTGTTTTAAAAAAATCAGACTGGTTTGTTAAAAACTTTGTCTTTAGGCAGCAAAATTCGGTTTTTTGTATAATACTCATTTTCAAAGATATTTAAAGCTTGTCTCTAAATCAAAATTTGTCATTAAATTTTTTTAGTAAAAGCAGCAAAAGTGCTTTATTCCTAGCCGCAATTTACACTTGTTTTCAAAAAATCAGACTGGTTTATTAAAAACTTTGTCTTTAGGCAGCAAAATTCGGTTTTTTGTATAATACTCATTTTCAAAGATATTTCAAGCCTGTCTCTAAATCAGAATTTGTCAATAAATTTTTTTAGTAAAAGCAACAAGAGTGCTTTATTCCTAGCCGCAATTTACCTTTGTTTTCAAAAAATCAGACTGATTTATTAAAAACTTTGTCTTTAGGCAGCAAAATTCGGTTTTTTGTATAATACTCATTTTCAAAGATATTTCAAGCCTGTCTCTAAATCAAAATTTGTCATTAAATTTTTTTAGTAAAAGCAACAAAAGTGCTTTATTCCTAGCCGCAATTTACACTTGTTTTCAAAAAATCAGACTGGTTTATTAAAAACTTTGTCTTTAGGCAGCAAAATTCGGTTTTTTGTATAATACTCATTTTCACAGATATTTCAAGCCTGTCTCTAAATCAAAATTTGTCATTAAATTTTTTTAGTAAAAGCAACAAGAGTGCTTTATTCCTAGCCGCAATTTACACTTGTTTTCAAAAAATCAGACTGATTTATTAAAACCTTTGTCTTTAGGCAGCAAAATTCGGTTTTTTGTATAATACTCATTTTCAAAGATATTTCAAGCCTGTCTCTAAATCAAAATTTTTATTAAATTTTTTTAGTAAAAGCAACAAAAGTGCTTTATTCCTAGCCGCAATTTACACTTGTTTTAAAAAAATCAGACTAGTTTATTAAAAACTTTGTCTTTAGGCAGCAGAATTCGGTTTTTTGTATAATACTCATTTTCAAAGATATTTCAAGCCTGTCTCTAAATCAAAATTTGTCATTAAATTTTTTTAGTAAAGGCAACTAAAGTGCTTTATTCCTAGCGGCAATTTACACTTTTTTGCAAAAAATCAGACTGGTTTATTAAAAACTTTGTCTTTAGGCAGCAAAATTCGGTTTTTTGTATAATACTCATTTTCAAAGATATTTCAAGCCTGTCTCTAAATCAGAATTTGTCAATAAATTTTTTTAGTAAAAGCAACAAGAGTGCTTTATTCCTAGCCGCAATTCACACTTGTTTTCAAAAAATCAGACTGGTTTATTAAAAACTTTGTCTTTAGGCAGCAAAATTCGGTTTTTTGTATAATACTCATTTACAAAGATATTTCAAGCCTGTCTCTAAATCAAAATTTGTCATTAAATTTTTTTAGTAAAAGCAACTAAAGTGCTTTATTCCTAGCCGCAATATTCACTTTTTTGCAAAAATTTAGACTGGTTTATTAAAAACTTTGTCTTTAGGCAGCAAAATTCGGTTTTTTGTTTAATACTCATTTTCAAAGATATTTCAAGTCTGTCACTAAATCAAAATTTGTCATTAAATTTTGTTTAGTAAAAGCAACAAAAGTACTTTATTCCTAGCCGCAATTTACACATGTTTTCAAAAAATCAGACTGATTTATTAAAACCTTTGTCTTTAGGCAGCTAAATTCGGTTTTTTGTATAATACTCATTTTCAAAGATATTTCAAGCCTGTCTCTAAATCAAAATTTGTCATTAAATTTTTTTAGTAAAAGCAACAAAAGTGCTTTATTCCTAGTTGCAATTTACAGTTTTTTGCAAAATATCAGACTCGTTTATTAAAAACTTTGTCGTTAGGCAGCAAAATTCGGTTTTTTGTATAATACTCATTTTCACAGATATTTCAAGCCTGTCTCTAAATCAGAATTTGTCAATAAATTTTTTTAGTAAAAGCAACAAGAGTGCTTTATTCCTAGCCGCAATTTACACTTGTTTTCAAAAAATCAGACTGATTTATTAAAACCTTTGTCTTTAGGCAGCAAAATTCGGTTTTTTGTATAATACTCATTTTCAAAGATATTTCAAGCTTGTCTCTAAATCAAAATTTGTCATTAAATTTTTTTAGTAAAAGCAGCAAAAGTGCTTTATTTCTAGCCGCAATTTACACTTGTTTTCAAAAAATCAGACTGGTTTATTAAAAACTTTGTCTTTAGGCAGCAAAATTCGGTTTTTTGTATAATACTCATTTTCAAAGATATTTCAAGCCTGTCTCTAAATCAGAATTTGTCAATAAATTTTTTTAGTAAAAGCAACAAGAGTGCTTTATTCCTAGCCGCAATTTACACTTGTTTTCAAAAAATCAGACTGATTTATTAAAACCTTTGTCTTAAGCAGCAAAATTCGGTTTTTTGTATAATACTCATTTTCAAAGATATTTCAAGCCTGTCTCTAAATCAGAATTTGTCAATAAATTTTTTTAGTAAAAGCAACAAGAGTGCTTTATTCCTAGCCGCAATTTACACTTGTTTTCAAAAAATCAGACTGATTTATTAAAAACTTTGTCTTTAGGCAGCAAAATTCGGTTTTTTGTATAATACTCATTTTCAAAGATATTTCAAGCCTGTCTCTAAATCAAAATTTGTCATTAAATTTTTTTAGTAAAAGCAACAAAAGTGCTTTATTCCTTGCCGCAATTTACACTTGTTTTCAAAAAATCAGACTGGTTTATTAAAAAATTTGTCTTTAGGCAGCAAAATTCGGTTTTTTGTATAATACTCATTTTCGCAGATATTTCAAGCCTGTCTCTAAATCAAAATTTGTCATTAAATTTTTTTAGTAAAAGCAACAAGAGTGCTTTATTCCTAGCCGCAATTTACACTTGTTTTCAAAAAATCAGACTGGTTAATTAAAAACTTTGTCTTTAGGCAGCAAAATTTGGTTTTTTGTATAATACTCATTTTCAAAGATATTTCAAGCCTGTCTCTAAATCAGAATTTGTCAATAAATTTTTTTAGTAAAAGCAACAAGAGTGCTTTATTCCTAGCCGCAATTTACACTTGTTTTCAAAAAATCAGACTGATTTATTAAAAACTTTGTCTTTAGGCAGCAAAATTCGGTTTTTTGTATAATACTCATTTTCAAAGATATTTCAAGCCTGTCTCTAAATCAAAATTTGTCATTAAATTTTTTTAGTAAAAGCAACAAGAGTGCTTTATTCCTTGCCGCAATTTACACTTGTTTTCAAAAAATCAGACTGGTTAATTAAAACCTTTGTCTTTAGGCAGCAAAATTCGGTTTTTTGTATAATACTCATTTTCAAAGATATTTCAAGCCTGTCTCTAAATCAAAATTTGTCATTAAATTTTTTTAGTAAAAGCAACAAGAGTGCTTTATTCCTAGCCGCAATTTACACTTGTTTTCAAAAAATCAGACTGGTTAATTAAAAACTTTGTCTTTAGGCAGCAAAATTTGGTTTTTTGTATAATACTCATTTTCAAAGATATTTCAAGCCTGTCTCTAAATCAGAATTTGTCAATAAATTTTTTTAGTAAAAGCAACAAGAGTGCTTTATTCCTAGCCGCAATTTACACTTGTTTTCAAAAAATCAGACTGATTTATTAAAAACTTTGTCTTTAGGCAGCAAAATTCGGTTTTTTGTATAATACTCATTTTCAAAGATATTTCAAGCCTGTCTCTAAATCAAAATTTGTCATTAAATTTTTTTAGTAAAAGCAACAAAAGTGCTTTATTCCTAGCCGCAATTTACACTTGTTTTAAAAAAATCAGACTAGTTTATTAAAAACTTTGTCTTTAGGCAGCAAAATTCGGTATTTTGTATAATACTCATTTTCAAAGATATTTCAAGCCTGTCTCTAAATCAGAATTTGTCAATAAATTTTTTTAGTAAAAGCAACAAGAGTGCTTTATTCCTAGCCGCAATTTACACTTGTTTTCAAAAAATCAGACTGATTTATTGAAACCTTTGTCTTTAGGCAGCAAAATTCGGTTTTTTGTATAATACTCATTTTCAAAGATATTTCAAGCCTGTCTCTAAATCAAAATTTGTCATTAAATTTTTTTAGTAAAAGCAACAAAAGTGCTTTATTCCTAGTTGCAATTTACACTTTTTTGCAAAATATCAGACTAGTTTATTAAAAACTTTGTCTTTAGGCAGCAAAATTCGGTTTTTTGTATAATACTCATTTTCACAGATATTTCAAGCCTGTCTCTAAATCAAAATTTGTCATTAAATTTTTTTAGTAAAAGCAACAAGAGTGCTTTATTCCTAGCCGCAATTTACACTTGTTTTCAAAAAATCAGACTGATTTATTAAAACCTTTGTCTTTAGGCAGCAAAATTCGGTTTTTTGTATAATACTCATTTTCAAAGATATTTCAAGCCTGTCTCTAAATCAAAATTTTTATTAAATTTTTTTAGTAAAAGCAACAAAAGTGCTTTATTCCTAGCCGCAATTTACACTTGTTTTAAAAAAATCAGACTAGTTTATTAAAAACTTTGTCTTTAGGCAGCAGAATTCGGTTTTTTGTATAATACTCATTTTCAAAGATATTTCAAGCCTGTCTCTAAATCAAAATTTGTCATTAAATTTTTTTAGTAAAGGCAACTAAAGTGCTTTATTCCTAGCCGCAATTTACACTTTTTTGCAAAAAATCAGACTGGTTTATTAAAAACTTTGTCTTTAGGCAGCAAAATTCGGTTTTTTGTATAATACTCATTTTCAAAGATATTTCAAGCCTGTCTCTAAATCAGAATTTGTCAATAAATTTTTTTAGTAAAAGCAACAAGAGTGCTTTATCCCTAGCCGCAATTTACAATTGTTTTCAAAAAATCAGACTGGTTTATTAAAAACTTTGTCTTTAGGCAGCAAAATTCGGTTTTTTGTATAATACTCATTTTCAAAGATATTTCAAGCCTGTCTCTAAATCAAAATTTGTCATTAAATTTTTTTAGTAAAAGCAACAAAAGTGCTTTATTCCAAGTTGCAATTACACTTGTTTTAAAAAAATCAGACTGGTTTGTTAAAAACTTTGTCTTTAGGCAGCAAAATTCGGTTTTTTGTATAATACTCATTTTCAAAGATATTTAAAGCTTGTCTCTAAATCAAAATTTGTCATTAAATTTTTTTAGTAAAAGCAGCAAAAGTGCTTTATTCCTAGCCGCAATTTACACTTGTTTTCAAAAAATCAGACTGGTTTATTAAAAACTTTGTCTTTAGACAGCAAAATTCGGTTTTTTGTATAATACTCATTTTCACAGATATTTCAAGCCTGTCTCTAAATCAAAATTTGTCATTAAATTTTTTTAGTAAAAGCAACAAGAGTGCTTTATTCCTAGCCGCAATTTACACTTGTTTTCAAAAAATCAGACTGATTTATTAAAACCTTTGTCTTTAGGCAGCAAAATTCGGTTTTTTGTATAATACTCATTTTCAAAGATATTTCAAGCCTGTCTCTAAATCAAAATTTTTATTAAATTTTTTTAGTAAAAGCAGCAAAAGTGCTTTATTCCTAGCCGCAATTTACACTTGTTTTCAAAAAATCAGACTGGTTTATTAAAAACTTTGTCTTTAGGCAGCAAAATTCGGTTTTTTGTATAATACTCATTTTCAAAGATATTTCAAGCCTGTCTCTAAATCAGAATTTGTCAATAAATTTTTTTAGTAAAAGCAACAAGAGTGCTTTATTTCTAGCCGCAATTTACACTTGTTTTCAAAAAATCAGACTGGTTTATTAAAAACTTTGTCTTTAGGCAGCAAAATTCGGTTTTTTGTATAATACTCATTTTCAAAGATATTTCAAGCCTGTCTCTAAATCAGAATTTGTCAATAAATTTTTTTAGTAAAAGCAACAAGAGTGCTTTATTCCTAGCCGCAATTTACCTTTGTTTTCAAAAAATCAGACTGATTTATTAAAAACTTTGTCTTTAGGCAGCAAAATTCGGTTTTTTGTATAATACTCATTTTCAAAGATATTTCAAGCCTGTCTCTAAATCAAAATTTTCATTAAATTTTTTTAGTAAAAGCAACAAAAGTGATTTATTCCTAGCCGCAATTTACACTTGTTTTCAAAAAATCAGACTGGTTTATTAAAAACTTTGTCTTTAGGCAGCAAAATTCGGTTTTTTGTATAATACTCATTTTCACAGATATTTCAAGCCTGTCTCTAAATCAAAATTTGTCATTAAATTTTTTTAGTAAAAGCAACAAGAGTGCTTTATTCCTAGCCGCAATTTACACTTGTTTTCAAAAAATCAGACTGATTTATTAAAACCTTTGTCTTTAGGCAGCAAAATTCGGTTTTTTGTATAATACTCATTTTCAAAGATATTTCAAGCCTGTCTCTAAATCAAAATTTTTATTAAATTTTTTTAGTAAAAGCAACAAAAGTGCTTTATTCCTAGCCGCAATTTACACTTGTTTAAAAAAAATCAGACTAGTTTATTAAAAACTTTGTCTTTAGGCAGCAGAATTCGGTTTTTTGTATAATACTCATTTTCAAAGATATTTCAAGCCTGTCTCTAAATCAAAATTTGTCATTAAAATTTTTTAGTAAAGGCAACTAAAATGCTTTATTCCTAGCCGCAATTTACACTTTTTTGCAAAAAATCAGACTGGTTTATTAAAAACTTTGTCTTTAGGCAGCAAAATTCGGTTTTTTGTATAATACTCATTTTCAAAGATATTTCAAGCCTGTCTCTAAATCAGAATTTGTCAATAAATTTTTTTAGTAAAAGCAACAAGAGTGCTTTATCCCTAGCCGCAATTTACAATTGTTTTCAAAAAATCAGACTGGTTTATTGAAAACTTTGTCTTTAGGCAGCAAAATTCGGTTTTTTGTATAATACTCATTTTCAAAGATATTTCAAGCCTGTCTCTAAATCAAAATTTGTCATTAAATTTTTTTAGTAAAAGCAACAAAAGTGCTTTATTCCAAGTTGCAATTACACTTGTTTTAAAAAAATCAGACTGGTTTGTTAAAAACTTTGTCTTTAGGCAGCAAAATTCGGTTTTTTGTATAATACTCATTTTCAAAGATATTTAAAGCTTGTCTCTAAATCAAAATTTGTCATTAAATTTTTTTAGTAAAAGCAGCAAAAGTGCTTTATTCCTAGCCGCAATTTACACTTGTTTTCAAAAAATCAGACTGGTTTATTAAAAACTTTGTCTTTAGGCAGCAAAATTCGGTTTTTTGTATAATACTCATTTTCAAAGATATTTCAAGCCTGTCTCTAAATCAGAATTTGTCAATAAATTTTTTTAGTAAAAGCAACAAGAGTGCTTTATTTCTAGCCGCAATTTACACTTGTTTTCAAAAAATCAGACTGAGTTATTAAAACCTTTGTCTTTAGGCAGCAAAATTCGGTTTTTTGTATAATACTCATTTTCAAAGATATTTCAAGCCTGTCTCTAAATCAGAATTTGTCAATAAATTTTTTTAGTAAAAGCAACAAGAGTGCTTTATTCCTAGCCGCAATTTACCTTTGTTTTCAAAAAATCAGACTGATTTATTAAAAACTTTGTCTTTAGGCAGCAAAATTCGGTTTTTTGTATAATACTCATTTTCAAAGATATTTCAAGCCTGTCTCTAAATCAAAATTTGTCATTAAATTTTTTTAGTAAAAGCAACAAAAGTGCTTTATTCCTAGCCGCAATTTACACTTGTTTTCAAAAAATCAGACTGGTTTATTAAAAACTTTGTCTTTAGGCAGCAAAATTCGGTTTTTTGTATAATACTCATTTTCACAGATATTTCAAGCCTGTCTCTAAATCAAAATTTGTCATTAAATTTTTTTAGTAAAAGCAACAAGAGTGCTTTATTCCTAGCCGCAATTTACACTTGTTTTCAAAAAATCAGACTGATTTATTAAAACCTTTGTCTTTAGGCAGCAAAATTCGGTTTTTTGTATAATACTCATTTTCAAAGATATTTCAAGCCTGTCTCTAAATCAAAATTTTTATTAAATTTTTTTAGTAAAAGCAACAAAAGTGCTTTATTCCTAGCCGCAATTTACACTTGTTTTAAAAAAATCAGACTAGTTTATTAAAAACTTTGTCTTTAGGCAGCAGAATTCGGTTTTTTGTATAATACTCATTTTCAAAGATATTTCAAGCCTGTCTCTAAATCAAAATTTGTCATTAAATTTTTTTAGTAAAGGCAACTAAAGTGCTTTATTCCTAGCGGCAATTTACACTTTTTTGCAAAAAATCA
This sequence comes from Ganaspis brasiliensis, assembly GCA_037103525.1. Classification (NCBI taxonomy): domain Eukaryota; kingdom Metazoa; phylum Arthropoda; class Insecta; order Hymenoptera; family Figitidae; genus Ganaspis; species Ganaspis brasiliensis. The sequence continues at coordinate 1,141,715 of JAZKLR010000747.1, forward strand.
GACTGGTTTATTAAAAACTTTGTCTTTAGGCAGCAAAATTCGGTTTTTTGTATAATACTCATTTTCAAAGATATTTCAAGCCTGTCTCTAAATCAGAATTTGTCAATAAATTTTTTTAGTAAAAGCAACAAGAGTGCTTTATTCCTAGCCGCAATTCACACTTGTTTTCAAAAAATCAGACTGGTTTATTAAAAACTTTGTCTTTAGGCAGCAAAATTCGGTTTTTTGTATAATACTCATTTTCAAAGATATTTCAAGCCTGTCTCTAAATCAAAATTTGTCATTAAATTTTTTTAGTAAAAGCAACTAAAGTGCTTTATTCCTAGCCGCAATATTCACTTTTTTGCAAAAATTTAGACTGGTTTATTAAAAACTTTGTCTTTAGGCAGCAAAATTCGGTTTTTTGTTTAATACTCATTTTCAAAGATATTTCAAGTCTGTCACTAAATCAAAATTTGTCATTAAATTTTGTTTAGTAAAAGCAACAAAAGTACTTTATTCCTAGCCGCAATTTACACATGTTTTCAAAAAATCAGACTGATTTATTAAAACCTTTGTCTTTAGGCAGCTAAATTCGGTTTTTTGTATAATACTCATTTTCAAAGATATTTCAAGCCTGTCTCTAAATCAAAATTTGTCATTAAATTTTTTTAGTAAAAGCAACAAAAGTGCTTTATTCCTAGTTGCAATTTACAGTTTTTTGCAAAATATCAGACTCGTTTATTATAAACTTTGTCGTTAGGCAGCAAAATTCGGTTTTTTGTATAATACTCATTTTCACAGATATTTCAAGCCTGTCTCTAAATCAGAATTTGTCAATAAATTTTTTTAGTAAAAGCAACAAGAGTGCTTTATTCCTAGCCGCAATTTACACTTGTTTTCAAAAAATCAGACTGATTTATTAAAAACTTTGTCTTTAGGCAGCAAAATTCGGTTTTTTGTATAATACTCATTTTCAAAGATATTTCAAGCCTGTCTCTAAATCAAAATTTGTCATTAAATTTTTTTAGTAAAAGCAACAAAAGTGCTTTATTCCTTGCCGCAATTTACACTTGTTTTCAAAAAATCAGACTGGTTTATTAAAAAATTTGTCTTTAGGCAGCAAAATTCGGTTTTTTGTATAATACTCATTTTCGCAGATATTTCAAGCCTGTCTCTAAATCAAAATTTGTCATTAAATTTTTTTAGTAAAAGCAACAAGAGTGCTTTATTCCTAGCCGCAATTTACACTTGTTTTCAAAAAATCAGACTGGTTAAATAAAAACTTTGTCTTTAGGCAGCAAAATTTGGTTTTTTGTATAATACTCATTTTCAAAGATATTTCAAGCCTGTCTCTAAATCAGAATTTGTCAATAAATTTTTTTAGTAAAAGCAACAAGAGTGCTTTATTCCTAGCCGCAATTTACACTTGTTTTCAAAAAATCAGACTGATTTATTAAAAACTTTGTCTTTAGGCAGCAAAATTCGGTTTTTTGTATAATACTCATTTTCAAAGATATTTCAAGCCTGTCTCTAAATCAAAATTTGTCATTAAATTTGTTTAGTAAAAGCAACAAAAGTGCTTTATTCCTTGCCGCAATTTACACTTGTTTTAAAAAAATCAGACTAATTTATTAAAAACTTTGTCTTTAGGCAGCAAAATTCGGTATTTTGTATAATACTCATTTTCAAAGATATTTCAAGCCTGTCTCTAAATCAGAATTTGTCAATAAATTTTTTTAGTAAAAGCAACAAGAGTGCTTTATTCCTAGCCGCAATTTACACTTGTTTTCAAAAAATCAGACTGATTTATTGAAACCTTTGTCTTTAGGCAGCAAAATTCGGTTTTTTGTATAATACTCATTTTCAAAGATATTTCAAGCCTGTCTCTAAATCAAAATTTGTCATTAAATTTTTTTAGTAAAAGCAACAAAAGTGCTTTATTCCTAGTTGCAATTTACACTTTTTTGCAAAATATCAGACTAGTTTATTAAAAACTTTGTCTTTAGGCAGCAAAATTCGGTTTTTTGTATAATACTCATTTTCACAGATATTTCAAGCCTGTCTCTAAATCAAAATTTGTCATTAAATTTTTTTAGTAAAAGCAACAAAAGTGCTTTATTCCTAGTTGCAATTTACACTTTTTTGCAAAATATCAGACTGGTTGATTAAAAACTTTGTCTTTAGGCAGCAAAATTCGGTATTTTGTATAATACTCATTTTCAAAGATATTTCAAGCCTGTCTCTAAATCAAAATTTGTCATTAAATTTTTTTTAGTAAAAGCAGCAAAAGTGCTTCATTCCTAGCCGCAATTTACACTTTTTTGCAAAAAATCAGACTGGTTATTAAAAACTTTGTCTTTAGGCAGCAAAATTCGGTTTTTTGTATAATACTCATTTTCACAGATATTTCAAGCCTGTCTCTAAATCAAAATTTGTCATTAAATTTTTTTAGTAAAAGCAACAAGAGTGCTTTATTCCTAGCCGCAATTTACACTTGTTTTCAAAAAATCAGACTGATTTATTAAAACCTTTGTCTTTAGGCAGCAAAATTCGGTTTTTTGTATAATACTCATTTTCAAAGATATTTCAAGCCTGTCTCTAAATCAAAATTTTTATTAAATTTTTTTAGTAAAAGCAACAAAAGTGCTTTATTCCTAGCCGCAATTTACACTTGTTTTAAAAAAATCAGACTAGTTTATTAAAAACTTTGTCTTTAGGCAGCAGAATTCGGTTTTTTGTATAATACTCATTTTCAAAGATATTTCAAGCCTGTCTCTAAATCAAAATTTGTCATTAAATTTTTTTAGTAAAGGCAACTAAAGTGCTTTATTCCTAGCCGCAATTTACACTTTTTTGCAAAAAATCAGACTGGTTTATTAAAAACTTTGTCTTTAGGCAGCAAAATTCGGTTTTTTGTATAATACTCATTTTCAAAGATATTTCAAGCCTGTCTCTAAATCAGAATTTGTCAATAAATTTTTTTAGTAAAAGCAACAAGAGTGCTTTATCCCTAGCCGCAATTTACAATTGTTTTAAAAAAATCAGACTGGTTTATTAAAAACTTTGTCTTTAGGCAGCAAAATTCGGTTTTTTGTATAATACTCATTTTCAAAGATATTTCAAGCCTGTCTCTAAATCAAAATTTGTCATTAAATTTTTTTAGTAAAAGCAACAAAAGTGCTTTATTCCAAGTTGCAATTACACTTGTTTTAAAAAAATCAGACTGGTTTGTTAAAAACTTTGTCTTTAGGCAGCAAAATTCGGTTTTTTGTATAATACTCATTTTCAAAGATATTTAAAGCTTGTCTCTAAATCAAAATTTGTCATTAAATTTTTTTAGTAAAAGCAGCAAAAGTGCTTTATTCCTAGCCGCAATTTACACTTGTTTTCAAAAAATCAGACTGGTTTATTAAAAACTTTGTCTTTAGACAGCAAAATTCGGTTTTTTGTATAATACTCATTTTCACAGATATTTCAAGCCTGTCTCTAAATCAAAATTTGTCATTAAATTTTTTTAGTAAAAGCAACAAGAGTGCTTTATTCTTAGCCGCAATTTACACTTGTTTTCAAAAAATCAGACTGATTTATTAAAACCTTTGTCTTTAGGCAGCAAAATTCGGTTTTTTGTATAATACTCATTTTCAAAGATATTTCAAGCCTGTCTCTAAATCAAAATTTTTATTAAATTTTTTTAGTAAAAGCAGCAAAAGTGCTTTATTCCTAGCCGCAATTTACACTTGTTTTCAAAAAATCAGACTGGTTTATTAAAAACTTTGTCTTTAGGCAGCAAAATTCGGTTTTTTGTATAATACTCATTTTCAAAGATATTTCAAGCCTGTCTCTAAATCAGAATTTGTCAATAAATTTTTTTAGTAAAAGCAACAAGAGTGCTTTATTTCTAGCCGCAATTTACACTTGTTTTCAAAAAATCAGACTGGTTTATTAAAAACTTTGTCTTTAGGCAGCAAAATTCGGTTTTTTGTATAATACTCATTTTCAAAGATATTTCAAGCCTGTCTCTAAATCAGAATTTGTCAATAAATTTTTTTAGTAAAAGCAACAAGAGTGCTTTATTCCTAGCCGCAATTTACCTTTGTTTTCAAAAAATCAGACTGATTTATTAAAAACTTTGTCTTTAGGCAGCAAAATTCGGTTTTTTGTATAATACTCATTTTCAAAGATATTTCAAGCCTGTCTCTAAATCAAAATTTTCATTAAATTTTTTTAGTAAAAGCAACAAAAGTGCTTTATTCCTAGCCGCAATTTACACTTGTTTTCAAAAAATCAGACTGGTTTATTAAAAACTTTGTCTTTAGACAGCAAAATTCGGTTTTTTGTATAATACTCATTTTCACAGATATTTCAAGCCTGTCTCTAAATCAAAATTTGTCATTAAATTTTTTTAGTAAAAGCAACAAGAGTGCTTTATTCCTAGCCGCAATTTACACTTGTTTTCAAAAAATCAGACTGATTTATTAAAACCTTTGTCTTTAGGCAGCAAAATTCGGTTTTTTGTATAATACTCATTTTCAAAGATATTTCAAGCCTGTCTCTAAATCAAAATTTTTATTAAATTTTTTTAGTAAAAGCAACAAAAGTGCTTTATTCCTAGCCGCAATTTACACTTGTTTTAAAAAAATCAGACTAGTTTATTAAAAACTTTGTCTTTAGGCAGCAGAATTCGGTTTTTTGTATAATACTCATTTTCAAAGATATTTCAAGCCTGTCTCTAAATCAAAATTTGTCATTAAATTTTTTTAGTAAAGGCAACTAAAGTGCTTTATTCCTAGCGGCAATTTACACTTTTTTGCAAAAAATCAGACTGGTTTATTAAAAACTTTGTCTTTAGGCAGCAAAATTCGGTTTTTTGTATAATACTCATTTTCAAAGATATTTCAAGCCTGTCTCTAAATCAGAATTTGTCAATAAATTTTTTTAGTAAAAGCAACAAGAGTGCTTTATTTCTAGCCGCAATTTACACTTGTTTTCAAAAAATCAGACTGAGTTATTAAAACCTTTGTCTTTAGGCAGCAAAATTCGGTTTTTTGTATAATACTCATTTTCAAAGATATTTCAAGCCTGTCTCTAAATCAAAATTTGTCATTAAATTTTTTTAGTAAAAGCAACAAGAGTGCTTTATTCCTAGCCGCAATTTACACTTGTTTTCAAAAAATCAGACTGATTTATTAAAACCTTTGTCTTTAGGCAGCAAAATTCGGTTTTTTGTATAATACTCATTTTCAAAGATATTTCAAGCCTGTCTCTAAATCAGAATTTGTCAATAAATTTTTTTAGTAAAAGCAACAAAAGTGCTTTATTCCTAGCCGCAATTTACACTTGTTTTCAAAAAATCAGACTGGTTTATTAAAAACTTTGTCTTTAGACAGCAAAATTCGGTTTTTTGTATAATACTCATTTTCACAGATATTTCAAGCCTGTCTCTAAATCAAAATTTGTCATTAAATTTTTTTAGTAAAAGCAACAAGAGTGCTTTATTCCTAGCCGCAATTTACACTTGTTTTCAAAAAATCAGACTGATTTATTAAAACCTTTGTCTTTAGGCAGCAAAATTCGGTTTTTTGTATAATACTCATTTTCAAAGATATTTCAAGCCTGTCTCTAAATCAAAATTTTTATTAAATTTTTTTAGTAAAAGCAACAAAAGTGCTTTATTCCTAGCCGCAATTTACACTTGTTTTAAAAAAATCAGACTAGTTTATTAAAAACTTTGTCTTTAGGCAGCAGAATTCGGTTTTTTGTATAATACTCATTTTCAAAGATATTTCAAGCCTGTCTCTAAATCAAAATTTGTCATTAAATTTTTTTAGTAAAGGCAACTAAAGTGCTTTATTCCTAGCGGCAATTTACACTTTTTTGCAAAAAATCAGACTGGTTTATTAAAAACTTTGTCTTTAGGCAGCAAAATTCGGTTTTTTGTATAATACTCATTTTCAAAGATATTTCAAGCCTGTCTCTAAATCAGAATTTGTCAATAAATTTTTTTAGTAAAAGCAACAAGAGTGCTTTATTTCTAGCCGCAATTTACACTTGTTTTCAAAAAATCAGACTGAGTTATTAAAACCTTTGTCTTTAGGCAGCAAAATTCGGTTTTTTGTATAATACTCATTTTCAAAGATATTTCAAGCCTGTCTCTAAATCAGAATTTGTCAATAAATTTTTTTAGTAAAAGCAACAAAAGTGCTTTATTCCTAGCCGCAATTTACACTTGTTTTCAAAAAATCAGACTGGTTTATTAAAAACTTTGTCTTTAGGCAGCAGAATTCGGTTTTTTGTATAATACTCATTTTCAAAGATATTTCAAGCCTGTCTCTAAATCAAAATTTGTCATTAAATTTTTTTAGTAAAGGCAACTAAAGTGCTTTATTCCTAGCCGCAATTTACACTTTTTTGCAAAAAATCAGACTGGTTTATTAAAAACTTTGTCTTTAGGCAGCAAAATTCGGTTTTTTGTATAATACTCATTTTCAAAGATATTTCAAGCCTGTCTCTAAATCAGAATTTGTCAATAAATTTTTTTAGTAAAAGCAACAAGAGTGCTTTATCCCTAGCCGCAATTTACAATTGTTTTCAAAAAATCAGACTGGTTTATTAAAAACTTTGTCTTTAGGCAGCAAAATTCGGTTTTTTGTATAATACTCATTTTCAAAGATATTTCAAGCCTGTCTCTAAATCAAAATTTGTCATTAAATTTTTTTAGTAAAAGCAACAAAAGTGCTTTATTCCAAGTTGCAATTACACTTGTTTTAAAAAAATCAGACTGGTTTGTTAAAAACTTTGTCTTTAGGCAGCAAAATTCGGTTTTTTGTATAATACTCATTTTCAAAGATATTTAAAGCTTGTCTCTAAATCAAAATTTGTCATTAAATTTTTTTAGTAAAAGCAGCAAAAGTGCTTTATTCCTAGCCGCAATTTACACTTGTTTTCAAAAAATCAGACTGGTTTATTAAAAACTTTGTCTTTAGGCAGCAAAATTCGGTTTTTTGTATAATACTCATTTTCAAAGATATTTCAAGCCTGTCTCTAAATCAGAATTTGTCAATAAATTTTTTTAGTAAAAGCAACAAGAGTGCTTTATTTCTAGCCGCAATTTACACTTGTTTTCAAAAAATCAGACTGAGTTATTAAAACCTTTGTCTTTAGGCAGCAAAATTCGGTTTTTTGTATAATACTCATTTTCAAAGATATTTCAAGCCTGTCTCTAAATCAGAATTTGTCAATAAATTTTTTTAGTAAAAGCAACAAGAGTGCTTTATTCCTAGCCGCAATTTACCTTTGTTTTCAAAAAATCAGACTGATTTATTAAAAACTTTGTCTTTAGGCAGCAAAATTCGGTTTTTTGTATAATACTCATTTTCAAAGATATTTCAAGCCTGTCTCTAAATCAAAATTTTCATTAAATTTTTTTAGTAAAAGCAACAAAAGTGCTTTATTCCTAGCCGCAATTTACACTTGTTTTCAAAAAATCAGACTGGTTTATTAAAAACTTTGTCTTTAGACAGCAAAATTCGGTTTTTTGTATAATACTCATTTTCACAGATATTTCAAGCCTGTCTCTAAATCAAAATTTGTCATTAAATTTTTTTAGTAAAAGCAACAAGAGTGCTTTATTCCTAGCCGCAATTTACACTTGTTTTCAAAAAATCAGACTGATTTATTAAAACCTTTGTCTTTAGGCAGCAAAATTCGGTTTTTTGTATAATACTCATTTTCAAAGATATTTCAAGCCTGTCTCTAAATCAAAATTTTTATTAAATTTTTTTAGTAAAAGCAACAAAAGTGCTTTATTCCTAGCCGCAATTTACACTTGTTTTAAAAAAATCAGACTAGTTTATTAAAAACTTTGTCTTTAGGCAGCAGAATTCGGTTTTTTGTATAATACTCATTTTCAAAGATATTTCAAGCCTGTCTCTAAATCAAAATTTGTCATTAAATTTTTTTAGTAAAGGCAACTAAAGTGCTTTATTCCTAGCGGCAATTTACACTTTTTTGCAAAAAATCAGACTGGTTTATTAAAAACTTTGTCTTTAGGCAGCAAAATTCGGTTTTTTGTATAATACTCATTTTCACAGATATTTCAAGCCTGTCTCTAAATCAAAATTTGTCATTAAATTTTTTTAGTAAAAGCAACAAGAGTGCTTTATTCCTAGCCGCAATTTACACTTGTTTTCAAAAAATCAGACTGATTTATTAAAACCTTTGTCTTTAGGCAGCAAAATTCGGTTTTTTGTATAATACTCATTTTCAAAGATATTTCAAGCTTGTCTCTAAATCAAAATTTGTCATTAAATTTTTTTAGTAAAAGCAGCAAAAGTGCTTTATTTCTAGCCGCAATTTACACTTGTTTTCAAAAAATCAGACTGGTTTATTAAAAACTTTGTCTTTAGGCAGCAAAATTCGGTTTTTTGTATAATACTCATTTTCAAAGATATTTCAAGCCTGTCTCTAAATCAGAATTTGTCAATAAATTTTTTTAGTAAAAGCAACAAGAGTGCTTTATTCCTAGCCGCAATTTACACTTGTTTTCAAAAAATCAGACTGATTTATTAAAACCTTTGTCTTAAGCAGCAAAATTCGGTTTTTTGTATAATACTCATTTTCAAAGATATTTCAAGCCTGTCTCTAAATCAGAATTTGTCAATAAATTTTTTTAGTAAAAGCAACAAGAGTGCTTTATTCCTAGCCGCAATTTACACTTGTTTTCAAAAAATCAGACTGATTTATTAAAAACTTTGTCTTTAGGCAGCAAAATTCGGTTTTTTGTATAATACTCATTTTCAAAGATATTTCAAGCCTGTCTCTAAATCAAAATTTGTCATTAAATTTTTTTAGTAAAAGCAACAAAAGTGCTTTATTCCTTGCCGCAATTTACACTTGTTTTCAAAAAATCAGACTGGTTTATTAAAAAATTTGTCTTTAGGCAGCAAAATTCGGTTTTTTGTATAATACTCATTTTCACAGATATTTCAAGCCTGTCTCTAAATCAGAATTTGTCAATAAATTTTTTTAGTAAAAGCAACAAGAGTGCTTTATTCCTAACCGCAATTTACACTTGTTTTCAAAAAATCAGACTGATTTATTAAAAACTTTGTCTTTAGGCAGCAAAATTCGGTATTTTGTATAATACTCATTTTCAAAGATATTTCAAGCCTGTCTCTAAATCAGAATTTGTCAATAAATTTTTTTAGTAAAAGCAACAAGAGTGCTTTATTCCTAGCCGCAATTTACACTTGTTTTCAAAAAATCAGACTGATTTATTAAAACCTTTGTCTTTAGGCAGCAAAATTCGGTTTTTTGTATAATACTCATTTTCAAAGATATTTCAAGCTTGTCTCTAAATCAAAATTTGTCAATAAATTTTTTTAGTAAAAGCAACAAGAGTGCTTTATTCCTAGCCGCAATTTACACTTGTTTTCAAAAAATCAGACTGATTTATTAAAACCTTTGTCTTTAGGCAGCAAAATTCGGTTTTTTGTATAATACTCATTTTCAAAGATATTTCAAGCTTGTCTCTAAATCAAAATTTGTCATTAAATTTTTTTAGTAAAAGCAGCAAAAGTGCTTTATTTCTAGCCGCAATTTACACTTGTTTTCAAAAAATCAGACTGGTTTATTAAAAACTTTGTCTTTAGGCAGCAAAATTCGGTTTTTTGTATAATACTCATTTTCAAAGATATTTCAAGCCTGTCTCTAAATCAGAATTTGTCAATAAATTTTTTTAGTAAAAGCAACAAGAGTGCTTTATTCCTAGCCGCAATTTACACTTGTTTTCAAAAAATCAGACTGATTTATTAAAACCTTTGTCTTAAGCAGCAAAATTCGTTTTTTTGTATAATACTCATTTTCAAAGATATTTCAAGCCTGTCTCTAAATCAGAATTTGTCAATAAATTTTTTTAGTAAAAGCAACAAGAGTGCTTTATTCCTAGCCGCAATTTACACTTGTTTTCAAAAAATCAGACTGATTTATTAAAAACTTTGTCTTTAGGCAGCAAAATTCGGTTTTTTGTATAATACTCATTTTCAAAGATATTTCAAGCCTGTCTCTAAATCAAAATTTGTCATTAAATTTTTTTAGTAAAAGCAACAAAAGTGCTTTATTCCTTGCCGCAATTTACACTTGTTTTCAAAAAATCAGACTGGTTTATTAAAAAATTTGTCTTTAGGCAGCAAAATTCGGTTTTTTGTATAATACTCATTTTCACAGATATTTCAAGCCTGTCTCTAAATCAAAATTTGTCATTAAATTTTTTTAGTAAAAGCAACAAGAGTGCTTTATTCCTAGCCGCAATTTACACTTGTTTTCAAAAAATCAGACTGATTTATTAAAACCTTTGTCTTTAGGCAGCAAAATTCGGTTTTTTGTATAATACTCATTTTCAAAGATATTTCAAGCCTGTCTCTAAATCAAAATTTGTCATTAAATTTTTTTAGTAAAAGCAACAAAAGTGCTTTATTCCTAGCCGCAATTTACACTTGTTTTCAAAAAATCAGACTGATTTATTAAAAACTTTGTCTTTAGGCAGCAAAATTCGGTTTTTTGTATAATACTCATTTTCAAAGATATTTCAAGCCTGTCTCTAAATCAGAATTTGTCAATAAATTTTTTTAGTAAAAGCAACAAGTGTGCTTTATTCCTAGCCGCAATTTACACTTGTTTTCAAAAAATCAGACTGATTTATTAAAACCTTTGTCTTAAGCAGCAAAATTCGGTTTTTTGTATAATACTCATTTTCAAAGATATTTCAAGCCTGTCTCTAAATCAGAATTTGTCAATAAATTTTTTTAGTAAAAGCAACAAAAGTACTTTATTCCTAGCCGCAATTTACACTTGTTTTCAAAAAATCAGACTGATTTATTAAAACCTTTGTCTTAAGCAGCAAAATTCGGTTTTTTGTATAATACTCATTTTCACAGATATTTCAAGCCTGTCTCTAAATCAAAATTTGTCATTAAATTTTTTTAGTAAAAGCAACAAAAGTGCTTTATTCCTTGCCGCAATTTACACTTGTTTTCAAAAAATCAGACTGGTTTATTAAAAAATTTGTCTTTAGGCAGCAAAATTCGGTTTTTTGTATAATACTCATTTTCACAGATATTTCAAGCCTGTCTCTAAATCAAAATTTGTCATTAAATTTTTTTAGTAAAAGCAACAAGAGTGCTTTATTCCTAGCCGCAATTTACACTTGTTTTCAAAAAATCAGACTGATTTATTAAAACCTTTGTCTTTAGGCAGCAAAATTCGGTTTTTTGTATAATACTCATTTTCAAAGATATTTCAAGCCTGTCTCTAAATCAAAATTTGTCATTAAATTTTTTTAGTAAAAGCAACAAAAGTGCTTTATTCCTAGCCGCAATTTACACTTGTTTTCAAAAAATCAGACTGATTTATTAAAAACTTTGTCTTTAGGCAGCAAAATTCGGTTTTTTGTATAATACTCATTTTCAAAGATATTTCAAGCCTGTCTCTAAATCAGAATTTGTCAATAAATTTTTTTAGTAAAAGCAACAAGTGTGCTTTATTCCTAGCCGCAATTTACACTTGTTTTCAAAAAATCAGACTGATTTATTAAAACCTTTGTCTTAAGCAGCAAAATTCGGTTTTTTGTATAATACTCATTTTCAAAGATATTTCAAGCCTGTCTCTAAATCAGAATTTGTCAATAAATTTTTTTAGTAAAAGCAACAAGAGTGCTTTATTCCTAGCCGCAATTTACACTTGTTTTCAAAAAATCAGACTGATTTATTAAAAACTTTGTCTTTAGGCAGCAAAATTCGGTTTTTTGTATAATACTCAATTTCAAAGATATTTCAAGCCTGTCTCTAAATCAAAATTTGTCATTAAATTTTTTTAGTAAAAGCAACAAAAGTGCTTTATTCCTTGCCGCAATTTACACTTGTTTTCAAAAAATCAGACTGGTTTATTAAAAAATTTGTCTTTAGGCAGCAAAATTCGGTTTTTTGTATAATACTCATTTTCACAGATATTTCAAGCCTGTCTCTAAATCAGAATTTGTCAATAAATTTTTTTAGTAAAAGCAACAAGAGTGCTTTATTCCTAGCCGCAATTTACACTTGTTTTCAAAAAATCAGACTGATTTATTAAAAACTTTGTCTTTAGGCAGCAAAATTCGGTATTTTGTATAATACTCATTTTCAAAGATATTTCAAGCCTGTCTCTAAATCAGAATTTGTCAATAAATTTTTTTAGTAAAAGCAACAAGAGTGCTTTATTCCTAGCCGCAATTTACACTTGTTTTCAAAAAATCAGACTGATTTATTGAAACCTTTGTCTTTAGGCAGCAAAATTCGGTTTTTTGTATAATACTCATTTTCAAAGATATTTCAAGCCTGTCTCTAAATCAAAATTTGTCATTAAATTTTTTTAGTAAAAGCAACAAAAGTGCTTTATTCCTAGTTGCAATTTACACTTTTTTGCAAAATATCAGACTAGTTTATTAAAAACTTTGTCTTTAGGCAGCAAAATTCGGTTTTTTGTATAATACTCATTTTCACAGATATTTCAAGCCTGTCTCTAAATCAAAATTTGTCATTAAATTTTTTTAGTAAAAGCAACAAAAGTGCTTTATTCCTAGTTGCAATTTACACTTTTTTGCAAAATATCAGACTGGTTGATTAAAAACTTTGTCTTTAGGCAGCAAAATTCGGTATTTTGTATAATACTCATTTTCAAAGATATTTCAAGCCTGTCTCTAAATCAAAATTTGTCATTAAATTTTTTTTAGTAAAAGCAGCAAAAGTGCTTCATTCCTAGCCGCAATTTACACTTTTTTGCAAAAAATCAGACTGGTTTATTAAAAACTTTGTCTTTAGGCAGCAAAATTCGGTATTTTGTATAATAATCATTTTCAAAGATATTTCAAGCCTGTCTCTAAATCAGAATTTGTCAATAAATTTTTTTAGTAAAAGCAACAAGAGTGCTTTATTCCTAGCCGCAATTTACACTTGTTTTCAAAAAATTAGACTGATTTATTGAAACCTTTGTCTTTAGGCAGCAAAATTCGGTTTTTTGTATAATACTCATTTTCAAAGATATTTCAAGCCTGTCTCTAAATCAAAATTTTTATTAAATTTTTTTTAGTAAAAGCAACAAAAGTGCTTTATTCCTAGCCGCAATTTACACTTGTTTTAAAAAAATCAGACTAGTTTATTAAAAACTTTGTCTTTAGGCAGCAGAATTCGGTTTTTTGTATAATACTCATTTTCAAAGATATTTCAAGCCTGTCTCTAAATCAAAATTTGTCATTAAATTTTTTTAGTAAAGGCAACTAAAGTGCTTTATTCCTAGCGGCAATTTACACTTTTTTGCAAAAAATCAGACTGGTTTATTAAAAACTTTGTCTTTAGGCAGCAAAATTCGGTTTTTTGTATAATACTCATTTTCAAAGATATTTCAAGCCTGTCTCTAAATCAGAATTTGTCAATAAATTTTTTTAGTAAAAGCAACAAGAGTGCTTTATTCCTAGCCGCAATTCACACTTGTTTTAAAAAAATCAGACTGGTTTATTAAAAACTTTGTCTTTAGGCAGCAAAATTCGGTTTTTTGTATAATACTCATTTTCAAAGATATTTCAAGCCTGTCTCTAAATCAAAATTTGTCATTAAATTTTTTTAGTAAAAGCAACTAAAGTGCTTTATTCCTAGCCGCAATATTCACTTTTTTGCAAAAATTTAGACTGGTTTATTAAAAACTTTGTCTTTAGGCAGCAAAATTCGGTTTTTTGTTTAATACTCATTTTCAAAGATATTTCAAGTCTGTCACTAAATCAAAATTTGTCATTAAATTTTGTTTAGTAAAAGCAACAAAAGTACTTTATTCCTAGCCGCAATTTACACTTGTTTTCAAAAAATCAGACTGATTTATTAAAACCTTTGTCTTTAGGCAGCTAAATTCGGTTTTTTGTATAATACTCATTTTCAAAGATATTTCAAGCCTGTCTCTAAATCAAAATTTGTCATTAAATTTTTTTAGTAAAAGCAACAAAAGTGCTTTATTCCTAGTTGCAATTTACACTTTTTTGCAAAATATCAGACTCGTTTATTAAAAACTTTGTCTTTAGGCAGCAAAATTCGGTTTTTTGTATAATACTCATTTTCACAGATATTTCAAGCCTGTCTCTAAATCAGAATTTGTCAATAAATTTTTTTAGTAAAAGCAACAAGAGTGCTTTATTCCTAGCCGCAATTTACACTTGTTTTCAAAAAATCAGACTGATTTATTAAAACCTTTGTCTTTAGGCAGCAAAATTCGGTTTTTTGTATAATACTCATTTTCAAAGATATTTCAAGCCTGTCTCTAAATCAAAATTTGTCATTAAATTTTTTTAGTAAAAGCAACAAAAGTGCTTTATTCCTAGTTGCAATTTACACTTTTTTGCAAAATATCAGACTCGTTTATTAAAAACTTTGTCTTTAGGCAGCAAAATTCGGTTTTTTGTATAATACTCATTTTCACAGATATTTCAAGCCTGTCTCTAAATCAAAATTTGTCATTAAATTTTTTTAGTAAAAGCAACAAAAGTGCTTTATTCCTAGTTGCAATTTACACTTTTTTGCAAAATATCAGACTGGTTTATTAAAAACTTTGTCTTTAGGCAGCAAAATTCGGTATTTTGTATAATACTCATTTTCAAAGATATTTCAAGCCTGTCTCTAAATCAAAATTTGTCATTAAATTTTCTTTAGTAAAAGCAGCAAAAGTGCTTCATTCCTAGCCGCAATTTACACTTTTTTGCAGAAAATCAGACTGGTTTATTAAAAACTTTGTCTTTAGGCAGCAAAATTCGGTTTTTTGTATAATACTCATTTTCAAAGATATTTCAAGCCTGTCTCTAAATCAAAATTTGTCATTAAATTTTTTTTAGTAAATGCAGCAAAAGTGCTTCATTCCTAGCCGCAATTTACACTTTTTTGCAAAAAATCAGACTGGTTTATTAAAAACTTTGTCTTTAGGCAGCAAAATTCGGTATTTTGTATAATAATCATTTTCAAAGATATTTCAAGCCTGTCTCTAAATCAGAATTTGTCAATAAATTTTTTTAGTAAAAGCAACAAGAGTGCTTTATTCCTAGCCGCAATTTACACTTGTTTTCAAAAAATCAGACTGATTTATTGAAACCTTTGTCTTTAGGCAGCAAAATTCGGTTTTTTGTATAATACTCATTTTCAAAGATATTTCAAGCCTGTCTCTAAATCAAAATTTTTATTAAATTTTTTTTAGTAAAAGCAACAAAAGTGCTTTATTCCTAGCCGCAATTTACACTTGTTTTAAAAAAATCAGACTAGTTTATTAAAAACTTTGTCTTTAGGCAGCAGAATTCGGTTTTTTGTATAATACTCATTTTCAAAGATATTTCAAGCCTGTCTCTAAATCAAAATTTGTCATTAAATTTTTTTAGTAAAGGCAACTAAAGTGCTTTATTCCTAGCGGCAATTTACACTTTTTTGCAAAAAATCAGACTGGTTTATTAAAAACTTTGTCTTTAGGCAGCAAAATTCGGTTTTTTGTATAATACTCATTTTCAAAGATATTTCAAGCCTGTCTCTAAATCAGAATTTGTCAATAAATTTTTTTAGTAAAAGCAACAAGAGTGCTTTATTCCTAGCCGCAATTCACACTTGTTTTAAAAAAATCAGACTGGTTTATTAAAAACTTTGTCTTTAGGCAGCAAAATTCGGTTTTTTGTATAATACTCATTTTCAAAGATATTTCAAGCCTGTCTCTAAATCAAAATTTGTCATTAAATTTTTTTAGTAAAAGCAACTAAAGTGCTTTATTCCTAGCCGCAATATTCACTTTTTTGCAAAAATTTAGACTGGTTTATTAAAAACTTTGTCTTTAGGCAGCAAAATTCGGTTTTTTGTTTAATACTCATTTTCAAAGATATTTCAAGTCTGTCACTAAATCAAAATTTGTCATTAAATTTTGTTTAGTAAAAGCAACAAAAGTACTTTATTCCTAGCCGCAATTTACACTTGTTTTCAAAAAATCAGACTGATTTATTAAAACCTTTGTCTTTAGGCAGCTAAATTCGGTTTTTTGTATAATACTCATTTTCAAAGATATTTCAAGCCTGTCTCTAAATCAAAATTTGTCATTAAATTTTTTTAGTAAAAGCAACAAAAGTGCTTTATTCCTAGTTGCAATTTACACTTTTTTGCAAAATATCAGACTCGTTTATTAAAAACTTTGTCTTTAGGCAGCAAAATTCGGTTTTTTGTATAATACTCATTTTCACAGATATTTCAAGCCTGTCTCTAAATCAGAATTTGTCAATAAATTTTTTTAGTAAAAGCAACAAGAGTGCTTTATTCCTAGCCGCAATTTACACTTGTTTTCAAAAAATCGGACTGATTTATTAAAACCTTTGTCTTTAGGCAGCAAAATTCGGTTTTTTGTATAATACTCATTTTCAAAGATATTTCAAGCCTGTCTCTAAATCAAAATTTGTCATTAAATTTTTTTAGTAAAAGCAACAAAAGTGCTTTATTCCTAGTTGCAATTTACACTTTTTTGCAAAATATCAGACTCGTTTATTAAAAACTTTGTCTTTAGGCAGCAAAATTCGGTTTTTTGTATAATACTCATTTTCACAGATATTTCAAGCCTGTCTCTAAATCAAAATTTGTCATTAAATTTTTTTAGTAAAAGCAACAAAAGTGCTTTATTCCTAGTTGCAATTTACACTTTTTTGCAAAATATCAGACTGGTTTATTAAAAACTTTGTCTTTAGGCAGCAAAATTCGGTATTTTGTATAATACTCATTTTCAAAGATATTTCAAGCCTGTCTCTAAATCAAAATTTGTCATTAAATTTTCTTTAGTAAAAGCAGCAAAAGTGCTTCATTCCTAGCCGCAATTTACACTTTTTTGCAGAAAATCAGACTGGTTTATTAAAAACTTTGTCTTTAGGCAGCAAAATTCGGTTTTTTGTATAATACTCATTTTCAAAGATATTTCAAGCCTGTCTCTAAATCAAAATTTGTCATTAAATTTTTTTTAGTAAATGCAGCAAAAGTGCTTCATTCCTAGCCGCAATTTACACTTTTTTGCAAAAAATCAGACTGGTTTATTAAAAACTTTGTCTTTAGGCAGCAAAATTCGGTTTTTTGTATAATACTCATTTTCAAAGATATTTCAAGCTTGTCTCTAAATCAAAATATGTCATTAAATTTTTTTAGTAAAAGCAGCAAAAGTGCTTTATTCCTAGCCGCAATTTACACTTGTTTTCAAAAAATCAGACTGGTTTATTAAAAACTTTGTCTTTAGGCAGCAAAATTCGGTTTTTTGTATAATACTCATTTTCAAAGATATTTCAAGCCTGTCTCTAAATCAGAATTTGTCAATAAATTTTTTTAGTAAAAGCAACAAGAGTGCTTTATTCCTAGCCGCAATTTACACTTGTTTTAAAAAAATCAGACTGATTTATTAAAACCTTTGTCTTTAGGCAGCAAAATTCGGTTTTTTGTATAATACTCATTTTCAAAGATATTTCAAGCCTGTCTCTAAATCAGAATTTGTCAATAAATTTTTTTAGTAAAAGCAACAAGAGTGCCTTATTCCTAGCCGCAATTTACACTTGTTTTCAAAAAATCAGACTGATTTATTAAAAACTTTGTCTTTAGGCAGCAAAATTCGGTTTTTTGTATAATACTCATTTTCAAAGATATTTCAAGCCTGCCTCTAAATCAAAATTTGTCATTAAATTTTTTTAGTAAAAGCAACAAAAGTGCTTTATTCCTTGCCGCAATTTACACTTGTTTTCAAAAAATCAGACTGGTTTATTAAAAACTTTGTCTTTAGGCAGCAAAATTCGGTTTTTTGTATAATACTCATTTTCACAGATATTTCAAGCCTGTCTCTAAATCAAAATTTGTCATTAAATTTTTTTAGTAAAAGCAACAAGAGTGCTTTATTCCTAGCCGCAATTTACACTTGTTTTAAAAAAATCAGACTGATTTATTAAAACCTTTGTCTTTAGGCAGCAAAATTCGGTTTTTTGTATAATACTCATTTTCAAAGATATTTCAAGCCTGCCTCTAAATCAAAATTTGTCATTAAATTTTTTTAGTAAAAGCAACAAAAGTGCTTTATTTCTAGCCGCAATTTACACTTGTTTTAAAAAAATCAGACTGGTTTGTTAAAAACTTTGTCTTTAGGCAGCAAAATTCGGTTTTTTGTATAATACTCATTTTCAAAGATATTTCAAGCCTGTCTCTAAATCAGAATTTGTCAATAAATTTTTTTAGTAAAAGCAACAAGAGTGCTTTATTCCTAGCCGCAATTTACACTTGTTTTCAAAAAATCAGACTGATTTATTGAAACCTTTGTCTTTAGGCAGCAAAATTCGGTTTTTTGTATAATACTCATTTTCAAAGATATTTCAAGCCTGTCTCTAAATCAAAATTTGTCATTAAATTTTTTTAGTAAAAGCAACAAAAGTGCTTTATTCCTAATTGCAATTTACACTTTTTTGCAAAATATCAGACTAGTTTATTAAAAACTTTGTCTTTAGGCAGCAAAATTCGGTTTTTTGTATAATACTCATTTTCACAGATATTTCAAGCCTGTCTCTAAATCAAAATTTGTCATTAAATTTTTTTAGTAAAAGCAACAAAAGTGCTTTATTCCTAGTTGCAATTTACACTTTTTTGCAAAATATCAGACTGGTTGATTAAAAACTTTGTCTTTAGGCAGCAAAATTCGGTATTTTGTATAATACTCATTTTCAAAGATATTTCAAGCCTGTCTCTAAATCAAAATTTGTCATTAAATTTTTTTTAGTAAAAGCAGCAAAAGTGCTTCATTCCTAGCCGCAATTTACACTTTTTTGCAAAAAATCAGACTGGTTTATTAAAAACTTTGTCTTTAGGCAGCAAAATTCGGTATTTTGTATAATACTCATTTTCAAAGATATTTCAAGCCTGTCTCTAAATCAGAATTTGTCAATAAATTTTTTTAGTAAAAGCAACAAGAGTGCTTTATTCCTAGCCGCAATTTACACTTGTTTTCAAAAAATCAGACTGATTTATTGAAACCTTTGTCTTTAGGCAGCAAAATTCGGTTTTTTGTATAATACTCATTTTCAAAGATATTTCAAGCCTGTCTCTAAATCAAAATTTGTCATTAAATTTTTTTAGTAAAAGCAACAAAAGTGCTTTATTCCTAGTTGCAATTTACACTTTTTTGCAAAATATCAGACTAGTTTATTAAAAACTTTGTCTTTAGGCAGCAAAATTCGGTTTTTTGTATAATACTCATTTTCACAGATATTTCAAGCCTGTCTCTAAATCAAAATTTGTCATTAAATTTTTTTTAGTAAAAGCAGCAAAAGTGCTTCATTCCTAGCCGCAATTTTCACTTTTTTGCAAAAAATCAGACTGGTTTATTAAAAACATTGTCTTTAGGCAGCAAAATTCGGTTTTTTGTATAATACTCATTTTCAAAGATATTTCAAGCCTGTCTCTAAATCAAAATTTGTCATTAAATTTTTTTTAATAAAAGCAGCAAAAGTGCTTCATTCCTAGCCGCAATTTACACTTTTTTGCAAAAAATCAGACTGGTTTATTAAAAACTTTGTCTTTAGGCAGCAAAATTCGGTTTTTTGTATAATACTCATTTTCAAAGATATTTCAAGCCTGTCTCTAAATCAAAATTTGTCATTAAATTTTTTTAGTAAAAGCAACAAAAGTGCTTTATTCCTAGCCGCAATTTACACTTGTTTTAAAAAAATCAGACTAGTTTATTAAAAACTTTGTCTTTAGGCAGCAAAATTCGGTTTTTTGTATAATACTCATTTTCACAGATATTTCAAGCCTGTCTCTAAATCAAAATTTGTCATTAAATTTTTTTAGTAAAAGCAACAAAAGTGCTTTATTCCTAGTTGCAATTTACACTTTTTTGCAAAATATCAGACTGGTTTGTTAAAAACTTTGTCTTTAGGCAGCAAAATTCGGTATTTTGTATAATACTCATTTTCAAAGATATTTTAAGCCTGTCTCTAAATCAGAATTTGTCAATAAATTTTTTTAGTAAAAGCAGCAAAAGTGCTTCATTCCTAGCCGCAATTTACACTTTTTTGCAAAAAATCAGACTGGTTTATTAAAAACTTTGTCTTTAGGCAGCAAAATTCGGTATTTTGTATAATACTCATTTTCAAAGATATTTTAAGCCTGTCTCTAAATCAAAATTTGTCATTAAATTTTTTTTAGTAAATGCAGCAAAAGTGCTTCATTCCTAGCCGCAATTTACACTTTTTTGCAAAAAATCAGACTGGTTTATTAAAAACTTTGTCTTTAGGCAGCAAAATTCGGTATTTTGTATAATACTCATTTTCAAAGATATTTCAAGCCTGTCTCTAAATCAAAATTTGTCATTAAATTTTTTTTAGTAAAAGCAGCAAAAGTGCTTTATTTTAAGTTGCAATTACACTTGTTTTAAAAAAATCAGACTGGTTTGTTAAAAACTTTGTCTTTAGGCAGCAAAATTCGGTTTTTTGTATAATACTCATTTTCAAAGATATTTCAAGCTTGTCTCTAAATCAAAATTTGTCATTAAATTTTTTTTAGTAAAAGCAACAAAAGTGCTTTATTCCTAGCCGCAATTTACACTTGTTTTAAAAAAATCAGACTGGTTTGTTAAAAACTTTGTCTTTAGGCAGCAAAATTCGGTATTTTGTATAATACTCATTTTCAAAGATATTTTAAGCCTGTCTCTAAATCAGAATTTGTCAATAAATTTTTTTAGTAAAAGCAGCAAAAGTGCTTCATTCCTAGCCGCAATTTACACTTTTTTGCAAAAAATCAGACTGGTTTATTAAAAACTTTGTCTTTAGGCAGCAAAATTCGGTATTTTGTATAATACTCATTTTCAAAGATATTTCAAGCCTGTCTCTAAATCAAAATTTGTCATTAAATTTTTTTTAGTAAAAGCAGCAAAAGTGCTTTATTTTAAGTTGCAATTACACTTGTTTTAAAAAAATCAGACTGGTTTGTTAAAAACTTTGTCTTTAGGCAGCAAAATTCGGTTTTTTGTATAATACTCATTTTCACAGATATTTCAAGCCTGTCTCTAAATCAAAATTTGTCATTAAATTTTGTTTAGTAAAAGCCACAAAAGTACTTTATTCCTTGTTGCAATTTACACTTTTTTGCAAAAAATCAGACTGGTTTATTAAAAACTTTGTCTTTAGGCAGCAAAATTCGGTTTTTTGTATAATACTCATTTTCAAAGATATTTCAAGCCTGTCTCTAAATCAAAATTTGTCATTAAATTTTTTTAGTAAAAGCAACAAAAGTGCTTTATTCCTAGCCGCAATTTACACTTGTTTTAAAAAAATCAGACTGGTTTATTAAAAACTTTGTCTTTAGGCAGCAAAATTCGGTTTTTTGTATAATACTCATTTTCACAGATATTTCAAGCCTGTCTGTAAATCAAAATTTGTCATTAAATTTTTTTTAATAAAAGCAGCAAAAGTGCTTCATTCCTAGCCGCAATTTACACTTTTTTGCAAAAAATCAGACTGGTTTATTAAAAACTTTGTCTTTAGGCAGCAAAATTCGGTATTTTGTATAATACTCATTTTCAAAGATATTTCAAGCCTGTCTCTAAATCAAAATTTGTCATTAAATTTTTTTTAGTAAAAGCAGCAAAAGTGCTTTATTTTAAGTTGCAATTACACTTGTTTTAAAAAAATCAGACTGGTTTGTTAAAAACTTTGTCTTTAGGCAGCAAAATTCGGTTTTTTGTATAATACTCATTTTCACAGATATTTCAAGCCTGTCTCTAAATCAAAATTTGTCATTAAATTTTTTTAGTAAAAGCAACAAAAGTGCTTTATTCCTAGCCGCAATTTACACTTGTTTTAAAAAAATCAGACTGGTTTATTAAAAACTTTGTCTTTAGGCAGCAAAATTCGGTTTTTTGTATAATACTCATTTTCACAGATATTTCAAGCCTGTCTCTAAATCAAAATTTGTCATTAAATTTTTTTAGTAAAAGCAACAAAAGTGCTTTATTCCTAGCCGCAATTTACACTTGTTTTAAAAAAATCAGACTAGTTTATTAAAAACTTTGTCTTTAGGCAGCAAAATTCGGTTTTTTGTATAATACTCATTTTCAAAGATATTTCAAGCCTGTCTCTAAATCAAAATTTGTCATTAAATTTTTTTAGTAAAAGCAGCAAAAGTGCTTTATTTCTAGCCGCAATTTACACTTTTTTGCAAAAAATGAGACTGGTTTATTAAAAACTTTGTCTTTAGGCAGCAAAATTCGGTTTTTTGTATAATACTCAATTTCAAAGATATTTCAAGCTTGTCTCTAAATCAAAATTTGTCATTAAATTTTTTTTAGTAAAAGCAGCAAAAGTGCTTTATTCCTAGCCGCAATTTACACTTTTTTGCAAAAAATCAGACTGGTTTATTAATAACTTTGTTATGAGGCAGCAAAATTCGGTTTTTTGTATAATACTCATTTTCAAAGATATTTTAAGCCTGTCTCTAAATCAAAATTTGTCATTAAATTTTTTTAGTAAAAGCAACTAAAGTGCTTTATTCCTAGCCGCAATTTACACTTTTTTGCAAAAAATCAGACTGGTTTATTAAAAACTTTGTCTTTAGGCAGCAAAATTCGGTTTTTTGTATAATACTCATTTTCAAAGATATTTCAAGCTTGTCTCTAAATCAAAATTTGTCATTAAATTTTTTTTAGTAAAAGCAGCAAAAGTGCTTTATTCCTAGCCGCAATTTACACTTGTTTTCAAAAAATCAGACTGGTTTATTAAAAACTTTGTCTTTAGGCCGCAAAATTCGGTTTTTTGTATAATACTCATTTTCAAAGATATTTCAATCCTGTCTCTAAATCAAAATTTGTCATTAAATTTTTTTAGTAAAAGCAGCAAAAGTGCTTTATTCCTAGCCGCAATTTACACTTTTTTGCAAAAAATTAGACTGGTTTATTAAAAACTTTGTCTTTAGGCAGCAAAATTCGGTTTTTTGTATAATACTCATTTTCAAAGATATTTTCGAGCCTGTCTCTAAATCCAAATTTGTCATTAAATTTTTTTAGTAAAAGCAACAAAAGAGCTTTATTTTAAGTTGCAATTACACTTGTTTTCAAAAAATCAGACTGGTTTATTAAAAACTTTGTCTTTAGGCAGCAAAATTCAGTTTTTTGTATAATACTCATTTTCAAAGATATTTCAAGCTTGTCTCTAAATCAAAATTTGTCATTAAATTTTTTTTAGTAAAAGCAACAAAAGTGCTTTATTCCTAGCCGCAATTTACACTTGTTTTTGAAAAATCAGACTGGTTTATTAAAAACTTTGTCTTTAGGCAGCAAAATTCCGTTTTTTGTATAATACTCATTTTCAAAGATATTTCAAGCCTGTCTCTAAATCAAAATTTGTCATTAAATTTTTTTAGTAAAAGCAACTAAAGTGCTTTATTCCTAGCCGCAATTTACACTTGTTTTAAAAAAATCAGACTGGTTTATTAAAAACTTTGTCTTTAGGCAGCAAAATTCGGTTTTTTGTATAATACTCAATTTCAAAGATATTTCAAGCTTGTCTCTAAATCAAAATTTGTCATTAAATTTTTTTTAGTAAAAGCAGCAAAAG